>VYZX01008324.1:6603-46166 GCA_013401335.1 Brachypteracias leptosomus | reverse complement strand
CCCCCGGGCTCGGGCCCCCCATCCGCGGCTGGACCCGGCGGGGGCAGCGCCAGCGGAGCCGGGCAGGCGGGCGGGGCCAACGAGCAAGTGCATTTGGCGTTGGGGATTAATGACCTCATGTCAGCTTTCCTCTGGCTCGGCGCTCTTGGACCAAGGCTGCTGGAGGGATGAGTTTGTGTCTCAGGGAGGGTAGGTCCTCTTGTCACCTCCAGAGCATGGCTGACCTACAACCACAAAGACTACCCATCCCTGAAAATCATCTTTCCTAATTGCACAAGTAGCCCCACAGCCCGTTGCTCTGCATTGCCCAGCAAAGCCTAGAGACCTTGGTGTGGGGGTGATGTGCGTGGGGTCTGTGCTAATACACACTTTGCACATGGAAAGCCATCCCAAGATCAAGTTTGACATGTCTTGAGACAAGCCCTACCATTCCAAGATCAAGTTGGGTATCTCTTGAAACAACAAGCCCTACCATTCCTGGATCAAACATGGCTTCTTTTGAGACAACAAGCCCTACCATTCTCAAACACAACATCTCTTGAGACAAGCCCTACCATTCTCAAACACAACATCTCTCAAGACAAGCCCTACCATTCTCAAACATGACATCTCTTGAGACAAGCCCTACCATTCTCAAACATGACATCTCTTGAGACAACAAGCTGCATGTGAGTCCCAGTATGTCCAAGCATAACCAAGCACTTGATAATGGGAAGCTTAGGTAAAAACTGAATGTTGCATCACACAACAAGCAAGTGGGTTTAGCTGTGGAGCAGGAGCAAAGGAAAAATGGAGATGCATCTACTGGCAGGGCCCAGAATGTCTGTCCCATTAGAAGCTAAAGAGAGAGCAGTACCATGGTAGTATAACGGTGGTCAGCTGCAGGCTGTGAGCAACATAGGTGGAGAACACCACCAAGCCTCTGTCTACCTGCTGACTGAGTCACGGAGGTATCTTGTGAACTGGACTGACCTCCATTTACATCTCATCCTTCATTTTTAAATTACAAGCATGAGTTTGATGGAGGGCAGGGGAGAGGCCCAACGTTTTGCAAAATAACGTGTCATTGCTGCGCTAATAAGCTTTTGGTGGGACTGTTTTGTGGTGCTCTTCTGGAAACACACGGGACATGCAGTTTCTTCGTACAACGTGTTTAAGTTTCTTTACTGGGTGACCTTACAAGAGGCAATACTCACACTTGTAAAAATTCCCTAGAGTGTATCCGCTAGGTATGGGGAGGGGCTGCTACACCCACACAAAGAACCTTGTTACACAGTAGAAGTCATGTAATTCTGGCATCTTATCAGAGCAAAGCAGGGTGTTTAGCTATAGCGGTTGCTTTAATCTTTCTTTTCTTTAAAAAAAAAAAAGTATTTATTTAAAGAAAATGCCAGTATGTAACATTTTGTCATTAGCCTAGGCAGGATAAGATGTTTGTTACTCACGCGGAGCTCTGCCAATATTCATTATTCTTGGCTTGCAGCTCTCTCAGGAGCTCCAAACCCAGCACCCCATACAAGCCTACTGATGTGCCTTAGTCCTCACCACTCTGCTCTCCTGGTCCTAAGCTCTGCCAGCTCATCTTCAGCATGGCCTGCGGTATCCTCTGATTTTCCATTTCAAAGTCTCTCTGATCCACACCTGAACTTCTGCCATTCCACATGACATGAGCAGAGAGACCTTGAGGGGAAGAGGAGGGGGAAAGCTGGGAAATCTGAATATGAGTGTCCTTGTGTACATCAGGATCGGCGCTGTTGAGGTTGGACAAGTTCTGCCAGTGCACACCTGACATCTGTGAAGACAGGCAGGATCTAGCACAGTTTTGTTGAGGCGGTGATCCCACCACTGAAGTACCACATCACCTCATAGTTAAGTCTTGATTAAATTCCAGTCCAAATAACAATATCCCACTTGCCTGCATTCCCTTCTCCAATTTCATAGGGAGTTTTTTTGCATCTGACCTATTTTGTGCGATCCTTCGTGTGTTCTTTATCGCTTGCACTTTAAACATGAATATCTGTCTTTAGCATATTTTCCAAGGGCAAATCCATGGATGCTCATTACCACCATGAAAAAATGATTGTTTTCCTGTTCCTTAACAAAGAATACCAGCTACACTGGAAGCCTAACCTCCAATGCCTATGAGACCCTGACACCAGCAGTGTCTTAACACCAAGTAAAAGTTCCAGAGAGGGTCAGAATTTTCCAGTAACTGAATCCTTTGACCCCTCAATGGTCATGACCCTGCAGCATGTATTTCCAGCCTTGACCAGTATTGCCATGGCCAGGTGTTTCTCTGTAGGAATGTATCTTTTCTTTGCAGATAGTGCGTGCCTCAGTGCATTAACCAGACCAGAAGAGACTCCATAGCCTGGTCTGTATGTATCACAGCAATTAAATGTCACTGAGCTATTCTGAGATCAAAAACCTTAGCAAAGCACCATCCAGGTGGGTGGAGGACATCCAGCCCCAGTTTAAAGACACCAGCAAGAGAGAATACAGGTCTTTGTTCCAGTGGTGAATCACCTTCACCATTGAAAATGCATGCCTAACTCCTTGGCATACTGGGCTTGGTATTCTAGTTGGTATAGGTGCACTTTACTGGTGTGTCATCTTCAAAGGAAAATCTAGGCAAATAAAACTGCCGAAACAGAACATTTTACGCCACTGAATTGTCTGTTAATCCGCCCCAGGAAGAGCTTGCCTTGGGCATCAGTGGCATTGCAGAGGTGCTGGTGAGTCAAGAGGAGGCTGGTAGCCAGTGTAAGAGGAACTGGGCACCTAACCTCACTTGAGATCTTTGGAAACTCTTGCCATGGCTCTGAGGACACAGTGCCAATGCTGCGCTGGCACAGTGCCACCTCAGTCAGTGGTGTCTCACCAGCAAAGAACTTGCCCAGGGTGCTTAACTGAAAGCTACAAAGAGCGAGGGGCATGGAACTAGAAGAGAAGTTGTTCTTCATGTCCAGGCATTCGTATGCCAGGGCCAACCTTTGGATCCTTTCAAGGAAGGTGTAAGCCCAACCGTAATAAATTCAACTATGCAATGCTGCTGGAGGTAGCACTGAAACCGGTACCGTTGGGGCTTGTTGCCTATACCAGATGCAGCCTACAACTTGCACCTCTGAAGACTTACCCCAACATGTGCCTGTATGTGTTGGTGATTAATATCTTGTTGCCATGGTGCACGCATATCATGCACACCACCGCAAACCCATGGCACGGGATGGATATATTGGTGGTCTTGACAACTGCTCAGGGAGAGAACTGTTTGATTGCTTTGATTATTTGCCTCTGCATCTACTTGTCTTGTCCTCAGACAAGTTCCAGAAGAGCTCTGTCCTCTTTTGAATGGTATTGGCAACCACAACAGAACCTGTCTGCCATGGCTTCCATAAAGGAATGTATCTCCTCTTGCACACATTTAGCAGAAATGATTGCTCACACTTTCAGTAAAGAATAATCTGCTGCCTCCAAATATGAGCTAATTGCTTTTAGGGGCCAAATTAATGTTGGTGGTTTTTTTTAAGCCAGTGGATACTACAATTGCTCCTGCGGCAGGTCTAGATTTAGTTCACTTTTCGTCACAAAAGGAGTAAAGAAGAGCATGGGGGATTTGCTGTGAGATTGATTGGTGTAGAGTATAACGATGCAGAATTCAGAGCTATTTTTTTTAACAGCGTGCCTATTGAATCATTTTGATATTTATAATCAGAGTATTACCCATTGCTGCCAGGCCTTAATTGCTAAGAACCTGCGGCAGTGGAAGAGCCTTTTCTACTATGCTGACACCCCCAAATCTCCATCCAAAGATGAGTTTGGGGCAGACCCAAATAAAGACTGAAAAGCCACAGCTGAGCACACTCACGACCTTGTACAAGTTGTAACAGCAGCCCTGGGATGAGAGAGTCGGTGCAGTCACCCTAAAACGAGGTAGAACACCATTTCCCAGACACAGGCTGAATATGGGGGCAGTAGGGAGGAGGAAGCTTGACTCATCATGACTATGAGGCTGGAAATCAAAAGTCATTGGGTTTGAAAGGATTCACATCACAGAATACGGCAATTTTACAGTGTCATCCCACTCAGCACAGTTGCTGCTGCTGTGGGCAAAATATTCACACTTGCTAAGCTGTAGAGACACGTTGCTGTTAGCATGTCTTGGGGTGTACGAGCTGGATTATGTCAACAAAAAGGAGTCTCAGCTTCTTAGGGAAGCTAATTATATATATATGCTTGAATGAAACAGAAACCCCATTAGTAACATTAAGTGTCCTATTGGGCTTTTCATCCTGGAGGCTTTTTGCAGAATGCTCACTTACACTTGAACAAAAAGCTTTGTTCAAAATATGGCAGGATGGCAAGTCTTTCTCCATGAAATCCATCTAGGCTCCACCACTTCATTCATTACACTTCATATCGAAATTCTGTGCAGACCTCTTCTCTAGAAAGTATATTAAATTGTGTGGGTCCTTGCTGCCCTTCTTTGGTTTCCCAAAGAGTTGCTGGTAGTTCTGGTTAGTTCCCCATCACTGCCAAACCCTCACCACTCACTAGTGCCCATCCATCCCACCCTACTACCCATGCCCTTATGTTATTCCACCACAGGAAGAGGCTGTTGGCCATACACCAGTATTATGATGAAAACAAAAAGACCCAAAAAAGGGATGCAGTGAAGTGCAAGTTATAATAAAGAGGCAGAAAAACCCATTTGAACTTCAGTAATTTTTTCCATGGTGCTGAAGCACATACCTATTTTTAAAGGTGGAACCTCTACAATGACCTAGCTGGTATTAGTCTGTAATCTGCCAGCTTCTTGAAAATAATATTATCCTTTTACACCGTTTTACTCTTCCTTATGTTTAGCAAATTCTAGGGTATAGTGCTGAGAACTGGTGTGAGACCCTGTGCAGTAGTGGTGGATGATGGGTATTTATGTGGCACTGGAAAATTAAATGAGTCTTCCAATAATCTCTCTAACAGAATCCTAATGTTCATTGTGTGAGTGTTTTATTTTTGTGAAGTAGATATAACATCACTCCAGGCTCTAAAAAGAATGCCAGTCGACCGTATCTTTAACCTTTAGAATCTTTAAAAGTACTTAGGGACTTGCCAATTGTTGGGTTTTTTTGAGTCAGCTATGAGATTGAAGTTGGGTTGGTCTCCATATGGACTCCAGAAGAGAGGAGCTCTGTTCCAACCTCATTTATCAATCTTATCAAGGCAAGGATTCTTTCTGCTCATCCTGTCTACCTGGGTGGGATAGATGGAAAGTGGGTGGGGAAAGAAATACCTCCGCACAGAGATTTTGAGGACTGGATACTCTGGGCTGCAAATGTGAGGGAGAGCAGGTGGTGAGTCTCCCATACATGAGCACTCTCTGCCAAACAGAGCAGGGTCTCCATCCAAAGCACAAAAGAAGTGGGGGGCGGGGGGGCAGGATCATGCCAGGACACAGGGAAGGAAGGGTCTCTTGCCTGATCTCCCCTCCATGTGATCCTCCACCAGCAAAGAGGAGGGGGAAGCAGCTGAGGATCAGGCCCTGTGAGCTCAACAAGTCATGCCATGGGGATTATTTTTTGTCACTTGGGCACATTTGCCTTGTCTCAGAGAGACGCTCAGAGGAATGGAATAAAGTATTTTGTGTCACTGCTTGGCACCCCCCTCACCTGCCCCCCTCCATCAGCAGTCCTTATCCTCAGGAAACTCAGGATCAGACCTGTGTCCTGAATGGCATGAAAACAGCTCAGAAACATGCTCCAGCAAAGAAGCCCTGGCATCATATTAGACACTCTTTGTCTTTTGAGTTGGGGAGGCAAAAAAAGTGACAAAACAGTGGGATACAAATTCTGAGATGTCTTGATCCTGCAATTCTTCATCAGGGCCAAGAGCAACACTTGTTATCAGACAGGCAAAGTTTGTTTTTTCTTCCCTACCAGCTTCTTAGCACGGATTTAGGCTTCACACTGACACCAGCAAAACTGCACTTAAATCACAGCCCTGAGAACCAGCTACACGTATCCAAAGCTGAGCAGAGTTCAAACCTCAGCCCTGTGCTGATACAGAGTCTTTTCTGTTTTAAATTGCCCACCCACTCACTATTCCCAGCTGCCGAGCCACATAACGTTCAAAGACCACACACAAGGTGCAAGAGCAATAGGGGCCTGTTGAAAATTAAAGTGCGAGAGCTTAGGCAAGAGGATAGGCTCCAGCATTGCTGCCTAGAAAATGGGGGCAAGGAATGAGGACGGAAGGGCAGACAGAGACCGTGGGAGATCCGTGCAGAAAGTGATGGGAATCTACACCGGAGCGTGTTCTGCAGAAATCCCCTGCTCTCAGATCAACAGAGACACTCAGCTTCCCATACGAAGGCAGGAAAGAAGCAGCTCAGAAAAGGAGGTGGTTCTTTCCAGAGGCTGGAGATAATAGCAGGGTCCCAGGGTTTGTTCTCAGTTTAGCTGTTGGCTTGCTAAAAGGACCTGGAACTGGTCAAAAAACCTCTCAGTGCCTTGACGCTGAGCAAGTGTCAAGAAGTTTAAGAGCCTCCCGTGAATGTTGTGCTATCTACCACAGCCCCTAACAGGCAGCAAAACTGTCAAAGAGCTCAGGTTTCTTCTCTCCAGTGCTGCTGCTGAAGTGTCCTTGTTCTGAAAAGCACTTGTTTGAATGCCCTATAGTAGCATCTCCTCTTCATCCCATTATGAGAGCACGTTACCATGAAAACCAGTGTCAGGATACCTCTCAGCAGTGACACAAGGACAGGAGCAGCTCAGCACTGTCACACATCATGGTGCAGCACCCCCAAGTTAGGAAAAGAGGAGGGCCCTTCTTCTGACCCCTGGGCTTGCATTCTGAGGCAAACTGGAGAAAATGTGGGCTGGTTTACCCGTCACTAAATGGAACAGCTTCACTGCTGGGGCAAGGCGGTGCTGTCACGGCACAGCCTGGCAGTCAGGACAAGAAACAAAGAAGGTGGTTTCTAACAGAAAGTGCTCAAGGTGTTTGAAGAGGCAGAATGCCAGGGCTCTACGGGTATCATCCTACTCCCTCATCCTCAGCTGGGACAGCAGCTCAGGAGAGATGAAAGGAAGAGAGATGAAACACAACATGCCGTGAACTTCCCTACTGCAACTCCATTACTGCCAGCAAAAGAAAGCAAGTCAAGGAGACACTGGAAGGAGAGACCCTATCCCAAAGGCTCTGAGGTGGTGGTTGGAACCCAGAGCCACAGATGGTAGCTAGTGCGTGTGCCTTTAATGATCTGAACTGGAACCATGGACACAAGACTGCTCACAGCACTTCCAGCCTCTTACATTTGGTCCCAGCTTTGGGCTTCAGAACACATTCAACAATAAACAGAGCAAAAGACACCGAGATTGGAATTTCAGTAGCTAATGCTATTGCTCTGTTAATTTCAGTCCCTTCTTAAAAAAATGGTTAAATGTACAAAAAAATAGAGATGTACATGCACACGGCTTCCTCCTCCTGACCCCTGTCAGAAACGTGGTGTGGAGAGAAACCTTCCAGCACACAATCGCCTGCAACCAGCTTTTTGAAATCTCCCACTGTGATACGTATCAACCTTTCCCTTCTGATTGATAGACTTTGCTGGGGAAACATGGCAGAACAGATGTGTGTGCACGGGTGCCATCAAATGAATTTTAATGCTCTTTCTCCCCCCTCCCCAGGCTTATAAAGTTATTCTGGAAGACGTGAGAATCCTAAATAACGGGGGAGGGGAGAGCAGGGGTTAAGGGACATCTGAAGAAAGTAGTATAAAATTGCACTGAAAGCAAAAATCCTCCCACCATAACCTACCCTCGTCCACCCCTGTGTCAACAAATATGCAACCAATTAATGTAATTGCAGAGTTATTTATGGTGCACAGGAAAGTGTAGCCAGGGACCCTGAGAAACAAGGTTGTAGGGATAGGAACGCCTGGGTTTCCCCCTCACCCCCTCCTTTGCAGATGTTTAAGTTGACTTGTGGTGTCCATGTGTCTCATAACCAAGAGCCTGTCTACTTTGCAGGTGTTGCTTGCTGCGTGGGGGTGGGCAAAGGGGATGAAAGGAGACCTGGAAAAGACTTGGGGTCTTCTGATTTCAAACTGCGACCAAAAGATATTGGTTGGGTTTAGATATTCCTCCCCCCTCTTCTTCGCAGCCTACAAAAGCCCCATACTTAATCCCTTCAGATGACCCTTCCAACAGCAGCAACAACATTTGAACACAACAGGGGAAAAAAAAAAATCTGCGCTCCATGATTTGATTGTTCGGGGTGACAGTTTTGTTACTGTTCAGTGCCCTGCACAAGAGAGGTTTTAATTAGAGCTATTGAGTGGTTTGAATTGGCACAATTAGGGTCAGCATTAATGATTGCTGCATGTGTTCTTTTGAACAGTAAGGGCTTTTTTTTGCCCACGGACAGGAGGGGGTAGCAGCTAATGAACTAGGAGAGTGCAAATTATCTCTGCAAAGCTGGGGCAAGTGTAATACACACTGGGGATGAAGTGGAGAGCAGGGAGAGAGGCCACAGCTTATGGGGCTGATCCAGAAGACTTCCCAGCAGAATGCTGAGCACCATCAGGCCCCACTACCTGCCATTTGCTTCCTCAGGTGCTGAGGCCATAGAGAGCACTGGGAGAGATGCATTTCTTGCGTGGCAAGTGAAGACTTCAGAGAGGCAAAGCACATGCAGTGTTTTCATACTGGAAAATACCAAAAGGTGGGGAAAAGGCTGTGATCTGCTGAGAGCAGTAGTCTGCTTCAAAACCAAGGGCACGCTCATGCAAATTGGTGCTCCCATGAGTAGGCTTGGAGGCTTTACCCACCTCCCATTCACTTCAGTGGGATACTGGAGCAGTTCAAAGAAACACAGCCATGTAAGATGTAAATATGTATATATTTGTGTACAGGCAGCTCTCCTATGTGTGTGGAAACACCTCCCAAATACACAGACCTGCCTTACCTACACTGCAGGTGGATGCCAGAGTCCCGCGTATGACAGCTCTGCCAAGGGCTGCTCCCACCCCTGCTGAGAAAACAAGAGTCCTCACAGCATGAACAGCTTGACTTGAAGAGAAGACCTCCTGGGGGCATATCTATGGTCTCCTCAGAACTTGCAGATCTCCTGAAATGTGCTTGTTACACAGCCTTTCCTTCCACACGGCCCATGAAGATGTGCAGAATGTTCCTGGGTTGCAGGAACCACTCCAGCAGAGTTAGAGGCTGCTTGACAGGGAAAGGGCAATTAGATGATGGGGACAGCACCATGTGAGTGCACTGACTGGTGGCACAGGACCTGCCCTGCTCCTATGAAGAGCCTCCATTGCCTCCGGGCCATGCAGGTCCTCCCCAAAAGTTTTTTTTCTCCAGGCTTGAAAGCTTCCAATTGCTCTCCATTTGCTCAAACGAGCTTTTGGTCAGACATTATACTAGAACCACAGGCTTCTCTACACCTTCAAGCTACAGAGTTTGCTCATATGCCAGCTCCCTGGCATAGCAATTCCTCTCTGCCCTGCACCATGAGCAGCAAGAGACAGCCACACACCACTTATATGTGCAACACATCCCTTTTTCCTGATGGTGAGGTGACTCTGATGGCTGACCCAGCCTAGAAATCCCTTCTGGCCTCCAAAATACAGATAAAGCCCCACTGATGGGGCTACCCGTGGGCCTGTCTCAGGTCTGGCAGGACCAGCTGAGTCAGATGCTGACACTGATTTCATAGACCAGCCCAAGAGTACCTCGGTAAGCCAGCAGGCTCACTGTGGAACATTACCTCTGGCTGTCTGCAGTAATGTCTCCTGAACATGACCCAAAGGTGGAGATACATTGTCAGGCACCATGCATCAAAGAAGAAGTTGATTCTTCAGTAAGCTAAACTAGTTGGTAGAGCACAAGAGAACAGCAGGTAGGTATGTATGGATATACTGTCAGAGGACTGATTCTTGTACATTTTTCAGGAAACATTTTCAGCCAGGCTTTCTGCAGCCATCCCTGAGTGTGGTCACCAGCAGCTAACCACTCAGATTTTTGAGGCCAAGCAGTAGCAGTAGCCAAGGCTGCCCACCAGTGCCTTTGTTGGCAAAGCAAGTCAAGATGTGTGCACAACTGGAGCTGAGGAGCTGGGTGAGATCCTGGGGGTGCAATCTCAGTTGAGACCTAGCCAAGTACTTCACCTTTTGTATGTGCAAAAGAAGACAAAGGTGCCCAAAATATGGAGAGAATGGGTCTCTTTGGTGTGGTTAGACAGAAGTTTCTATTTCTCCTGGTAGGTGTTTTCAGGTATTTCAGAGTCTCCCTCTCTCTCTAAACATAATTGCTTCTCTAAAAAAAAAAAAAATCCCATTTCTCTGGCTTTAAGTGATGTTCTTACTTAGAATTTTAAGCGATTATTCTTGCTTAGGATACACAGTAGGCCAACACATTGGGAAAATAATCACAGGCCAAGATCTTGCCATGCAAACAGATGATTTATGTTCAAAGAGCTCATGTTCTGTAGGCCTGAACCAGCAGAAGTTTAGGCTGCAATGTGAAGATTAACCAGTGCTGCTGCTGCAATCCGTTTATAGCCTATGGACAGATACAAATCCAATGGGCACTCACAGCTAGGACAGTCTCACTTAGCTCTCAAGGTAGAAAGCAGCAGCCTGAACTAGACTCCTTCCCCTCAGGTGTGGGTTACCTGCTCATTTGCCACACCCGTGGCTTCACAAGTCCTCTACCTAATTACTTGGCAGTGTTGGGTTAATGATTGGACTCCATGATCTTAAAGGTCTTTTCCATTCTAAAGGATTCTATGATTATTGCAATTTTTTGTGGTGCTAACACCCAAGATCCACAAGAACCAGCCTTGTAAAGGATCTTTCCCTTGCTGCGTCAGCCTCCAGGACACACAGAGGCCAGTGGTGTCCAGCAGCAGCACAGCTGCAGGTGGCTTCATCTCACCTGGCACCCCTGAAGAGAGAAGACAACCCCCTGCCCTCAGCTGGCCAGGAGGAACCGATTCCACCAAGGCTCAGCAAAGACCCTGGAGTGCCAGGGGAAGTGCAGAGACACAGGGAGCATCTCACCAGCGCTTTCCCCTTTGGCCATTGGCTGCTTTCACCTCCTCTCCCCCAAGTCTCTCTCATAAGGACTTCAACTGTTCCCACAGCCAGCAGCTTGGTTTGGGCAGACGTCCAGCATCGCTTAGCAGATCCAAAATGACACCTCACACATTCTTGAAGGTGTGAAAGAAACAGCCAAGCTGAACCGTTTCACCACCCTTGGGGTACTAGAGGTGATACCGTAGACTTGCCAAGGAACATGCAAGGACATCCACAAACATTTCACGACCACCTTCTTTGAATCTGCTCTGTTATTAAACAGCCATGGATTTTGGCATTAGCTGGGAAGCTGAACGTGCAACTGCTCAGTGACCTCTGCCTTGACTTTTTTATCATATATCCTCAAAAAGGCAAGACTTTGAAGTAACAACTTAGATTTACGTTGTCAAATATATGACTAGTCTTCATATAGATCATTTACAAGCAAATAATAATGCTGCTTCATGGAGATAGCTCCGGAGGCATCAGGCTGTCAACTGGGCTCTGGCCTGAGGTTGAGCTACCTGGAAAGGGTGTGGAAGGTAACGGACACGAGGGTGGATGTGACACGTTGAAAGCTGGATGTGAGAGGGAGTATTGTGAGAAGCTGGCAAGAGCTACAGATGGTGCTGTGAGGGCTGGCTGGATCCCTCAGGTGGTTAAGGGAGGTGTGGGGTGTGTGACCAACAGCTGAACACACAGATAGCTGGAGTGGAGCACTGGAGACATTCTGGGAAACAGGACCTTGCCAGGCCAGTGTGCCTGGTAACCATGCCTGTAAGAGCATGTAAAGATGAGATAACCTGGCTAGCAGCATCAAAAGTATGGATATGGCAAAACCAGGACAAATGAGGAAAAAGTGATGAGGTGCAAGTTGTCTCTCTTGGTTGAGGGAAAGAGAGGGAGATGCAGGAGTGCCAAAAAGAGGGGTCAAGAAACACAGAAGCGGATAATAAGATATTCACTTCACATGGCTGAGGGTGTCTGGGTGCATTTGTCAAGCAGCCCTACACTTGGTCACTGCAGCTGGAGCCAGACAATAAACCAAACCCTGCATTTCTGGCCTTGCCAGCAGAGTCAGACCTGCCTCCACCCCAGGCAGAGGACAGGGGCTGGAGGTGCAGGGGAGGTGCTTCCACTCGCTGGCAAGTAAACACCTGGATGGACAGATGGAGCATGTCAGCATCACCACGGTGGTGCCTGTTCCAGGTCAGACAGTGTTAGCAGCTGCCCACCATTGTGTAACAGAGGATTTAGAGGTTTTCTGGGTTTCAGTTCAGTTAATACAGATGAACTCTTGGCGCTAAAGAAGGTTCCTTGTCTACCTTCAAATTCATGGTCTGCACTCAAGAAAAGTGTCTTCCAGGAACATGGTTTGCACTGAGCAGTCAGTATTGCCTCTCCTCTGCCTTAGTGCAGGCACTGATTAGGAAATACAGAATCTGCACCAAGCCTGTCTCTGAAGTGATCCGTAGCAGCTCTACAAGCACTCCCAGCAGAAGCTATAAAGGCAGACTTCAAAAGCGTGTCAGGAAAAGCAAGTTGCTCAGAATTTACTTAATCTGAGCTTTGGCTGAAGGTTTGATACAGTCTTACTTTACTGGAATTAGTCAACCTATTTAGAAGAAATACATTTTGACTTAAAGCTCCACAATATTTCGTTCACCATCCTTCAGGTCACCTATAAACCAGCAGAGACATTGCTTTTCATGATTTCTCCATACTGGTTTTTGCCACACCACTACATTGCTGTGCTGCAGCCAGACCAGCACAACTTGCGAGCAGACCAGCTAAGCCACAATGATGAATGACTCCCTGGAGACCAAGCTGTGAGACATCTCTCCTTGGCCTGAATATTGAGCAGTAAATTTCCCCTCATGGCCTTTCCTCCATGTTCCCAGGTCTCCTTCCCTTGGCAGGTCCAGACTTTGTCCTAGCTTGGACCTTGTGCAGGGAAGCCAGCATCCCCCAGAGCTGCTTTTCTAGGGCAGAATTCTCTCTCCAGAGCTCCTATTTCCTTGCCCTCTGCTGCAACTTCTTCTGAAGGCAGCTTGTGCTCCAGTCTTGTTACAAGGAAAATAAGTTATTCAGATTGTGTGTCTAAGAGCACTTTGGAAAACTCCAGTGTTGCCAAGACACTGGCAGGGGGCTGAAAGAAGCCAAATATTTTGCAGAATGCTGTCTTGCAGAACAGAAACATGTGCAAAGCCAGGCTCAACATGTCATCAAATCCATCAGATATGATAACCAATATCCACTGCAGAAGAGTCTGTGAGAAAGCAAGAGAAAGTCGGGCACCTTTAGTACTGCTGGCAAAGGGAACCACCATGAAGAATTCTCCACAATTATCCAGTTGCCTTTGTACTTAATTGTAAGCAGTATCCCCTTTGGCCACCCCAGGGGTGGTTTTTTTAACTCCACTGTTAAGGGGATTTCTCAATACCTCTGATTTGGAGGAAGGGGAGATTTTTCCTTTTGTCGTATCAAGCTCCCTTCTCCCATAAAAGAGAAATGTCAGGCAGATAAATTCATTTTCAGTCACATCTGCTTCCAGAGCAGAGATCTTTCCCTGGTTAACCAGGGGGACAGATCTGAAGACATGGCTCAGGGGGCATGTAAGTCTCAGCTCAGTCAACAAGCTGGTAGGTTTGAAAAGGGCAGCGGACGTCAGGAAAAAGAAATAATAAGAAGAGCACCATGTACTGCACAATAATTTAGGAATACCATCAGGAATTCTGATGTACACGGTTCAGATTTTTGTAGGTAAATCCATCACTCAATCCCCAGCCACAACGAGTTTGTATGCAGGGGCTTCTGCAGCTGTGAGGGCAGCAGATCTTCCCACCTGCACCACAACTTCACCAGCACCTTTGCCAAGGTCACAGTGCCCAGCAGTCCACCCCCTTCACCACCCGCCTGGCCAGGCTCTGATCCCATGCCAGGTACCACAGACAGCAGTGGAGCTGGCTGGAGAAGAATTGCATCCGTGCATGACTTCTAAACTTCCCAGAGTCCCTCCTTGCACTGATTTCTCAGCAAGCCTGAGACCATCTGCATTTACTGGAGGCCCTACAAGAAAGGGCAATTTGTCACCACAGGAGCACTATCAGTTCAGAGTCGTGTGAGGATTCTGTGAAAATTTGGGCTGTACCTATGGTCTTAAGTTTAACACAACTGACTGGGGAGCCACATCCTCACTTCCTTCAGCTGTCCCATTTTCACTGCCTGCAAATTATTGACCTTCCATTGTCCCCATCTCCTCCACTCTTGAACTAAAGCAACTCATCGTAGCCTGTCTTTGCTCTACGGCTGCAAAGCAAGATCTTGCACAAAAAATGTAGGAAGTAAGGAAAAATCAGCATTTTAGCTCAATCTTCAGTTGGCAAACATCAGCAGAGCTTACAACATGGCACCAGGTCCTTCAGCTAGGACCAAGGTGCAGGAACAAACCAGCACAGCTCTGAACCAGAATGCCTTAGGGCTTCAGCACTGCCATGGTGGGCTGGCCCCAAGGAAAGCTTCCCACAGGGAGTCATGGCAGGGGCATGGATAGAACCTTAAATAGAGTGCAAGTGAAGATCCAGGGTGGTGAGACACTGCAACAGGTTGCCCAGGAAGGTGGTGGAAGCCCCATCCCTGGACATTTTGAAGGCCAGGCTGGATGGGGCTGTGAGCAACCTGCTCTAGTGGGAGGTGTCCCTGGCCATGGCAGGGGGGTTGGAACTAGGTGATCTTTGAGGTCCCTTCCAACCCTGAAAATTCTATGATTCTATGATCCAACCGTATGTACAAACAAAGAACATTTGTTGGGTCCTCTAGCTGATGGAGTATTGCAGCCTTTCTAAGAAACCAGTCTGTGTTGGTGTATCAGTTAAGGTCCAGTTAGCTCATACCATAGGATACACAGACCCTGCCTGGGGACAGTCCTTCATTGCCTGTAGTAGTCAATATTAATTAATATAACAGCAAAGTATAATATATATAATAATATAGCAGTCAAAAGTGCAATATTGCAGCAAATGCAACACCCTTTCCCAAAAACTGTAGAAAACCTGTATCTTGGAATTTGTCTGGGGCCACAAGGCTAAGCCACTCTCCTGAAGAGCTTCACCTTCCTGAGAACAGACAGGTTAACTCTGCAATGAACTTATTTCTGATGCTTTTTAAAACAACCATCAGGCACAGTTCATAGGAAGAAAGTCCTTTCAGCACCAGCTTTCCCAAGCTGCACTCCAAGGGGGCAGGAGCCATTGATGGGAAGCAGACCAAGGGAAGAAATAATAACAAAACCAATCATTATTTTGGGGAACAAAATCAAGCAGGTTGCAAGGCAACCACTATCATTTGTCCCTGCTGAGAGTATGTGAGATAAATGAGGAGTCCCAGAGAGGAGAGAGGTGAATGGTTTCAGCTGAGTATCCAGCTTCTGGGAAGCTTGTTAGGTAGGGAGGGACCCATCTCAAGAGCTGCAGGATAGGACTTGCTGGGATGCACACTAGAAAATCCTGTACCATTATTTCTTGCTTCTTATGAATCTAGGTATCACTGGGCTTAACAGCAAACAGATTTTGCTCTTCCACCAACAATTCAGCTGAGCACACAAGTGTTGCAAGGTCACATTAGTACCCATGGAGTACCTTTCCTACAGAGCCATTGCTGTGGTTTACCAGAGAAATAATCTATAGTTGACACAGTCAGAACCAAAGGTAACCTTCCACTGCTCTGACATGGTAATTCCCCATGTGACCTCAGCCCCACAACACCCCTTGAAGGCAGCAATAGCCACCAACCAGACTTTTCTCAAGAGGATGCTGAACTGGTCTGTCACATACGTGTAGGTTACTGAGCAAATAAGCAGCTATTTTCCCAACAGCAATTAACTAAGTTCAACTCGGGATTTGAGGGGAGTTTTCTAACTGGGTATACTGGCCTTCAGAGTCTCTGTGCTGATATTTCATGGCCCCTCCTCACCACCTACTTCATGTCTCCAAGTCAAAACAGCCAAGCAAGGGGCTGGTCCACCCTGCCTCCCACCAGCTGACTGCTCTGCCACACCAGTACCAGTGCCAATACCCTTTTTCTTCACCAGACCAGCAAGAATCCAGCCTCACCTTCACATCCACAGGTATGTTTGCAGTTAGAATAACTTTTATTAATCATTATGTTATGTCAGGCTTGAGTCTCTGAGCTGCAGCAATCTAGGGAGAGCCAAGCTGGGAATCTCAACACAGCACCCCAAGCTGTGTGACAGGCAGGGAAAGGGTTCCCAGCACAGAATAAAAAGTGTAACAGAGTCAAGAAGAGGTACTGGTATTCACAGTAGTCCTCATCAAGTTCTGTTCTTGCTCTTCCATCATTCTCCCAAGTGGGAAAAATGATCAGTCACCTCATCTGCTCTCTGCACTTCAATCCTCCGTTTGGATGCAGAGGGTCAGGCTGGCACTGGGAACATGATTTGTGAAGGTTTAGCCTCCTGCTTGGTAAATTGGGCCCATTACACATCTGTATCACCTCACAGATAGAGCACATATTGATGAAGGGGGATTTTTGCACGCTGAATAACATCCAGACGTTACCCAGGAGATGTTTCCTGTTCTCGGTGCTGCTGTGTCATTAATTTTCCTGCTTGTTTTGACTCTTTATCTCTCAAGCTGAAGTGTCTAGAACCATGAAATCCCCAGCCAAGGAAAAGTCAGTAATATAAACATCATCAATATTAATGACGGACACCCAGAGAAAAAATCCTCCACGATGCAACGCTTTGTTTTCCACACCGCTCAGTTAGGGCTAGGATGTCTCAGAGTTCTGCTCTGTTTCAAGTCCCTTCCATTTTTCTCCAAGCAGCAAGGGCATCTTAGAGCAATGAGGGTTTTCTGGCCCTTTAACAATACCCTTGTCCGCCAGACTTCCTCCTTTCATAGCCCCCATGCGCTCCCTCCCCTCTCCCCCAGGGCTAGTTAATATGTGCCAAATCCTGACACCCTGAATGCTTTCCCAACGCCGACACTAATCACGTTTTCGGGAGCAGGTCAGCAGTGAAGGAGCTGAAATTCGTGTGAAAAAGTCCCCGGGATGGCCCCGGTGCCTCACACCTGCGTGCCCTATTCATCTGCACTGTTTACACATTGTCATCCACAATTAATTCTTTCCAGGGACGCTCCACTGCCTGCCCTCCCGTTGCACAGGGACCCCATTCTGAGCTGTTGTGTCTGTTAAATTGAGCATGGGGTGCTGCGATTAAATTAAGTTTTGTGGCTCTCTCCCTCCCTCCCCTTCTCTTTTCTCTCCATTAATAACGATGCCTGATGGAAGATTGCTGGCACTGGAGTAAAGAGGTAATTACAGGCACTAAAAAGTAAGGGAAGAAAAGTTTCTGTGTGGAAACGTGAATGGGGACATCTTTTCTGGCTAGCTGACGTTGCCCTCAGCATGAGGTGGGAACTGCATCCCTGGGCAATGCCCAGAGGATGAGGAGGAGAGGAGGGCATGAGGCTGTGTGCGAAGGTCTCGTGTAGACAGAGCAAACCAGCAACATTTGGATCTGCAAGAGGCTGTAACCACTGGCCTGAATGTGGGTTTTCTTCAGGAACTGGCATCCCCACCTTCTGCCACAGCTGCGTTTGTGCATGTGTGTGGCAAACACCAGCCAGACTGCTCTTCTCCCAAGATCCCATACCCATATGCACTGGGAGAAATCCCCTGGGCTAGCAAGTCACCTCCACACACCAATGTGTTCCTGCATGGTGGAGTAGAACATGGAGCAAGAACTGTTCACTGGAGATGAGGTGAAAACAAGAGGAGAGGGCAGGAATTTGACCAGCTTTTGCAAAAGCTCCCCAAGGCAGCAGCATTTTTTGCTATGTCTTGTCTGTGTGTGGACAACTGGAGTTTATTACTGGGACGGCTGCAAAGTCAAAGAGCCACTTTTGCTGAGAACAGAAACGTGCAGCTCTCTGAGCAAGTGGAGTTGGGTGGGTTTGGCTGGACAACTTCATCCAGCCCCTCACAGGACTCCACCACAACCAGGCTGCAGCCCTTGGGCACAGCACACAACATGTCCCCATGGTGAGAAGGGCAGAGCTCAGACCCTTCCAGCCACCAGCCTGGACCAGGGCTATGGCCAAGCTGAAGAGCAGCCCCTATTTGCTGTTTGCTCATGTCAGACAAGAAAAAAAAATAAGAGACCAGAGAATCACCTTAAGTTCTGAGGCCCCAATACCCAAGACAAGCATTAAACATAACAAAATTCATTTGCTACAAGCAGAGCCTTTTAAGGTCTGAAAAACAGCAGCCCCTCTGATTTTTATCCTAGGCAAGAAAATTGCCCCTGCAAGAGAAAAATCTTCATGTTGGCAATTAAAAAAACAGCCTCCTCATAAATGCTGCTGTAAAATATTGTTACATGCACATATGAAATGTGCTGGAAAGCACATGCTACATCCCCCTCTAGTGCTGAACTTCTACAGAATAACAACCTGCTCCTGCTTTCTGCTGCTGGAGCAGAGGCTTTTCTACAGCAACCCATGATGAAGCCCCATAAATGAACCAAGAAAGTGGCTGCCACATGTGAAGGCATCTTTACAGGATGACTGGCTCTACAGCAGGTTGATTCACAGAGACTGAGAAGTCTGAGAGTCCTTAAAACGAGTAAGGTTTTAATGCCTCCTAAATACCAATGTGAATCCAGGGCAAATCTGGTTTGCTTTGCAAGTATTCACTCTGTGCTCCCACTTAAAACTTAGGGAGCTGTGTGCATCACACACCCACAGCATCATAGGTCCCTAGTGCTTCCTACAGAGCAATACCTGGGGAAAGCAGCACCTTCAAGAGCACCAACCATCCCAATCATCTCCCATCAAAGCAGCCATGGTCCTGCAGGCCTTACTCAGCGAAGGAGCCTGCCCAAGTCAGGGAGCATCAGCTTTCAGCAGCTGCCTGTATCCTATTGTACCAGCCCATCTCACCACCAGCACCTGCAAGGACAGTCAGACTTGACGCTGAGGTCATACCAGCCCTATGGGTCTCCAAAGTGCCTGACAGCTCACACCAAGATTGCAGGTTTCATTTCTCAAGCATACAGGACAGTGTGTTGCATGTCCCAGCCTCTCCTGGGCTCGGTGAAGCAGAGTCTGCATCTACCTTGCATCACACCTTGGGATAATGAGCTTGCTAGTAGGAAAGGGAGGAAGCCAGAGAGAGGGAAGGGTGCTACACAAGGGCTGGGTGATTTTGTGCACTCACGGTTTGCAGAAGATCCTGGAGGCTGGAGGGAGCAGAGGCAAGCCAGCTTCAGTAGGTCACCTGGGTCAGACTGGGCAGAGATGAGGATTCACAGCCAGCACGGGCAGCAGATGCAGGTCTAGCTGGCATCCTCAACTAGATGTGGGAGCAAGGCAGCAGGCACAACACCAACACCATTCTCCTTACTCATACTCTTACTCTTCCATACCTCCTGGCACAGCCGACACAGCCTGCTGGTACACTCCTTCCAACCCGGTACCACAGGCACAGAGCATCATGGCCTCCTAACAAAAACACTGTCACCCAGCAGGAGAGGAGCAGTTGAGCCAGAAGACTCCCCATACCAGCCAGCTATGCTCACCACCAGCTACAAGCACCCTCCCAAGCCTCCTCTCTTTGTCCAGCCTCAAGGAGAAGCAAGCCTGACCCTTCTACCAGGTGGGGGAAATCTGCCAAAGCACAGCTGAACATCGGCCTTTATAATGGAGGTGTTTGAGCTACCTCAGTGGCAGGTGTTGGGAGCAGCCCCGCCTACAACAACTTGAAGCAAGGCAAAAATTATTTTCCTGAAGCAGAACTACTAGTCCTCTTGGCACTATAATTACCACAAAGCCAGCAAGCTGCCTCCCACCCAACCCAAGGAGAGTGGAGGATGCTCAGCAAACGACACTTGCCCACTTAATAAACAATTTACAGGAGGATGCCCAAGTTTGAAGCGCTCTGTAAACAGATATTAATCAATCATTAAATAATTTAGCTAATTCTCTGTTCTTTTTCCCCTGGCACTCCCCAGTTGATGGACGTCCCTATAGCAACGGCGGAGCGGGGCTGGTGGCCGGGGGAATGCAGGGCGAGGGGAGGCGAGGGGAGCTCAGGACCTTTGCTCCCCAGCCCTCCAAAAGTCAAGCAGGGCAAGCGGAAGGGGGCTGCGAGAGGTGACATGCAGGAAGGAGGCTTTCAATTTTAATGGAGATTCTTACGATGACAGTCTATGCAAATAGGTACATGAAAGAGGAGAGGAAGCAGGCTGGGGGAAGGGGGAGAGAAATTAACCCTGGTTCGGATTTCAAAGCCAAGCCAGGAATAATTTTTTGGGGAGCTAAGAATAGTTGCAATGCACCTTGTTCTGCTTGGGCTCAAGCCCTGCATAATCCTTGGGGGCTGAAATTACAGCGGAGGGGGGAGGGAGCCCAGCCTGCACAGTCCAGGAAATGCGGCTGTCCAGGCTGCAGCTCCATCACCTTTATGGGTCCTTTGTGTCACCAAAAAAGCCACTATTTAACAAAGGGCTCTGCTTTCGAAGGGCCCTTGCAGTTGTTTTGCAAATGAGATTGCTTGATTGGTGAGCAAAATCGGGGATCTTTTGAAGCTGTTGCCCAGGAAAGGGGGAGGGAGAAGGATTCAATTATCCCCCTGGTCCTATTGAGAGCTGTTGAGAATGAACCAAAGCAACTTTTGGATCGACTTTTAGGTAAAATTCTTCAGAAATACCAGGAAAACCCTAAGGTCACTTCTATAAAAAGAGCGAGGTCTGCTGATGTCCTAGGAGAAGCTCCTGTTCCTATTGCAGCCACCTTGTCCCTCTTGGGGACAGTTGAACCATAGGCTGTCCTGGCCTCAGTCAGCCCCCAGGCAGGGGTCTTTAGCTTGCTGGAGAATCTGCTCGACCAATGCTGAAGGACAGCTTCACCACTAAGCCCAGGGGACCAGTCTGCAGCCCTTGGGGAGCTTCTTGGTGTAGATCATGTCAGCACCTTTGCGGGCACACACTGGGAGATCTTTTCTGATCAGATAACAGCCTCTGCAACACAAAAAAGGGCCTGTGGTAAGACAGGGATGCTGCTGACAAGAAATGCTATTTTTCTGGAGGTGGTTTGCTTCAACTGCCCCCAGATTTTTCATTTTTAGTGGAGTTCAGCATCAAAACGAACTCTCCCGAGAAGGCCTCTCCTCTTTCCTGTGCGTGGGGCTTGCGGCTGAGCTGCAGTTGCTGAGAAGAACGTGGACCTTGCCCAAGCTTTATGGGAGCTGGGCAGAGGTCCCAGGGAGCTCAGCCCAGAGGAGAGGATGGGACCCAAACCCAAGGCAAGGCGCTGCCTCGCTTTAATGTTAAGCAGACTTGAATCGAAACGTTTCATGTCAGTTCAACAAATTGAAACAAAACATTCCTACCTCTGAAACGTCAAAATGCTTCACTTTGATCCAGAAAATGTCAAAACGGAACACGGAGACATTGCTGAACACGACTGGTTTAATTCCAGGAAACAATTTTTCCTCTATTTTTTTGCCCCAGTTTGTTCTGCTCTGGGAGATAGAAGCAGAAATTCAAAATTTCACGTGTTTAGAGCCATTTCTCACAGGAGGGACCAATGTTGCATGCATGAGCACTCTTGCTCATGCATACTGTACATCCACTCTGCTTTCCAGGGGCACCCCCAGACCTCTCTCCAGGCTGGTTCCACCACCCATATAGCTGCCAGGCCTCCAGCCCCACAACCAGAGGAGACACTTCAGTCTGCAGGAGCTGCCAAGTGCTCGGGCACACCCAGCATGACTGTGCTGTCAAACACAAGCAGTGGTGTCCACAAGGTACCCTAAAACCAAGGTGTTTAGGGCTGGCACAGCCATCACCACTGTCACAACATGGTTCACACTCAACCCAGCTCGCTTCAGAGTCCTCCTGCTCTCAGCCAGGGCAGACACAGGGTTTGGTCTGACCCATTTCAGACCTCATCGTTTCATGCCAATGTAAATAGCGAGGAACAGGTTTGAATAATCCCCTGCTTTGGGGAGCAATGCTAAAAACAGAGCTTAATGAAATAAGAAGAAGAGGGAAGGGTGTGGGAATCTCACAACTTTAGTATAATCTGACCAGTGATCTTAGTTTGCATTGCAGAGGATTATGGATCCTGTCCCCCAAGCATAGTTAAGGTCATGGTAATATGGAGAAAGGTGACACACTTCTAATCATGTGCTGCATGCCTGAGGTCAGTCAATCCACAGGTCTATTTTTGCCTCAGTAGGTGTAATCCTAACACTGCATCTAGTAACAGTTCAACAGCTTGGTGTGGACACAGCTTCCAGAGTTCCTGCCCTCCAGCTGATGGCTGCAAACGTGGCTGTCTCTGTCTTTTCCATACCTTGGTCTCTTCCTTACTGGGTGGAAAAAGCTTTTCAATATTTCCCAGTAGGCATTGCTGCAAAAGCAGCAACTCCCATCAGCCCTGGACATACGCTGTTGCACCAGGAGATAGATTTCTCTCATAACCCCTAATAATGATTCATTCTGCTAATTCTCTGATTCTCTCCAACTCTTCCAACCCTCTTCATCCTCTAAGCATGTAAAAATAAACTGCAGGAACAATTCACATTGCATCTACAGCTAAACAAACTCTCTTGGGTTCCGCTGTTGCCCAAACAGCACCCTCCAGACTCATTCCCTGTGGGTTGGCAGGAGCTCAGTGCTCACAGGCTCTCTCAGAGGCTTGGATCTGATGCAAAGTTCTTGCTGAGACCTTGCAGCCTCTTCACGAGGCTCCTCCAAAAGCCTAAAAGAACATCCAGAGGGCCTTATCCATCACCGGGCTGTCCTGGGCTGCGAGAGGAGAGTGGATCTGAGATGGGCTGGCTTCCAGGTGATGATTGTTCCCACCTCCTAGGAACAGCTTGTGGCAGCCTTGCCAATTGCTGGGATGCAGCCCTAAATATAGGAAGGGTTTAGGCTTTAAAATGTGATGCAGATGATTAAGAAATCTTCCTTTTAGGGATGAAAGTGCAGGGGCACTTCGTGGAAGCAGTATATCACCTTTGAGAACCAAGGCATGCATTGTCTTAAAAATAAAAGATAATAAGATAAAATGAGAAATAACCACAGGAACAAGTAGGTTACGTTCCAAAAGTCTCCCCAGTGAAGCTTCAGATGTGCTGTTGCCATCATCCCCCTTGAAGATTATTTCAAGGCTGCACTAATATGTAGATCATGAGTGTGGCTGTTACCATGGGCACATCTCTAATCAAATGGGGCCTAATTATGTATATTACCCAATTTGGCACTTCAAGAGCACTTCAGTGATGATTCTTCTGCTTGTCTGACAAATAACATGATTATTCAGTAAGCTGCATATGTTTTAATGTTGCAGTTTTGTTCCTTGATCAGAAGCTGTCTAGCTAACCAAAAGTGGTTTTCACTTGCAAAGGCATAGCTAATATTAGGAACCAGATTCAATTAATTATGTTTAATAAGCTAATAAATATATTTAGGACTCCTTGTGCTTTGCTCAGGCACCTTTAGAAAACACTTCATCATTAGTCACCAAGAATGAAATGGTCCTTTTTTTTTTCCAAGGATGAGAGCACTTTAAGATCTTCAGTTTAAAATTATAAATTACAATGCAATTCACTTTAAAAATAGCTTTTAAAATTGATGTTTGTCTTTAAGACTGTAACAGGTTCTTAATATATGTCTTGGGTTTATGAGAGAAGCAAGGAATTTTTCAGCACCATGTCAGAAATAAGTTGGTGATGCTCATTCTTATGCCCTCACTATACGTAAAAAGTGTAGAAGATTCCTGCTGCTCCCACCCAGCTCCAGTGCTCCCTGGCACGAGCAGAAGACAAGGCTGTTCCCATGATACCCATGGAAGGAAGGAGATTGGCAGCAGAAGGGCAGTGGGCTGGGTAGTGAGGGAGGCTGCAGAGATGAGCCATGTTTTAAATCATCTGTGACAACGAGCTAGGAGACAAGATGGGAGCCTGGCCAGAGCGATCCCACCTGCTGAGGAACTGTTGCAAAACAGCATCGTGCCTTCCTTCTCTGCCTTTCTGATGGCTCTTTACTCACATCATCTTCTCCTAAGTGTATTCAGGGAAAGGACAGAGAAAGCCCCCTCTGGAATTTGCCCTGACCCTATATTGTTGTATCTTCCATCCCCATCACACCCACATGACTGCCAGGAGAAGGACACGTGGTTGGGAGAACCTGCCAGTTTGAACAGCCTCTTCCTTCCCCTCTTCCATGCGCTGAATGGAGAAAGAGAGCTTGTCAATCACCAGGTGACCAGAAGCACAGCACCTTCAGTGCTTTTCTTCCTATGATAGTGATTCCTCAAGTCTACAAGAGACAAGTGAAGTGTGGAGTTAAGGTTTTGGTTACAGGAGTGAGTGAACTGTAAGTTGCAGAGGAACTGGTGTAACAGAAAAGGGCACCACCCAAACTGTGAGGTGTCTACTTAAGACTAACAGGAGAGAAGTTGTGATTTAGGAGAGGCAGCAATGATTAGGTAAGATTGTGGCAAGTGGATGGAGGAAGTACCCAACGGGATGACCCGTGTGATGTCCACATGAGAGATCACTGACACGATCACAAGCCATGGCAGGTTGGCTTTGGGGGAAACTCTTCTGGAAACCCATTGCTGAACCCAGCTGCTGATCAGAAGGAATAAAAGGACTCTCTGCCCTTGCAGCCCCAGTGTGGATGGATGAAAGACCCCTGTGTCAGTGCCAGCTGTCATCAGCATGGGTACCATGCCCTGAGCATCAGTTGAGAGCTCTGCAAGAGCACAACTTAAATGGTGTGAAGTCTTGAAGTGATGGTCCTGCTTCAGCTGGTCAATTAGCATGTAAATGAGCTGGTGTGATTGGTGTTTGTAGGACTGTTGGTGTGCCCTTTGGTTAGATGCTGTTTGAGTATAATTGAAGCATTAGTAATAAAACAAATAATAGTAGTTGGAATATGGGCATCCTAGTAAAAGATGGGATTCTATCATTCAATATTCCCCATGTTGGTTGTCATCTGATTCAGCCAGTGGTCTCTGAACTTCTCAGCGTTATTTGCTCTGTGACACCAGGCACCACACGGCCTCCTCTCCCTCCCCCAGCCCCCACATCATTAAAAATAATTAAACTCTTGTCCCGTGGTGTCCAGGTGTCACAAGACACCTGGTAAGTCTCACCTCTAACTGCCGGCTGGGCTGTGCTGGAACAGCAGCACTGCAGCTGCTGCTGGGAGGCACAGGGAGCTGGGGGTGTCCCACCAGCAGCTCACCCAGCTCCTCAGTGGCACAGGAGGGATCCCCAAGTTCATCAGCAGAGCCCTGCAGGTCAGCACACCCAGCTATCTGTATTTTCCCTTGTTTGCCACTTTCCACCAGCCTCCATTTTCCTCCAGCTCTCTTTGGTGAACCAATTACTGCAGAGGGTTTTCATTTACTGGGGCCGCCCAAGCCAGCAGCACACGAATACCCCCCACAATCCCTGCCAACAGCTCGTAATGCATTTTAACTGCTCCTTGGCCTTTGATGTGTTGGCCTTCTGGGCAACATTATCATTACCCTTTATATCCCTCCGTAGGTGAGCGCAGCCGCCCGCACGTGCTAAGTGTGAGCTGGGCTCTGCTTGGGTCTGGAACAAAGCATGCTGCCCCAAGAACCACGCAAGAATTGTGCCCTTGTTGCTAGCAAAAGCCTGAACAAGCCCCCAGATGAACACCAAGGACACCCTGAGCTCTGGAGAGCTTGTCTTCTATGTGCACCAGCAAATGTAGGCGGGAACGGGACAAACCAAAAGAGGCACTTACCTAGAGAGGAGAGTCCTGGTGGGGCCTGACAGCACGGTCACCACGTCAGGGTGGGATGGTGTGCCTTGCACACCTGCACGTGCTGGAAGTAAAAGCACCATTCTAGCTGAAGCATTGGATACAGCCATGTTCAGGAGGACAGAACAGCAATTTTTAGGGAGCCAGGGGCATTGCAGTCCCAGACTGGGGCATTCTTCACAACTCTGGAGCCATTTACGGTTTTGAGGGCTCTCTTAGTGGAAATCATTACAATTGCATTTCCAAAGGAGCATAAATCAGCATGGGTGGTGTCAGGCTGATGATTTGGAAGGGCGCTCAGCCCAGCTAGGAAAATGTGGAAACACTCAAAGCCCTGAAAGCTTAGCTGGAGCTGGAGCAGGTTAGCCAAGGGTGTTCCACAGTGGCCACATGACTCACAGGTGCTTACAAGACAGGGGTGGGGAAAGAAGCTTCCTGTAACAAGCTGTTTTTGTGGGAAATGATGGGTACACGATGTTAACATGGGTACGTGCAGCGGGGTCAGGGGATGGTGGAGCAAAGTCATTCCTAAGGAGATTTGTCAGAGTCCCTGAGCCCAGCCGGTGAGGGAGGAGATCCTGGCCTTGCCCAGCCAGGCTGTAGCCTCTGAACCTTCCTATTGATCTTGCCATCTTTCCTGACAAAAGGTGGTAAACAGCTCTCTCGCTCTCCGTGTCTATCCTAAAGCTGCAGAACAAAGCCCTGCTCATCCTTGCCCTCCTCTATCCATGGCCAAAATATAATTCCCCTACTGCAGGCACCATTCCCACAACAAAAAGCCTGGTGTAATGAGCATGGACAGCCCCAAACCCTCCAGTTCTCCTGCTGGATCAAGCTGGGAGCATCCCAAAAAGCTGGGAGGGAGGCAGGGAGAGCAGCTTGCAGCTTGGTTCCCTAAAAAAGGGATGAGCCCTTCCCCACTCCCCCTGAAAGCACTGGGGGATAAATAGATCACAGCGAGGAGCTATAAAAATGGATGGAGGGGGACATGGTTTCAAGCAGGGCTTGGGACACCAAACAATAGGCTGCCATGTTGGAGCAGCTAGAGCCCAGGGTGCTCATGGTGACCTACGTGGAGGAAAACACTGTCACAGGGTACGACTCTTGCTTGCAAAACAAACAGGCCCCTGAGAGTTCATTGTGCAGCGGCTGCTGACGTGCAAAGCCAGCTCTGAAAAACAGAAACTCTGCTTTCTAAAAATATAAAAGGGCAGCGCCCAAGGGAAGGCGACTCGGGTGGGAGAAGCAGAGGGAAGACACCAGAGTTGTTGCTGAATCCCTGTGGGATTTTTGGGAAGGGACCCTGCCCTTCTGTGCCCCACCAAGAGCAGGGTCACGCTGGGGTTCTGCTCACAGAAGCCACCACGCCATGCAAACAAGCCCCTGGAGGAAAGACCCGCTTCGCTTCACTTCATGAGCTCTTAGGGAGGTCACAGCCCTCCAGCAAGGCTTGCAAGCTGGAGATAATGCTCCAAGCAAAGCCATCAGCTTGTGGAGGAGGATCTGGCTGCTACTCAGTGGGGGACACGGGGTGCTGCTGCTTTGGTGAGCTCCCCAGATCCTTCCCCAGCAGGACAGCAGGCTTCAAGACCTCAGAGAGGTTCTGCTGCCTGGCAGGTCTGAAGCACATGGCCAGATACACCCACACAAGGCAGCCCAGCCTCTGCTGCTGGGGTGATCCTGGCTGCTACCATCACCTCCTGCTGCCCTCCCAAGCCACCAGAGATGGAGAGGGCTTCTCAGCCGCAGGAGAGGCCAGCCAAGAAAGGGCAGAAATGGTTAAAGTAGCTGGTAAATAAAATTGTCAGTAGAAAAACATGATCTGGGCAGAGAAAAACATCCTTTCCAGCACTGCCAACCCCACATACTCAAAAATTATGTGTCAGGCTCCAGAGAATCACAGCTTAAAAATCACAAGGGTTTTTGTTCTGATTTTTAAAGAAAATTATAAATGTTTGAGCTTTTCTTAATTGCACTCTGGCTTCTTGAACTTTATGATCACATTTTTCAAGCTTTTCTTCGCTTCCCTGAGGGCTACCAACTTCTACATTTTTATTATAAAATAAAGTTGAGAAGCTCACCTAATGCCCACAGCTTTGGGGCAAACAGCAAAGATCAAAAGACTTATGCTAAAATGAGGAGAATAGGAAATACTGGAGATCTCATGAATGAGCACCCTGCAGTACACACGTCTCCTACCATTTTTCTCCAGCATTGTGCAAAAAAACCACTTTTTAGAAGAGGTTTTGCTGGTTTAACAAACATCATGTTGCTTACGTGCTTTATTTGGAGGTGTAAAGAGCAGGTCTTCAGTGATGTTGTGCCTCTCAGAGCAATGTTGCTTGCAGTCAAGGGCTGCAGAAAAGTCAGAACTGGGTCTGCTGCCCCTAAGGAGACCAGAGGAACATGCAGTTTCCAAGAGCATGTTGTGTCCTTGGGGTTGCTGCTGTTCAGAGAATCATTAAGATTGGAAAAGACCTCTAAGATCATCTTCATGAAGCAGTGAAGCTGGTGGAAAGCCTTGCTCTGGAAGTTAGGAGGAAGATGCCACCTATGAAGTGTTGGTCTCAATGGCTGAAGTGCCTCACTGATGCTCTTGGGAGCAGCTTTCCTTTGTTCAGAGCTCCAGGCATAAACAAGGTCCACCTGGCCAGCAATTCCAAATTCAAAACAACCTCCCTAATGCAGAGAAGAGGCATCAGAACAAGCTCCTTTTTCTGGAGCGTGCTCCACCTGACACTGCCGAGCCCTCTACCTGTCTCTGGTTGAGACAAGACCATCAGTACAACCCCAGGAGGGTGCACAGTCCCCTCCTCTGGCTGTTTAGAATCAGTGTCACTGAACCAGGCAGCTGCTGGTGCTGCATCCCAGCAGGCGCTGATTTAGCCCATACAGAGTGCTCTGACATCATTTGTTCTGAGCAGAGCTTAATTGCAATATTAATTATTTTCCTATCAAACAGAATTGTATGAGAGAGTAGTCATGGGATTGTGAAGCCTGATGGATTGAAGTGCTGGGGCCTGGGCTGTGGGCCAGAGTTGGAGTTGACCTTTGGATGAGTCACAACCAGCAACATGTTTTGTTTCCCAAGAAGTTTCAGGCCCCAGAGGCAGAACCTGGCCCACCTGTGTGAGGCCCCAACTGTCCCCAGGTGATGATGGTTGGGGTGGTGGGTGAGGCTAGAGCTCTATCAACCAGGAACTGACCAGTTTGTGAGAAGCAACAAGGAGCTGATCAGTTGGAAGAGGGTTCTTGTTGGGGACAGCTTGCTGAGCTCTCTCTCAGTGGTGTGTTCCCCTTTGGCTGATTCAAGATAGAGAAGAGCAACAGATGAAGACTAAAAGCTGAAGTTATGCTGAGGGGATGTTGCTGAGTTTGGTGTTGGCCTGAGGAAGAAGAGAGCTAGCAGCACGTGGATGCTAAGTGGGATTTGAGTAAATAAAACCAACTTTGACTCCTGTCTGAGCTCAGGACCACTAAGAGAGTTGTGGTGCTGGGGAGGGGAGTGAGCAGATGTCCTGTGGTTGGGAACAGAACACGGCTGCCACCAGGAAGGCAGGGGTGCAAGGTCCTGGCCACCCTGGAGCACTGAGGTGGGACCATCATCCATACCAGGATGTCACAGCACACACAGCTGGGCAGTGAACTGCAGATCACACCATTGCCCATCACCAGCACATCCTGACAGCTGTGAGAAGACTCCAGAGCATGTTGCTGGTATCCCATTGGGATAACATCCCAGTCCAGCACAGTGCCTGCCATGTGGGCAGGGCTGTGATCAAGTTGCCTCAAAATCACACAGAAATGGGCAAATTGATTAGCCAAGCACATAACTGTCCAGTGAGAAAATCTTACCTGGGCAAAATATGGGTATCAGATGCCAATGTCAAGTCTTGGGTTGTAGGCAACACAGTGTGAACTCCGACACAAATCAAGTCACTTGTATCAGGCACATCTTCTGAGGAATGACCTTTGGGTAGCCGCTGGGCTAAGCAAAATTAGGTTAAATTCTGTAAAAACACAGCTGAGATGACAGTCCCAGCTGCAAACTGGAAAACTGGACCTCAGCTCCCCACCCCTGCAAGGGGCACATGAGCCATCTTGTATTTATCAGGTGAATGTATGAAGCTGTGTTATCAAAGCAGGAAGCACTGGCTCTTTTGGTGTCTTATAAAAAAAACCAAACACAACACAACTCATTTTGAGCTCCAACTGGAAGTCTGCAAACTCACACCCATACTTTAAAAAATATCTCCTTTAGTTCCTTAGGCTTCTTGGGCATCCTGCGATGCCACTTGTATCAAACCATCTCTCTGAATAAAAACTATCTAAGCAAAGGCACCTACAGTGAGACTTTGTTGTTTTATGAGGTCTTTTATCCTCAGAGCCACGAGGCTCTGGACATGCAACCACTGCCCTCAAGTGGCATGAGCTGTGCAGGACCTTCCACGGAGCTCCTGAGCTTCGTGCAGAGCAAGGGCACAGGCAGAGGCATAGACAACAAGCTGCTTGAGCATATCTGAGCTGAGAGAGTAAAAACGAGACCATTAAAAAATATCTAGAAATCTACCTTTAAAGAACTGAGCCCAGGAAGCAGTCAAAGGAAGGAAAAGGCAGGCTTGGCCTAGGGATGAAACCAGAGGCTTGCTTGTTGAACAGGAGGCTTCTCCAAGGCCAAAGCCTCCTCTGAACCAAGGTAGACAATGTGGCCATCACATCAGCCCATGGTGGGCTACCAGCAGCATGCCCATGCACCACACAGGCCCCATTGCCTCCTGGCATGGGAGCCTGCTCCTTCCTCCTCTACGGTCCCACCTCCCTGGTCCCACCACAGGGAGCATCAGCTTTAGAGCCAAGATGTGACCTTTTGGCCATGTCTGAATGCAACCCTCCAGCTCCAGTGCCCATGTAAAACAACAGGATGCCCCAGCATGAATCAGGGCAAAATAATGATCCTAATTTATTCTGCTTTTCTCAACCCATCTCTCCCTTGGCATTTCCTGCATTAACTACTGGAAACCAGTGGGAACACTTGAAGAGCAAACAACTAGCAGGCATTTTTAAAATTTTTGGTGTAGCTGACACATTCTACAGCCCTGCAAAGACAAAAGGAGAGAGTGTTACAACAGCATCGTTTTAAAGCCCTGATGTTCTGCAACACAACAAGTCCCAGCTTTGCTGCATGCTGTGAGGGATTCACAGAAGGGTGCCCCTTTTGGAGCGGTGGGGAGGAAGAAGAGGACAGAACTGCCAAGTACTGCAGCTGAAGGAAGGAAACATTTGATCTTTTGCTAGAAACATAACTAGATTCAAGCTTAATTAAAATACGTAATGGTATAGATGTAAGGTAGAATTTTCTCCAACTTCAGCAGGTCCAGCTGGCCAAAGCCCAGGTGAGTGTCTATGAAGGTGGTTGAGGAACAGACTGCTGAGCCTTTTCTTCAGATTCCTAAGTGACTGGAAAAGAAATGCCTTCAGTATTTTGGCAGGACTTCCAAGCCCCCTCCTCCTGCTTTAATCCACTAGCAACACTAACTGTAGCTGCATCAGAACCTGGTTTCAGAGCTGTCTATTCTCATTACATTTTTCTGACAACCACAAATGGTTCATGCAGGTGTGGACAGTTAGTGCTTCAGAAATGAAACCAGAAGCAAGGCCCTGCAGAAAATGGGAAATCAGGAAAACAATGCAGATGGATTCCGCAGCAGCCTCCAGCACAACCTCTCCAACTCCACCTTCTGCAGCCAGCTTACAGGTCTCCAGCAGTTGCATATAAGACTTGGCTTTATGTTCATTTTACACCTAAGGGATCTCCATGGAGCTCTCATTTCCCAAAGACCTTGCTCCAGGTTAAGCCTCTCCATGCCTGCCCATGAGAGAGACTTCCAGGTCATTGTGACAACCCTTTGGGACAGGGTAGGGACAAGCTCCCAAGTGACTGCCCCGTTTTGCCCATGTGAAAATCGCTGCGTCAATTCCCTTTTTTAATTTCACTTACCTGTAACTGTCCTGCTGGTACACCTTGGAAGCAGCTCCTGAAGACATCACTGAAGGTTAACATTTCTCAAAGAGACCCAAACTGAGGTGTGCAAGTTGTCAGTACAGGAGCCAAGACCCAGCATGCAGATGAGCAGCCCACGGACTGCAGGTTACCCCCATTCTCCAAGACTCAAGCACTGAGCAGTGTACCACAGATGTGGTGCTGAGGGACATGGTTTAGTGGGGACTTGCCTGTGCTGGGTTAATGGTTGAACTTGATGATCTTAAAGATCTCTTGCAATCAAAACAATTCCGATTTTCCATATAGCAGAGGCCATAGAAACACCACAGGTATGCACACTGCCAGAGTGGATCAGCTGTACCTCTGAAGGCAGATGAGCCTTGGACATGCCTTGCTTTGAAGGAGTCAGTGACCGTCTCCAGGACACCACCTAGCTACTGTCACCCTACAAACACAAGTGGGGGGAAGACCAACATGAACATCTGAAGTGCTGGGGCCTGGGCTGTGGGCCCCGAGTTGGAGTTGACCTGTGCATGAGTCACAACCCAGCAACATGTTTTGTTCCCCAAGGCGCCAGAGGCAGAACCTGGCCCATCTGTGTGAGACCCCAACTGCCCCCAGGTGATCATGGTTGGGGTGGTGGGATGTTACCGAGTTGGGTGTTGGCCTGAGGAAGAAGAGAGCTGCAGCACAGGTTCTTATTTCAGAACATAAGACATCCAAGGACAGAGCATGACGATTTAAAATGACATTAATTCTCCCCCACACCCACATCACTCATAACATTTTGTCCACGAGCATGAGGTGCAACCACAAGCACATTGTAAACACCAAGAACACACAAGAGGCGGAAATGTGTTTCTTTATATTTTATTTGAGCTGTTTAATCCTTAAGTATCAAGAATTAGAGTGCTTTATAGAATTATTATTACCACAGGGCAGTGAAATGGGCATTTCCTTAGTGTAGTGCAAGTCATATTAAATGAAAAGCTTTTAAAATAGTTTTATTACTAGTACCGACCAGCACTGAATCTGCTGACCTACAACTGAAACAATGGTTCAAAAGCACAAAAAAATACCTCTGAAATAAAGCTTTATGTACAGCACATGTAGAGCTCTTAGATGCCTAAAGCTGCTCGTTTCACTTGAGATATTAACATTCTGAGTTGCTATTCACAGTTGAATCTACTGGGAATTAAGTGTTCAGATGACTTTTGAGTACAAAAAAATGTGTCTGCTTTAGTTATAAAGAGCTCTGCCAATATACACAAACTATACACTTCAGACATTCACAAAAAATATGTGAGCAAGAAAAGGGTTATCAAAAAACATTTAATACAATTAGTCAATAACCCTTCCCACCGTGGTCCACATCTACAAAGTTCTCCCATCCCTCCCCCCCTCCCCTCCAAAACCTTCCCCACAGAAAGTCACATACTTACCACAAGTTTTAGCAAGTATGGTTTAAAAAAGCCCCCAAGGCCAAGTTACTTAAGAGTTCAGTTGCCACTGTCAACAGATCTGGACCTCGACCGAGACCTCTGCCGATCCTCAGACGATGGGGATTTCGATCTGCTGGAGGAACCGCGCTTCTGACTCTTCTCTGGCATGGGAGATCTGCTAACTGAGCGGGACTTGCTACGGCTCCTACTCCTTGACCTGCTGTAGGACTTGCGGCTGCGGGAGCGGGAACGGCTACGAGATCTGGAGGAGCTTCTGCTACGAGACCTTGACCTGCTTCTGGACCTACTGAGGAAACAAAGAGCAGCAAAATGTCACCAACCATGACCGGCATGTCACCGCTCTCCAATTCAGCTGTCCAGTCACTGACTTCAAAGCTCTCTCAATGAATACTGAAGCATTATTGGAGAGACTAGAAATCCATACCTGTGCCTTTTGCTGCCTTCAATTAGTTTGATTTTCCTTCCATTAATTTCTTTACCAGAAAGCTTTTCAATAGCATTCTTTAAATCACCGTAAGAGGCAAATTCAACCACCCTAGAGAAAAAAAGAACACAGAGCTCACTACTACAAGCTGGTTTTGTTGACAGAGCAAAACATGCTCTGGGGAGGAAAAACAAACAAATCAACCCCACACACAACTCAGAAAATCTCACACTGCTCAGTGCAGTCATGCTTTGTCGTAATTCCAGCATGAAGAGCTCAAACCCCACCACCAAATACCAGAGGATGCCTTTTCAAAAGGTAGCTAAATTAAGCTCTGAACAGCTGCTGAGTGCTGAGCAGCCAGCTTCCCTCCCGAAACATCATACATACAAATACTACTCTAGAGCTTTCAAGAGATTATTTTAGAGACTTACCCTTCATTTAACTTAGGTCTGTGTGCATCTGCAAAGGTTACTTCCCCAGCTTGTCTCATGAAGTCTTTGAGATCCTAACACAAGACCAATTATGTTATGCAAAGAAGTGAAATTATTACTTATCTATATAAAAACAGTTTAGAACAAACAAGATCAACTTATGACTACTGAAAGAGAAGCTGTTAGATAAATTACAAACATGGCAACTGCCATACTTGTATTCTATCAGAATTGAATTATCTATGTATCAGGGCACGAAATAAATGAAAAGGGCATATTGCTTTAAGCAAAATGCTAATAGGGTGTCTTAACGTTAAGAAAAATATCAGTCTACCAAGATTATACAGATTAAATAGGAAAGGAAGAGAGAGAGAGAGAAAGAAATAAAGTACATTTGCACATATACTGGACTGAGTGTGAAATACTACCCATAAATCTTTTGCACTATTTCAGTCTCCATTTACGTTACGAGTCTTACAAGCATAGAGAATTACATTTACATAACACCACCAATTATTTTGTGCCCCGTATGTCATTAAAAATATAGTTTACTTTACCTTTATTAACCTTTCCCTAGGCTAGCCAAGCGGCCAACTGCATTAAGCGACCGGAGATACCGTCATGACATATGCCCGACTGGCTCTTCGCCACCCACTTGTCGACCACTACCCAGTCGATGGAAGCCATTAATCGCACTGCCCTCCCTATCAGGAGACTATGGATGGATCCAGACCATCATCAGACCAGCTTGATGTCACCAAGGACCACTTTACTGCGATCAGGATTCCAACGACCACCTAATTTCGTATCTTTCAATTCTTTTCGATCGGGACCTCTTTATTCGGCAGCGTTACGGGAAGAACAGCTCTCAACTTAGGAATCAGATCTCGTTAAGGCTCGGGGATCGCTGCAATGTGGCACTTTAAGGAGTGCATCGATTACGTCTAGACCGGCAAACACAGATCTAGAGGTGGCCAAGTGACATTGTAGGAGCTGACTGGAAAGTCAACCAGGCCCAACCAAGAGTGACCAAGACAGAACGATTAGGATAACCCACAGGCACTCCTCGTCATAAGGCCAACGACACAGATAGGCTGGCAAATAAAGGGTTTAATATGTGGTTAAAATGGATTTTAAAAACAAGGAAAAAAAAAAATATATATCCTCAAATATATACATTTATCGTTGTTATTATAAGTTAAAATTAACTAGTTTTTGTTCAAAATTATTAAAATTACGTTATTTTAAATTACGTTAATTATGTAAACATTTCCAATAAATTAATTTAGCTTTAATTAATTATTTTACCAAACAATTACATTACATACCCATTAAATGAAGTCAAAATAGTTAATTGTGTTTCAACAAACCTGCCAGCTGACTCGAGAAGACAAATTTTCTACTATGAGGCGATTTTCCGTTCTTACAGGCGGGGCATTTCTGTTGGGAAATAAACAACTGAAACTTAAAATGTCACTGTTAATACCAACAAAGGCTGTACCAGTAATCGGTATCAGATCACTATTACTACTATAACTTAAATGCATAATGCCCTGAGTAATCTAAAACAAGCATCGAGACAACGAGCGTATCTGAGCAGCTTTCTAACCCTATCCTCCTGCCACATCACAAGATTGACCAAAATAAAAGGAAGTAATACTTCTTAACATCTAATTCTAGCTCAAGTTCTTGGATCAGATGAACTCACAGTATCCTTCTGTAAATTATGTCAGGTCAAAGTTATACGTACCTCCTGTCACTACGGGGACGGCGGCTGCTAAAACGGTCAGAGTACCTTCCTCTGCCTCTACCCCTCGAGCGTGCTCTGGCATGCTCAATAGTAACCCTGGGGAAAAAAAAAAATTCAATTAAAAACTACACATTTTTTCCTTTTTTTCTTACATATTCCTTCATGTAAGAGGAAAAAAGCCCCACAAAATAGTTTAAGCAGTACTGATAACACAAGTCGAGATTGATTCACTTCTTATTTTAAATATTCAGGCTTACTATTTACAAGCTAGGGTGCCTCACCTCTCACTGCAAAGCTCTTTTCCATCCAATTCATAGACAGCATCATCTGCATCCCTCGGGTCCTCAAATTCCTGCAGAGCCACGGCGGCAAAAACATAAAACCCAGAAAGTTACATCTCTCAAGAAATTAACAAAACGTTAATTTACCAAATAGTAAATGTAGCTGAGCACGTTAATAGCATTATCTTTAAAGGTAGCACAGGAGATCCGAGCCTTGTGAACAGCGTACTCACCACGAATCCGAACCCCCGCTTCAGGTCGATGTCTCGGATGCGGCCATATCCCTTGAAGAACCTCTCCACATCCTTCTCTCTGGCGGCCGGGTTCAACCTCCCGATGAAGACGCGGCAGCCGCTCATGGCTGTGGGTGCGGAGCTCAGTGGGGAGCTCGCTGCAGAGACACGGCACCCGCGGCCCGTAAGCGACTGATCCCGAGCCCGGCGCCGGCCCCGCCCGGTGACTCAGCGCCGCCGCCCCGCGCAGCCGCGCTGCCTGCCGCAATCGGCAGCTGGCCCGCCGCCCGGCCCCGCCCCCCGGCCGGGCCAATAGGAAGCAGCAGGCTGGACCCCGCCTCGGCCTCCGCCAATGGGAATGCGCAGTTCTGCCTCTAGCCCCTCCCACTGCACGCCGCCGCTCCGCCCCTCCCTGCCCGCGCACGCGCGCCGCCCCCGCCGAGCAGGGGGAAGAAAAAGACCAACGCCATCGCTGCGCCACAAAATGGCGGCCGGGGCCGCACCCAACGGCAGCGCCCGCCCCGCAAAGGGCACCGGGGCGAAATACAGCGACGAGAACACCGGCCGCCGGTTGGAGGCGGGCCGGCTACACAGTTGGGAGCTGCCTGAGATACCCACCCTGCCCCACTCGCCCAGTTCCCCTAACCCCCCTCGCCCGCGGCGCTGCGCTAAGCCCCGGGCTCGTCACGAACCTTAGCTGCGGGTCTGGGTGCGGTGCAGTGCGGTGCTAGCCGGGCGGACGCACGGAACAGTCGGTAATCGGCTGGCGAGTGCCTCCGCTTTGCTTCGTCCTGTCCTTCCTCTCTCCGCGACGGCCGGCTCCAGACTGCGGCGGCGCTTCGCTGCTGTACTGCAAAATGGAGGCGGCCCCTCGCGTCCGTTGCGCGGCGATTGGCGGAGGCGGCAGCCCCGCCCCTTCCCCAGAGAATCTGGGTCAGGGCGGGGCGGGGCTGGCGGCGCTGGGGGGTCCGGCCCGGCCCTGGGGCTCAGCGGCGCTACTCGGGGCTGGCGGCTCAGGGTCCGTCCCTGCGATACTGCACCGGGGCTTGCAGCCCTCCCGGGGGGCTGGTGGCCCGGACCCCGGCCCTGATTGCGGGAGGAATGTGGGGATGGGTGCCCCTCGCTCACTACCCCCCTGTACCTGGGCCTTGCCGAGCCCCTCCTCGGCGCGCGCTGGTGCCCGGCCTGGGTTAGGTAACGGGTGGCGTAACGCTGAAGCGGTCTGTGTGGGGAGGGAGGCGGCAGTGGCGTTAATGCAGGGCCGCGGAGTGGAAAGCACAGCGGGTTGCTTCTCTGGAAGCCATTTTGAGAAGGCAATAAAAGAATAAACAACCCTGGTTTTCCGTCATGTTACATGGCATAGGGCTGGCATTAAAGCTGAGGTGGTGGGTCAGGCACAACCATCGCCTCTTATTTGTACAGTACATAATAGACTAACAGCTGCTGTGCTTGTGTACCGGGCAGGCATGAAGGAGGGGGCAAGCTCCTGTGGGAACAGGCTTTTCTCTCCTCACCATGATGAGCAAAGAATGAGAGGAGAAAAACACCTAAGGAGCATGTGATCTATGTGCATCCTCAATTGGAATCAAGTGTGTAGTGACAAGTTAGGGAGCTGAAATTCTGTTTTACATAACTGCTGAGTTTATCACAGCTTGGCTTATAGATGATTGCTGTAAAGGCAATAGATTATCCCAAGGGGCATTTGAAACGCAGAAAACATCTGGGAGCTAAAGGTAATACACACTAGTTCTCTAATACAGGTGGAGGTTGTGGTTTTGTGACATTGCCAGATCTCTGCATTGCTGGATCAGTTGGCTTAAAGAGGTAGGTGGCAATTACAGCTATGTCAGGTTGGCCTGAGGACTGTATAACCCTTTTGATAGCATTTCACTGACTTGTCACCTGAAGTCCCATGCTTCCTTGAGTCCTACCCCCCTACCCATTCTTCTTGTGGACTGTGAAATGCCATTTTTGTTACACTCAGTGTCCGGTATTTATCAGCTCTGTGGGGATGAACTTCTCTTTTTCATGCTTAGTCACTGACGCAGATTAAATTTCCCTGGAACAATACCTCACATGATGCCACTGACATCATAGCTTTCTGTGAGTGCCCACACACACTCCTGGGAACTGCGGCAGCACACAGGATCCCTGAACAGGGAAACATATTCCTGCTGGGTGCCAGCAATGAGGAGAAGGGTGCAGTGTAGTTAAGGGCTTAGCAAGGGCACCGGGCTGCACAATGTCTAAGTGATGAGCTGAGAGCAGAAGCCTATGTCCATGCTCTGCCTTTCACAGTCAGCAGAAGCAGCCACCATCGGTGGGGGGGGTTGGTGGTGCTGTTTGAACTAGAGGGTCTTTCAGGACCCTTTCCAGACCAAACCATGCTCTGATTGTAGCTGAATCTGACAATCTGGCAAAACATGGCAGAATCTGGCAGATGTTGATAGAATTGGACACAATCTGACAGATTGTGAATGCTGGCTTGTTCTCAGCTACCCCCACATGTCACATGCTGGCCCGTTATTAGCCCTCACACATGTCACAATCTGGCCCATTCTCAGCCACTCGCACTTGTCACAGTGTGGCCCATTCCCTGCCCTCACACGTGTCATGAGGTGGCCTGTTCTCAGCCCTCACACACTTGAAGAGCTGGCCTGGTCTCAGTCCTCACAATTGCCATGATCTGTCCCAATCTCAGTCCTCACAATTGCCATGATCTGTCCCAATCTCAGTCCTCACAAGTTGGCCCATTCTCAGCCCTCACACATGTGACAATCTGGCCAGTTCTCAGTCCCTACAAGTGTCATGAATTGGCCACTTCTTGGCCTTCACAAGTGTCACGATCTGTCCCATTCTCGGCCTTCACACATGTCATGACTTGGCCCATTCTCAGCCCTCACACACATCACAAAGCTGGCCTGGTCTCAGCTAATCACGTGTCACGATCTGTCCCATTCTCAGCGCTCCCCCATGTCACAAGTTGGCCCGTTTTCAGACAATCACACGTGTCACAATCTGGCCTGTTGTCAGCCCTCACATATGTCACAAGTTG
>VYZX01008323.1:41683-60598 GCA_013401335.1 Brachypteracias leptosomus | reverse complement strand
ATTTCTGTCTACTGGAGCTCTGTTGGTTGGAAATGATGGGTTTTTTTTGGAGAACAGGGTCAGAGAACTGCCAGAGCACTGAACGGTTCTGTTGACAGTGCTGTGACTTTCACATCTTTGTTTGCCACTGTTAACAGCTGCTTGGCAGATGGGGTGATGTGAGCACTCTCAAATTGCAATGAGATAAAATCAATTCTATTCCACAAGAGAGATTTTGTTTACAAAGACTACTAAATATTATCGTTCGCTTTGTAGCACTGGAGTCTTGAAAAAAAATGATGTTCACCACTTGCCCAGGGGAGAAAAAAGGCACAGCAAAAAATGCCTGCGGTAAATGCCTGCATTTGTAGGAAAGCTGAAAGAACATCATTTTGGAGTGAAAAATTGTTCTGAGAAGAGGTATTACTGTTGAACTGACCACGTCGTTCAGCACTTCAGAAAGCAGCTGTATGTTGCAAGTGAAAGGAAGAAAGAAAAGCCAGTTTGTGCCTGATACTCCAGGGGGGGCTTCTCAAGATCAATTTATCTATGTGACTTCAATGGTTGTATTTGCCAGAAACATTGCCTTTGAAAAACTATGTATCTACATGTTCACGTGTGTTGGTGTAAGCATACACGTCTTCTATAGTAGCATCTCCCTGTGCCTGGATACTCCTGTTTTGTTCTTCTGCCTATGCAGACTCTGAAAGGATACTGGAGTGGTGATAACATTCTGTTTTTTCACTCAGTATAATTTATTTACAGAACTGCTTCTCCACCTGTTTGCTTCTGTTTTGGCTCTGCTTGCTGCTTCTCTCTAGCTCCTGCAGTTTTCAGGACAAATATGTATAGGATCAACTTTTGCTGGAGATCTGTCCCCTTTCTTCAGTCCTTGATTGGGTGAGAGGTTTGGCCAGTGAAGCAGTCATTTTTAGACAAACATAATTCTACTTTAAACAGAATTTTACCATTAAACTCGAACAGCTAACATAAAAGCAGAGTACCTAGAACAGAATGATGATCCCTCTAGCCCAGTCTCCTGCTTCTACTAGCCAAACCCTTGCAAAGAGCACAAGGCAGCAAGTGCATAATGGTATTTCTTCCAAATATGCTTCTTATTGCTAACAATTTTTCTTTGGGGAACTTACTGTAACGTATTATTAATGTTTTCAATATAGTTCAATTTAGTGACTCTTTTATAGATTTGTTCAGTTGATTTTTGAAAACTCACCATTTTAACAGTGGTCTGCGGGAGTGACTTTTTTATTTCACAGCTATGCGAAGAAATGCCTCCTTTTGTTTGAACTTCACTTGTAGTCTGTATTGAGAGCCATAAATCTGTAGAAGCACAGTGAACATTGATTCATGTCTGCAGTTACTGTAAAAAATAGTTCATTAATCAGCATTTAAAGGGTGAATATCTGAACCGTGTGATAAATTTCATTACTCAGAACCACTTTTTTCCCCAAAGTTTTCTACAGAGTGCATGGGAGGAGAAGCAAGGTCTGTACTGTACCCATTACATATTTATTATGTCATTCATATCATACTAATATAGATTTCTCCTTCTCTTACAATCTCATTTGCTTTTGCTGAGAAAAGCATTTATTTAATTGAAGGCTCAATCTAAATAAAGTATGCTACTGATTGCCTATGCTGATTATTCCAGGCATTCTCTTACTAATTTGGAAAATCTGCTTGCTTTTCTTTGGTTTATTTTTATATTAGTAATTTTCTTCCTATATTTTTACACTGTCCATAGTGCTGGGTTGAGCAGTTTGATTTCCAACTGAGGCTACGCCAGTCGCATTTTGGACACAGCAAACCTGTCTCAAAATGCTTTTTGTACATTACGAACTAGAGTTCAAAACAGCTTCTTTTGAATTCAGATTTTTTGGAAGCAAGCCGTGGAAGTGAGTGTAATTATAGACATTGGAGTCAGACACCTCTGGAATTAAGCAAGTTCAAGTCTGAATTCCAGCCCAATATCATCCAATTGTGTGAGAAAAATTGTTTTCTAGGTGTGTGTTTCTTTATGAAATTATTTTTAATATTTCAAGATAAATGTGGATGCATTCGTTTCCATCTCATTTTAACCTATTTGGACTTCTGCAATCATTGCAACTAGATTTCCTTTGAGATTGGGGCACAGCCTGTATTTCTTGAATTAAATTAGCAAACATCACGTTTTTCAAGAAGTAAGGAAAACAGATGTATTTCACAAAATCTTACTGTTCCATTGTTATGGAATATACATAATATCTGTTTAATAAAGGAAGTGGCATTAACATTAGCAAACAGCTAGCTAATGCTAGCGTTTCACATTTAGAATAGAGACATTTTATAATGACGTAACTACTTAAACAGAAAGGCTGATCAAACTACTGATTAAAAAGGATATGGTTGTCTGTTGGTCCACATAGAGAAGGTAGGCCATAGTCCCCTTCCTTTTCTGCCCCAAATGGAATTGAAAACGTGCCCAGTCTTCCATGTCTTTGCATTTTTCTACACTGCAGAATACAACAGTAGTAGAGCACCAAGTAAGGGAATTATGGGACTGCAACTGCACAATAAGCTAGGACTGGGATGTAATCGCTCTTAAGAGAATTATCCATGAGATGCAGCTAAATGCCTTTGTTCTCTTACAGTGCAGTTATGTCAAAATCATGCTGACCCTTTTCCCTGGTGCCATAGAACTGTTGTTTAGAAGGGTTTTTCAGTGATAAACTGTAATTTGTGGGCAGAAGATGCTGCACTTTTAAAATTCTTTAAAATAACCATAGCTTCTCCTGCTAATAGACAAACTGCCTTTTGCATGATATTCAGTATGTAATTTCTTTCCATGTAATGAACTATTTTCTCATCTAATTCTTGTCAGGAATAAAATCAAAAGCATGCTAACAACACTGGGGTAGCTGAAGGTTTTTTCAAATTTTTTTCAATATCACCAGACCTGAAAGAGGTGGTGAATTTTTCATATAGGACTCATTTTCTTTCAGAACATTATTCTGCTCTGGGTTGTTTGGGAATTCAGAAGTGCTGTAAGATGGTCATCATTACAAAGAATAATCTCTTCTAAATCAGAGCTACTGCACTCTGCAAGGATGTGATGGTTGTGTACATGTGGTTGGCCTGGTCATCCCCTCCTGTACCAATCTTTTCCATGAAGCATCCAAAGCAAGTCTCAGATAATGTGTTTAGATGTCTTTCCCTGTTAGGCCAATGAGTCACTTTAACAGTACTCATTACACTGTCTCTGTAAGAAAAGCACGTTTTAATACAGTGTGTTGTTTTGGATCACAAAGCTTGAAGAGACAACCGAGAGAAAATGGGAAATGCTGGTAAAAATTGTCCATCTTACCAGAGCCATTAAACTGAGAAAGGTGTAAATCAATAAGAGCTTGCTGAAGTTCTTGCAATGACTGCTTATTTGGTGAGCTGGCTTTAGAAAGCAGATGCTGAAAGTAAGGGAGAGGGGGAAGAGTCTTCAGAAGTGAATTTTCTGTTGAGAAATGTCTGTAATAGAAACCATGAGCAAAGTGTTCATATCATGGTTTTGACTTGGAAAAAGGCATACAAATTAAAATAGGAATTTTGTTTGAAAAAGTGAGTCGTGCTTTGAAGATTCTGCTTATGGGTGAACATAGAGATAGCATCAAAGGTAGCATGCTGAATTACATAAGCTATTAATTACTCTCCTCGGCACTTGCCTCCTGTTTTGCCAAAGCCACATTTTGACCAAAACAGCTATTTCATTCTTTAGTGGGAATGCATTACTCTACAGGGAAAAAGAGGTATGATCAGATCTTTGGAAAGAGTAAATATTTTTGTCTTTCACATTCAGCTTTATCAGGTCAGAACTAAAAAGGACTTTTTTTGCTTGATCAGAAAATGATGGTAAGGAGGACATCAGTTTGTTAGAATCAATTTCTATATATAAACCTTCTTTTACAGAGACTCTGATTTTTTTGCAGATTGATAGATTCCGAAAACTCATGTTTGGTGTGCAGGCATGAAGTTTGTTGGATTTAGGTGTTTTCATTATTCAAGTATCATTTTGGAGCAGATAGAGCAAAACCTGGTGGCCAACGCTGGATGGTGCCCATCCTGAGTCTCTGGCTTCCAGTCCTGTTCTGATCAAAAATGAATTTGGCAGTTCAGGCCTTTTTTCCCCCCTAGCAGGTACTCCATAACTCTTGTATTGCTATGCAGTCTGACATCAGATGATGATGATCACAGAGACAGTGTATGTGGTTTGTTTTGCATTTTGGGGGTTTTTTTTTATAGTAACTATCTGCACAGTTTTTTGTTTTGATTTTAATCCCCTTCCCCCTCCACCTTTTTTTAATGAATAATCCATTAGGTATGAATAGTGTCTTGCCATAATGGATCCTGCTGGTTTTGGTTAATGGATACTGTGAAACCTCCAGTCACATTTAAATTCAAATCACTATGTATTTCATAAAAAATGAAATAATGAATGCTTGTGAAGGTGCCATCCTTTGGACATTTATTTACATAGTAGGTCTTTTTGTATTTCATTCAGCTTTCATCAAGCTTTTCCCAACTGCTATTCCAGAAACCAGAGACTGAAACTAAATCACTGCTCTAACTTTTGTTTTTTGTAGTGGGAAGGATGGTACCTTTTTTTTGTATACCTGAATGCATTTAACTGACTGAGGATACCTTAAAGAGGGCTATAAAAATGAGGCCTGCCAGGCCACTGTTCTTTCCTCACAGAGTTTAGAAAAAATAAAAGAGGGTGGGGAGGGGTTGCTAGCAACTTTGACAGTATTACTTCAGAAAAAACATCTGAAATGAATAAATTAAATTTGAGTGCATACAGCTCTAGGATTCTTTTTATGTTTAAGATCAAAAGCGAGAGCAAAGTAAATTGCCTGCTTGTCATCTTAGTATTATTGCATTGACTGGTTCAGATTTCCTTCTTATGCTAACTAACAAAAGTGAGTGGAATACAGTTGAGTGAAGAAAAAAGTGTTATTGAAGAAAAAACTAACATCAGTTAGACTTCTGTTAATACACAGCAGTGACCTGTTTGTTGCTTTGTTCAAGATGTTGCCCAGAGTGATTGTGGATGCCCCATCCCTGGAAGTGCTCAAGACTGGGGTGGATGGGGCTTTGAGCAACCTGGTCTAGTGGAATGTGTCCCTACCCATGGCAGAGGGATTGGAACTAGGTGATCCAACCCAAACCATTCTATGACTCTATGAAACATTGTAACAACAGTAACAAGAATTAATACTAGCACTGGAAACAAAGAGTACCTGAAAACTGAAGTCTGGGCAAAATTTTCACTGGGAGATACCTGAAGTAGATACTAAATTCTAACAGAGGATGATGCTGAGCAGCTAGATTCACAAGGGCATTTCTGCACTGAACACCCATCTGGTGCAATTAGGATCTGAATGACATACATATGCTAAATGAGGGAATTTGGATGAACAGGACCCATAAACACCAGCTTGCTTAAGCAGAATCTGCCTTCTAAAGTCAATAGGAGAAAAAAAGTTTTAAATCACATCTCTGGTATCAGGTATCATATTTGCACTCCTCACAAATCACTCTTGCTTCAGTTCCACACCAAAGTACCATCTTAAGTGTAGGCAGTTAGCAGACATTAAACGTAATTGTGGCGAATTTGTAGTATTTGCTTAAGAAGAATAAGAAAAAAAGCTGCATGATTGGTGGGCCAAGCTTTTTACCTGGTGTCTGTCTGCTGTCTAGTATGGATTTCTCAAAATCTTCTCTTGAATTCTTAGACAAGGGGAGATTTTGTTTTTCTTATAGTATACCTAAAGTTACTTTATTAGTTTTGTATCTTCTGTCCTAATTACACTGGAACTGTGTGTCAGGGTTTGGTTTGCACATGACACAAATTCTTGGCTTCTGTTCCTCTTTTAATTCCAAAGGTTACATTCTCTGGCTGGTGGGAAGATGCTGCTTTAGAAACATGGATGCTTTCAATAAAAAGAGAGCACTTCTTTCCCTTACTAAAAGTGTGTCATATGGGTTTACACCTCACTATGGTTTTATGATTGTTACTTTTTGCTAACTTTTTCATAAAATTAAGTAGGTTTGGTTACCTGCAGAAAAAGTGGAAAATACTGAACTTGTTACTGTAGTAGCACTGTCTCTTACTGGGAGCTGGTGACCATATGAATGCCTTAATTCAGAGGCTGCAGTAAGCAGCCTCACCTACTATCCCAGCCCATTGGGGGTTGCTCTTTTAAGAACAGTGTCACAAGGCAAGATGGGTCCCACTTTAATGAGTAGGATGTCATACATAAAGGTCCCACAATGTTCAATTTTGCTCTCTGTATTAGGAAGCAAGAAAAGAGAATATCCAACCACGTCATAAGTGGCTCTAGATGGGCAAGTTCCATCTGTCACTGCAGAAGCATTGGGGGGGTGGAGGAGGCAAGTGCAGCCTCCTGGTTTGGAGAGGTGTGCATGTAGTGAGAAAGAAAGAAACCGTTCTGCTGATTGAATTGCTTAAATACATTACGTTAGTCACTGTAATAAGCTGCAACTTGTGAGGAGTTGAGAAATGACTGCTCACTCTCAAACTGACTATAGCATCAGTTGTAAAACATCTTGTATTATGATTTTAAGGACCCAAATAATATCTAGAAACTACAGAATCTCTGTAAAGAGCCTGTTACGTTGCAGAGCTTTTATGTTCCACTGTTGCCTTTTGAGGTATTCCGATAGAGTTTCTTGCAAGATTAAAAAAAATAACAAACCAAGCAACCAGTTTTGCTAGGTTCCTGCAGCTAAGCCAGAGCAAGCTCTCAAAGTTATTATGGTGACTGACTTACAAGTGTAACTCATACACCAGATAGATGTGCAGGTTACACTGAGCAAAGAGAATTAATACTGATAAACTAAAATAGGTAACAGACAAATTCTATCTGACACTGACCATATACCACTATTCAATATAAAAGTAACTTCATTTTCTGTTTTCCACCTTGAGTCATTTGCTATTTGAGGAGGGTTTGGATTTGAAATATGAAAGTCCATGTAGCTTTTACCAGGCACATAGCAGAATAATTTATATTTTGCTTTCCACGCTGCTTAATTTTTAACTATACTTTGAGCCTAGCTTATATATTTTGTATCAGTCTTCAAATCAAAGAATTTTTGTAGCCAACTGTCTTAAGACAAGTTCACCTACTTCCTTTTCCATTTAATCACTGTGAAAGAGGTCTAAATCTACTGCAGGAGAAAGGGTGGGAGGTTTTTCTGGATAGAGAAATAAGAATTTCCTTGTGCAGTTACAGTGTGTTCCTAATCATAGCTCTCTGCCTTTAAATTGGCTTCACTCTTCCAGAATTTCTGCTGTCTGAAGGCAAAATCAGTTGTTGCTAGCTTTTTTATTATTATTATTATTATTATTATTATTCAAATGTCATTTAAGTTTATAGTAGCTCACAAATTACCCATTCTCTGGCCTATGACTACAGGACTAAGCATGTGTTGTTACACATGGAACAGCAGATTGCTGGAATATACAGAAAATGACAAATGAAGTTTGGTGTTATCATCACAGTGTCCATCTCTGTTTCTCTTTATAGGCTTGCTCCTTATTCTGTAATGATAAAAGCAATGGCTGGAAAGGCAATTATTGGTGCTGCGTATTTAAGGATAGCTTTTAGCCTGGGGTGGTGAGCAAGACCCCCCCTCTGTGTGCAGAGAGAGGTGTCATCAGGGAGGGCCCCACACAGCCCGCAAGAGCTGGCACTTGTCCCCACGTGTGCTAAGCTTCATTCTTCCCTGCTGTCCTCCTCAGGAATGAGCACATTTCTAGACCTTTGCTTCTTAGTGAGTTTATTTTTCAATATAAACACAAATTATATTCAGCAAGTTACAGCATCTGAAATATTTTTCTGTTATAGCACAGCAGGTTTTTAGCCAACATAGCAAACTAATAGGAAAGACTCTGTTTCATAAAGTAGCCAGTTATTTTGATAACCTGCTGGCTATCTAGTCGTAGTTGTCAGGGAATACGTAGTGTGTTTTTTCAGTTACTCAGCATTAATATATTTTCAGGTGCTTTATGCAGAACCATCACAGTGTCATTATGAATAAGGACCACACAACCTATTGTATTTCAATAGAGAAATTACAACTAAATCCTTTAGGTGCATTTGAAAATGTTTGAATTGTCATGAATAGTATTGTAAATCAACAGTTTCCGCAACAAAATATAAAATTAATTTACATGTTTTGTACTTGATGACAAACAAAAAAATTCCCAGTATTTTCAGCCATCTGGTCCAGTAATTTTTCTGCTTCATAACAGTATAAAATAGCACTAGAGGCAGCTTCAGGAAGTTGTAATAGTCTGAAATCCAAGGATCTTAGACTGAGCATGCCAAAAATTAATCCCAAAACCTGTTTGTAAAATTAGCTATTTACACTAACTCCACATTTTCATTCAAAATAAAATATGCATCATCTTAAATTAACAAGAAAGCTGATGAATAATTTTTTGCCAGACTACGAATGTTGTTGACTCTGATGCTCAGCTGTATCTATCAACAGTGCATGGAACGGCTGAATGGTGAAGATTGCCGGCAGAACCTGGAAATGAAATGCTTGTCTATCATAGCACGTTCTCTTAGGAAGAAGCTGTGTTCTCAACTTTGTTGTTAATGGTTTTATAAACTTTGACAGGAAAGCTAAGTACTTTCTCTTTCCTTTTTTGACTCACAAGCCTAAACAAGGTTTCATTATTTTGTAGTAATAAGAACATTTGGTTAAATTTATAAAACGGGGTGGGGGCAAATTAATCTATTTGGTAACATGAATTTGACCTGTAAAGACAATCAGAAAACGGAGTAATGAATACAGCTTCTACCAGTTTATTCATTTATGTTTGCAGGGCAGAAGAAACAAAAAGTAGAAGTTACTGGTTTGGAGGTGAGGAAGACACAATTTCATTTAATTTGAAATAGTTTCAAAATTTTTGCAAAAATCCCATAGCTACTGGGAAGCATGATAGGAAAGTAGACCTGGAATATAGATAAAAATCAGATATTCTATGCAAACTTAATTAATTTTTTTGTTAAACTTTTGTATTCAGAGAAAGGGAGAAGAATGGTTGGACTTCTTTAAACATTTGTTTGGCTAATCTGTTCAACAATGATTCAGCCAAGGATTTCAAAGTACTTTATAAAACCTTAACTATGAAGTATGTTTATCTCCTTTACCTGCTACTGCTTGTCATTGAGCTTTTCTTGTACTCCTGACCAAGCCTGGATGACACTTGCATGCGACCTACCCAGAAATTTTTGATATAGCATATTGTTGTTCTTTCCTGCAACAGATTAAATGTGTTTCTTTCATTTCAGGTTTATAATGGGGTGATTTTTGTACCCCACTACAATCCAAAATATAAATAGTCTATTTTTTAAAAAAGTAAGAAACTGAACAGCGTTGTCATTAAAAATAGAGGAAATGAGAATAAACCTGCCTTGTTTGTACCCCATACTAGGTAAATGTTAATTCATGTCATTACTAAGCCTGACTTCTCTTGCAGGTTGTCAACCTTTCTTTTTTTGGCTGCTCTTTGATGTACCTGGCTCTATTCTGTCTGTGATAACCCCCTGATGTCTTTGAGAAAAGATTACAAATTTTCTTCTCATTTATGTTTTTTGTTTGTCTTACCGGTTTTTTGTTTGTTTTTTTCTTTTTTTTAAGGTCATCAGCCTTGGGCAAAAAGTTTTAAGCTCTCCTTAGTGAACTTTCTGCATGTTAATTGACAAATTGACAAATACAGCTCCACAATCCTTGGCTTTCAACTTGTGTTTTGGTAGCATCATTCTTCAAGCAGTTATGAAAATTTTTTCTAAATTTAATCAGCATCCTCTAGAATGTTCCTTCTTTCTAGCCAAAGGAGTAGCAAGATGACAAGCTTGCCTTGTAGTAAGCATAAAGAAGTGGGAGTCCAGTAACCCTCCACAGGGGTAGTGGAGCAGAATAAAGTTTTTACTAGTGATTTGTTACTATTAGAATTATTTCTTTATGTTTACTAATTATTTATTTAAAATGCAAGTTCAGGTAAATGGTTTACTTTTCACTGACACCTGTAGCTGTACTTGTTATAGAACTTCCTCTACAACCCCAGCAGCTGTATAAGCCTCAGCAAATAACCTCAGCAGTACCTTTTACTGTAAGCACAATTTATACATAAACTGCAACTGCTCACTAAATACATACTCTTTCTCTTTAAACAGGTGTTAAAGCTGTGTTTTCTGGACATTACCATAGGAATGCTGGAGGGTCCTGCAGAGGACTGGAAATGGTGGTTTCATCAGCAATAGGATGTCAGCTGGGAGAAGATACACATGGGCTTCGAGTGGTTGTTGTCACGGATGAGAAGATTGTTCATAGATACTATGGTTTAAATGAATTGAACAACCAAGGCATAGGGAAAGAGCTGCTAGATATGCTTGCTAAGCAAAATTAGGCTATGTGAAATGATGTGATTTTTTTTTCCATATTAGACAAATAGAAACAGTTTCAGAAAGTTTCCCTAAGCTGAAGATACAGATTTCTGTTTGTGCACCATGTCCCAGAACAGCTCTCAATTTGTTATTGTCCTAACAAAATTGTTGACATGTTTCTCTTTCTGAAAATGAGACCTATGTGCAATACAGAGGAATAGCATGACTTGTATGATAATGTATCATTGAAAAGAAATGTTCTGAGAAATAATACTTTGCTCCTAGATAAGACTTATTATAGAGAAGGTGTATCAAAGAATGAGAGTTGTAGCTTCTAGATAACCCTGTAACTCAAGTCTATTTTAGTACTTTTGTATTTGAGAGGGTATTTTAAATATCACTAAATTCAGTCATTTCTGTTACACTCTGGGCAATATAAATGGGGTATTTTTTTACTCTATAAATACACATCTCAAAAACTCTGAAATCAACAGACTCCCATGGACTTCTAGCAACCTTTTGGTCAGATCTTGTTATCTAGAGATCATATTTTCTAACATTCCCATACTTTATTTTCCTAGCTCTTCAAAGCCAGCAGCAGTAGGAAAGCAAACACATTCTGTTTTTCAATTGCAGCTTGGGTTTCCGTTATATCCTTGCTTTATGTAATGAAAAGTCTATAAATGAAGTCAGTATAGATGCCACTGACAGAAACTAAACATGAAACAACTATTTTCCTTTAAAAATGTAACTACCATTAAATAAGCATATATTCTTGCTGTAGCTTCAGAAGTTGGAACACTTACATAGGGAGAATATTCTGTACAGAATCCTGTTACCAGAAGTCACTTTGTTGATTCCCAGACAAGGGGAGAGCTTTGATTTCCAAAAGCAATTTAAGAGTGCCTTACTGTAATATTATACAACATTGAATGTTGAAAACCTTAAAAAGTATGTTTTCTTCACTGGAATAAGTCTTTAAAAATAAATAATATAAAAAGAAATTTATATGCTGCAATCCACCTATTATTTTTTTTTTAGCATATATATGTGATTTGTTTACTGTTAGATACAAAAAAAAAAAAAAGTCTTCATGTAATTAACAGATACCTGGTTTTATTTTTTAAGTATTTAGTTGAACACATTATAATCCATGCCTCAGGTTATCTAGAAAGAGAGATAGGGAAGCTTTAGCACCTGAAGAAAGAAGAACACAAATGGTACTGGCTGAAAAAGTAATACATTCTATCTGGTTTTATGTTTACTCACATACAGCATTGTTCCCTAGAGGATATTACAGATATTTAAATATGGTGCGAGAGATGAAATGCTGTGCTGAAGAGTCAGTTTCATTACATTTTAATCGCAACAGTTTATCTAGGAGGCTCCTTCAAGCTTGATTTGTTGGACTCAGGAGATTCTAAAATTACCTCTGTAGCATTTCCTTGCACCAGTGAAGCACCTGTACCCGTGGATGGATAGGACCAAACGTGGACCGCTGTCCCATGACAATAACCTCAGCATAGGTAATGTTTGATTCAGAAAGAAACAAAATTGTTATGCTTTTATTCTCCGCCTGGTTTTGCTTTGTTGAACGTTTTCACAGTCTCATTTTCAAGGGAACAGCTGGGAAATGAGAACTAAAATCTAAGGCTAGATTACTTTGAAATAGGTAGGTACCTAAGTACCCAAGTGGCACTTTCATTGGAGGTTAAGCACCCATTAGTTCAGGTGCTGGTTTTAAAAATCTGTGTACTTAGGTATCTTTTAAGCCACTGACTGCTTTCAAAATTTGATCTTACAAAGCTGGGAGCTATTTAATAATCACAGCTAATTAATTTCAGGAATGAGATGATGCTAGTTTAGGTTTTGCAGAGGGAAAGTAGTCTCTCTATGACTTAAATCTTTAAGTCAGTTTACATCATAAGGCTGAAGAAGTTCAGCAGAGAGACCTGAGATTATCTGAGCATGGAATATTTTCTTTGCTCTAGTGCAATATTGTAAAGCTGAACAGAGGAAAAGTTTAAACAGATTTTTTTTAGTATGCCTGTTTATTAAAGGATATAATCCTAACTAAATACATGCAGCTTGGGAGATGGAAACATAACTTCACAGGAAAGTCTTTCCACAAATATGAAAATGTTAATAGTAGTGGTATATACTGTTCTAAAATTCTATTTTCAGACTTCTAATACACAAAATAAATGTTTATGTAAGAATAATTTTCATTTCTATTTTGAAATTGTTTTTTCAAGTGTCATTTCATCATAAGAAATTCTATAGTGTTTTGTTACGAAAATATCACTTAAATACAAACCTGAAGTTCTATTAAAAAAAAAAAAAAAAAGCTTTCTTTGTGTCCTAAGTTCTTCCTTTACTTAGTGATTTTCAAGAATATCTGGTTGTGTTCATGTTTAAAAACATTAACAGATTTATCTTCAGTTTAGAATTTTGTAAGATTAAAATGTTGGGCTACTGATTTTGATTAAATGCCTTCTTGTCCTGTATAGGATTTTGGGAGCTAACAGTGTTGTGTAGCTACACTTGTTACGTAGGCTCTTACCGAGATTTCTGTCCCACCTGTTGTGAGGACAGGTAATCACTAAGTAGTGTCATTTCTAGTATTGTCTACTGAGGTAGATGGTAAAATAGAAAAACCCAGATATATTCTTAAAAACTTGATAAAAAATGTTATTAATTTCACAGGATGAGTTTTATATTTTAAACATGGAAGACATTTATTTTGGTTCTCACATTGCAAGTTTTGAAAAGTAAGAAAAGTAAAATGTCAGACGAGCAAATTTTGTGCGTAACTATTATTTTGTAACCCTGATGACATTCTGATGCAGGTAACATTAGCCAAAACAAGGGAATGGCCTCAGTAGTATTTTGACATTTTTGAGCCCGTGCCTTATTTCAGTGAATTAAGAATTCCCTGCACTAGTCTGAAATAGGAAGGAGTATCCAGCATTTCATTAGTTCATTTTGTCATTGCCTTAGTTTGACAAGCGTAGTCTAAATTAGCACCTATATTAAACTTCTTAGCATCCTAAAATCTAAGATAGTGGAAAAATAAATAAATCTATTTCCCTTGCAATGCACGTTGTTTCAAAACATTTCTTAGTTTGAATGACTATTCAGAACTTCCACCCAATCTTTCATTCATATGCAGCAGATGCAATCATGTATAACAGATGATAATACATCCTCGTTTATATAATACAATTATAGGAAGGGTTTTTAACCATAGCATGTTACTGTATGAAACAAAGAGTTAAAAAAATAAAATAGGAATGTGCTTTTTTAGCAGCATAACTGACAACTTTCGTTTGATCACTTTGCTTAGCATAATTAGCTAATTTAGAATTAATACTGATGCCTTAACTAATTGGAAATGGCAGAGGTCCTTGTGGTCACGGTGCCTCATCTTGTTTATGTAAAGAAAAATAACTCATATTATGTTAGATTATGAAACAATCTACCCATGGAGACATTAATTATCATTTTAAAAAAACATCTTTTGATGTTGAGGATGTTATTTTTGTATCTCCAGCAGGGCTGATAATTGTAACCTTCTGTCAGCACATAACTGACTTTACAGCAAGACGTCACTGGACGTTCAAACTGCTGATGAAATAGAGAGCAAGTGGGTTCTCATGCACTTCTGTGGACTCAAGGGGCTGGGCAGAGAGGCAAAAAATCAAGTGACCAATGAAGTTTGGGTTTTTGTATGCAGCTAAAAGGCTGAGATAATCCCTGATGACTGTTATTAAATGTGAAACATTCATATTAGAACACCAGAGCAACCTGAAAGTAACCAAATACTACATAATTAAGTACAATCTGAGGTGGAGACCTATGAACAGGAGGCAAATTACTAAAAAAATGTCTTTGAGATCAATCTTGATTTGCCAGTTTCAGTGTCAGCAACAAATTTAAGAACACACTTCTTCCAAGTCTTTCCAAAAAGGTCATTAAGCCTTGATTACAGTCTCTTTGCGTACTGCTTGCCTTTGATTCATTTGGGTCCAGCATCTAATCTTGCAGGTTTTAATAGAGGCAATATTTCAACAGGACTACGGTATCCACCTTCTGGAGATTACAAAATCTTGATGTCATGTTCAAACTTAATCACATTTTATATTGGGAATGGGCAGTGGCAGAAGTCTCTTCCACCATCCCTATTTGCAGACCGAATGTTGTTGCTCACTCTGCTTCAGTGACTCTATTACCTCAGCACAGCAGCTTGTTCTCTGGTGTCTGTTTTTTCCAGACATTATCCTCAAGCAGCTGTTTTTATTCTGCCGTGAGAATAATCAGAGACACTTCTAACATAAACAAACATACAAATTATTACAAACATTTAACTGCTTAAAAATGCACAGTTCCTCTGCCTATGTATGTCACAGTGCATGACATATATATATGTCATTGTATAAGCCACTGCAGGGTAATACATCGTTGTTTCGGCTAATGTTAATGCTGTGAATAAGCTGCTTTCCTTAATGCTCTCATTAAGCCTTCTTTGCAACTACTATTTGAACACAGCAACATCCTTTAAAGCAAAGGAAACATTTACACGTATACTAGCTATCAGAAAGCTTGCCTGCCAAGCTAACCCTAACATTACCTATTACTTCATGATCAACAGTCTCCATGTAGCAATGCCAGCTTGCATCAGAAAATTGTAGAGGGCATTTCCACTTCATTAATACTCTACAGTTATGAGGAACTTCTATCTCTTCCTACTCTATGCTGACATATGAGACCTCACATCACTGGCAGGTATGGAAATGCAAAGCCAGTCGTTCTAGGCTACCAGCATGCCAGCTTCAGTTGCCAGGGCACATTTCTCAGGCAAATACGCGGCATCTACTAACAAGGGAGCTAATACCGGAAGGCTTTTCGTGGCCAGGTGTGTAAGGCCAAGATACGACTCTTGCTACAGGTCCATTCACCCAGAGGACAAACAGCCACCTGGCACCTTCACATCCACCACGGTCACGTTTATTCCAACGGCAGTTTGCAAGGACGCTGGCTGCTGTCAGCATCACCTGACCAACAGTAGCCTAACAATAAGGAGGTCTTACACAATGAAAGACAGTAGGGTTTTTTTGGAAATGGTTTTTATCTTAGCTGTTTTAGCAAATAAAAGTATTTCCTCTTATTAGGGAGAAAAGTCTCCTGAGTAGTTTGCACCCATTCTAATCCCATTCTCCCCAACATAAAGGGGTTTTATTAATTGTTACTGGATCATCTGAAGATTAGGTGATTCAAAGCTGATAAATGCAGACAGTGTGCTTTTGAACACATTTTCATTGGAAGATGCTCTGTAAAAAAGAAGAAAAATAAAACATATAATAGAGAAAAAACATTAGAGCAGTATATTAAATTAGCCTTCAGTTTAAATGAAATCCAACTCTGATACGGCAGATACAGGGCTGGGGAGGGGGAGTGGGAAGAAACACAGAACTAAAGCAACAGAGACAAACCAAAAGCTTTTCAAGCAATATGAAAAACACCACCCAGCACTTCTCTTAAGAAAAAACAAACAAAGGAAAAAAAAAAAACCAACCCACCCACAATTCAGAAAGACATAACTTTTTTTTTAATTGTCATTTTCATTTGTTTCTCTAGAAGTACTTTCCTCCATTAGCACTTTGTCAAATGCAGGTAGTTTACTACATCTCTACTAATAAACAGCTTTTTCTCCCTCTAGGAGACCCATTAAAGCCTCATCCTATTTAAAATTATAGTGTTGTTATGTCACTTTCAGGTAGCCAGCAATTGAAACATCCATCTTCTAAATATATCTCTATCTTTCTTGAACATTGTTTAGAAAGGTATAGTGTTAAAAAATACAATGTAGCCTTTTAACTGAACTGGTAAAGTCATTGTCTATATGCATTCAAATCTTTCTAACCCATTTCCATTTCTCACACTGCTCTACTGCAGTCCTACGTATGGTAACCTGCCTGGCCAGAAATTTTCTGAATAATATGATGTCAAGAGCACACCAGCTAAGAAACCACTGACTTGTGTTTGGATATATGTGAGACAAAGATAGTATTACCACACAAGAATATGGTTCTTCTGGCACACGACAAGCACTGGAGCCAAGAGGGTGCTAACAGGACACAGAATGCAAAGAGAATGAATCTTCTGTCTTTTTTTACAAAGCCTGAGCTTAACTTAGTCTTACCTTTCTTTTCATTCCAAGTCTTGGACTGTCATAACCAATGAGGAGGAGATGGAGCCACTTTACTTCAGCTGTATAAAAGTTGGTGTTCCTGTCTGATCAACTAGATTCCTTCCTTTATTCCAAGATATGTACCTCCAGCATGTAATACTTCCTATCCAATTAACACATAAAAGCTAGCTGGGATGAAATGCCCCGGAAGATGACTCTGCTGACTACAATGATAATCTAGGTGATTCATGTGCTTAGACATAATTCCTAACCTTTACTTAAGGTTAGGTTAACCCTGGAGGAGGCAATGCCTACTGCTATCCATACCTAGCTTCTACTCTGCAAAGGTGGAAGGACAAGGTGTGGCCTAGAAGCCACAGGACATTGAAAGAGACTGCACCTGATTTTTTCAAATCACCAAAATTCTTTTTTTCCAAGAAGGCTACCTAATAGAAATGTAGAGACTAGCCATGCTCTTGGTGTCCAGGACAATCATTCAATAAACAAAACAAAATAGTTGGTTGCATACCGATGTTGCAGCTGCTTATGATTTGTGAAGGTTTGTGGGACAGGATTTTTAACCAGTAATTTATGCAACTATAAAATTCTACTTGAGTTCAAACCTTACACATTTTATGTGACTGCAACATTTACCTTAACCTCTTCCACTGATCACTGCTCCCAATACTAACCATAAGTTGTATTATTATTCCTTCAGGAAACACCTACTTTTGCCAAGGCAGTAAAATAAACTCATCCTAAAAACATAAAAGATTAAGGTAAAAAGTAAAAGAAACCAAAATAAGACAAAACTTAGGCCTACTACAAGTTATGTTCTCTCTAAATAGTGTGGCTCTTCAAGTTGTTTAGATTATTTGTGATAAGGAAAAAAAGTCATGGGAATCTTAAACTGTTCAAAATAAGGGTCATGTTTCTTTGCATCCAAAACCCCTGGGCTATCCTGGGTCTATCAAAGGCCTAGGAATGCCCCAAACTTGAGCTTCTAGTCCAGCTATGCTCAGTTCGAAGTGTCTTTTGAGAGCAGGCCTTATACTCCTTACAGAAATTCTCCTCAGAAATTACCTAAAAAAACCCATGCTAAGATACATGTTTTACATTCTTACTCATATTTTATTCATATTTAATGTTTTCAGTTCTCATTTTTGAAACAAAACCTAAATATGCAGCAATACAAAGTCCTTAGCCATTCAGCCCTGCACTGTAGCAACAGAAAATGCTGTTATATGCAAAGAAGACAATTAAAGCTGAAAAGCAGTCACAGATCTGGTTATACACAACATGACAATTTAATAAGCATTTAGCCACTTATTATTGAGCCTGGTATCTCTTATATCTTTGAAGTGTAAACAATTGCAGCAGTACTACTGGACTGGGGATGCCTTTGGGATGAAAGCACTTCCTCTTTCCCAAACACAAATCTACCTTTTCCCAGCTCATCAGCTGTGTAGAGAATTCGCAGCAACAGCTCTATTCATGAGAAGTTAGCAATAGCAGCAATACACTTACACACGTTTGCACAGGAATGTAGAGTACCATGCGCTAAACTCATTCCAGGAAGCATACCTTTAATCCCTACACTAATTAAACATAATAATGTCTGAGGTTTCTCACTTTTAAGTACTCTCTCATTTGGATTTACCAAGATTCCTGCTTTCACAGCTCTTTAATTCCACTGAAGCACACTTCATTCAGGTTACCTAACCTCTTCTGCCCTCCATAGGTCTAGCAATTATTTTACACCCCCTTTCCACAGTGAGAGTGAAATAGAGATGGAATGGGAAGACTTCCCTTCCGTGGCCGCTCCCTTTGCTTCTCTCTCCTTCACTTTTCCAAGCTGCAGAAAGGAGTCACCATTCCCATCAGGTCTCATTCCAGCCCTCCACCAGAGCAGGAGCAGGATAGGAGCTGATACAAACATCATACATATACTCTCATATACAAGAGAGCTCACTTAGCTCTCCCACACCTGTGGACTTATCTCAAAGTTCTACATTAATTCTAGATAGGATGGATGAGATTCAGTGCAGTAAGGCTAGTGCAGAAGTCAACAAGTCAGGGCCTGAGCTTTCATCCCATGAAGCCACTTTCCACCCAGCAGGATGCAAATGAGAAGACATATCAAAGAGTATAAAGACCCAGGGAAGAAATGAAACAGAATTGGGAAGCTACTTGTTACATGCTACTGGCTACCCTGCCTAGCTGGAAGCTGGCACCATCCTCTCCCCGACTCTTTAGCTGCATGGGGTACTCTTG
>VYZX01008323.1:2316-26955 GCA_013401335.1 Brachypteracias leptosomus | reverse complement strand
CTGATCAAAGCAAATGTTTCTGCCTGCCTGATTATAAAAAGAACATAAACACACAAAAAAGTTCTAGGTCACTTGCAGCAACACTTATCAAGAGTGACTGGCTGAACGTTCATCATGTGATAAAGCAGTTTGCCCAAAGAATAGGCACTAGACGTTATCACCTTTCACACATATGCTTTTAGGTCAAATCCTGTTGACCACAGCTGCAGCAGTCAAAACTTGTCATCAAATTAACAGATGCAGGTGGTGCCTTTCCACCTCAAAGGAGAAAAATGTCAATGTGGAGTCTGCAAGTAATGTAATGATCAGAATGGAGTGATTCTCTCCATACCCTCACACCAAGGCAGAGCTGGCTTAGCTGTTACAGGCATAGGCTGCTACATGTCAAAGGTGCATTCTAGAAAAATGCAACAGTTAGAGATTCAATGACCAGTGAAGCCATTTCCCCCTTAAGAATTTATGTAGGAGAAAGGGACTGCATGCAGATGCTTAAGAAAAACATAAGGACAGTACAGTGCAGAATAAAATTCTCCCATTCAAATCCTAATACAACTGCCATGAGAAATGAAATGGAGAACAAAGACTATGGGGATGCTACTGCATAGTCACCCAACAAAATCCTCTGTGCATTTTTACTACTACTGGTGCCTATGATCAACAACAGAACTCCCAAGGGAGTGGACAGAGAAATGACGAACAGTAGAATGCTATTGCCTTTCTTCCGCACTACAGGGTTTCATTATCCCCAGGTGGTGGATCTATGCAACCAAATTAATTTAGTATACTCACCCATAAGCATGTACTGAGGTTGCATAAAGGAAATGCACCTTGCAAGACTTTTTTCACAGTACGTATCACTGCAAAAATGTTACAAGATGCAAAGTTTGAAAGGTCTATCGCAGTTTGGAAAGTCTAAGACATGAAATACAATCCTCATAGGATAACCAGACATACTCAGATTCCTGTACAGCTAACAAGCCCTGGGTAAAAGCCTATTAAAGAGTAATTCCTGAAATTATTTTTTTTTTAATTGAAAGGCAATTTATTCAAGGGCACACTTAATTTCTGCTACTTCATTTTAAAAGAAATTTGTAAGAGAACATGAAGTTTTTAAGGACGAGATTCTTCCTTAAAAACCAGGAAAACAAAAGTAAGACTTACATAAATCTCCAAAACATGCAAGGAATATGGAAATAATGTTGAGAACATATCAGGAGTCTCCTTGACCCAGAACAACAGGAACTGCAAGACAGTCTGCCTTGTAGCATTAAACATACCAACATTTTGTTATTACTAATGGGTCTGTGAAATGCATTAACACATTTTACAGTATAACTGCCACACAGACGTATAAGCAAATTCGATTTGATATCTTAGTAGACCACAGTACAAAGCAAGAGAGTCCATTTTTGTCATAAGGGAGGTTTATGACAAAAGAGAGGCTTATTTCTTTTCATCCCTAGTATGCAATCTCCAAAAACTCCACTCAGCTGACTACACCTTTGAATTAATATCTATAATGATAAATAGCTGTTTCAATAAAATGTTTTATTACAAACCATAAAACCATTTTCTCTTTTTCTTAAATGTCTTAATACTAATTATGGCATAGATGCAATATTTGCATTCCTTTTGAGGCTGTACACTTACTGTTTATATGCAAATATGAAATAAAAGATTACAGGAACCACAAAGCTTACACTTACTTTGAATCCAGCACATGTCATAAAAAGTAAGGCAGCTGGAAAGGCAAAGGAATATGAGGTTATAGAGATTTACATCCCACAATACATTCAAACAGACAAGAAGGGGATTAAATGTAGATTTGGGAAATATGGCTATTTTATTTTCTTCCCTTTTTCCTTTCACCTCCCCAGAAGCCAAATTTTGTATCACTTATTCTCCCTTTACAATTTTTGTTTGCCATTTCCAGTTTAATACATAGTTTGCTATTTACTGTTAAAAACCAAGCAAATAGAGCTAATGGCAAGCCTGCTATCCTGTGCAGTCCATAGTTTAGAAAACCTAGTATTTCGAAGTGTGTACACGTGTTAAAAGAAAGAACTGTATAATGAACTGAGCTTCTTTTCTAAGAAATAATATTTTAATATTTCTGTTCTGCAGCTTTATGATCAAATAATGTATACAAACAAGGTGTCCTCTCAGAATTAAGTCAGAATTGACTATTACAGAACTGCTTGGAAAATATTCCTGGTGTAAGAAAAGAGCAAAGTGACAAATCACTGCAGAAACTTTAGATCAAAGGTCTACAGAAGAGACAACAAAGAGGAAAGAGAATCAAATCTCCACTACAACTAACCATGGCAAGAATGAAAAGTCTAAGAAACGTGGTGTCCAAAGGCTAACAGACATACTTGTGAAATCCCACTCACATCGACTCCAAATATATGGAAGATAAACTCTATAAGAGGATGAAAGTCGAGAGACTTCTTCAATAAGAATCACCTCAATAATTGTAAAAGTTAAAGAATCTAGAAAAACCACCAAACTTAATTACAATTTCTGGTCTCCATGGTCTACTCGCAATTTTTTTGTGATAGCAACAGACAAGGGACAGTGGGTCTGCTTCTATTTATACCCTATCTTTTTAAAATTCATACTAGATAACTTTAGAACCCATTTGAAAAATCATGCAAATCCGGGGTCTGGGCAGTGATCCTGAGTAGTGCTGTTGACTCGACAACTTTGGAAAAATCCATCAAGACTATGGTGCCTTCCCTGCATGCTTTACCGTACTCCCGCTGAAAGATCAAGTTGGATCCTCTCTTGAGGAAAAGAAAATGATGCTTCCTTTTCAAACACTGAAGAAACCTCCTCAGTCTCTAAGAGAAACAGAAAAGGGATTTTTCTATGTATAGAATGTGTGAAAATAAGAGGTGCAGCTCTGTCTACAGAGGACTAATCCCAGTGTCTCTAATTTACCAGTACAGAAGGAAAAGCAGAGGGGAAAATTATCCTTTTCATGATCTTTATAGGAAGGGTACAACCTTTCTCATCACACAGGAGAACGAGGAAGGAAACAAACATGCAGTCCTGGGTTATTGTGAAGGAGGAGAGAGGACACAGCACTTCAAAGGAGGCAGTGATGTACCAAATAATTGCCCTTGATAATATGTGCAGAACCTAATGACTAATGCTTGAATCCCTGAACTTCCCTATAGTTAACCTTCAAGAAACTTGCACTGATCTACCTTCCTCCTTCTATTTAACCTTTACATCCTCTACTTGAAGCAAGCTCATTCATTACCCGAGAGCTTGGCAAAGATTCCTGGTTCTGCTAAAGAAAGCAGTACACATACACATTCAACACAAGCTAGCTCAGAGACTGGGTTTTTTTCCAAGCCCTCACAGCTCTGTGCAATTCAGGAATGCAAACACCTACACTTCACAAGAGACATAGCTATAATGATCCAAAACACTTGCAACCAATGTGTACAAATACTTCCCATCAATACTCAATGAGGAAATATGGCCTGTGACTGCCTCTGCTCCCTGAATCATAAAGGATGAATTATCCTCCCACATCTAAAAGCAACAGAGACTAATATTTTACTCATCTGTACCTTTTTAAAATGCAGTATTTAGTTTGGTGTGAGGATTATCTCCCCATATGACTTTTCTTCATGCTCACCACAAATTTTTCTTAAATAAAACAGCTGTAGTTATCTTGCTGGTTTGCAGTATGCCACTCACTAATTAGCACAAGAATGGGAGATTATTGTTCGCTTGTTCTGGTGTGTTCGGTGTTTTTAAATCACCACTATTAGCAGACACCAGGAACCCGTACCATGTAGGATCTTCTTGCTCCAGCTATTGTGCTGAAGATCACCAGAAAATAACAAGCTATGAAAGATGTTCTAGGCCATTTTAGTGCAGACACTGGAGAGTTCTGTTCTCTGATATGTTTTTAGAACTAAGTAGCTCCTCATAGTCCAAACAGAAATTATTTTTCATTCATTTCACATTCAGAGGAATTCCGTATTTCTTTTTTTCAAAGATAGAAGCTGTCCAAAACCCTTTATGATGAAAGGTCAGTATCATACTTCTCCTGTAGAAATTTACAGACCGAGCATACATTTACCTGTATCTGATGTATATTTCACTTACCCCAGTAAAGAAACAAGGGGCAAAATTGCTTTCAGGGCTGTGGAAAAAGGTGCTAAAAAATCAGACGCTTACACAGTTACATAATTTCCTATTACCAGATAGCACTTTACTTGCGTATGACTGGGAAGCTAGAGACTTGGTTTATTTGTAGCCTTTTCCAACAAGTGACAGTATCATCAGTCCACTGAGTCACAGACACTGTAAATAAAGCAAGCTTTGCATGATAAGTTGACATTCCTTTAAGAAATTCTTTTTTTGTCAACATCTTCTGTAATATATTACAATATGTGACGTAAACCTTGAATAAAAATACAATATCATTGTTTAGGAATAACAATATGCTCTGGTTTTGAGATCTTAATGACAACAGGGTTCAGTGGTTAGAATGAAGAATTAGGAAATGGTATTCATAAATTCTTTTTCTTGCCCTCCCAATGATTTCCTCTTTATCCACAGTCTTAGTGGGCTTGTTAGGTAACATACCTTACTAGTGCAATTGAAACATGAAGACCATAATCTTACTGCAGTACCATCTGTTATATCATGGAAGTTATTCATATCTGTTTGCCTTTCTCTATTCTATCATACATGAGGACAATTTTATTTACCGGTTTGATAGGGTATTATATAATTAACTCAAACCACATATGATAGGTTGTCTGCAAGCAGATAGGTATAATTGGCTAAAGAATTATGAAGGGCTGTTACCTAAACTTGTATTAAAAATGATGACTGAATTGAATCCTGTACCATACCCCAAACCAAGTACTTTCAGAGGCCTGGAAACTTCATATATATAGTTGTGAACTTAATTTTAGATTAATTGGGCAGGTGAATGCTGCTGAAGTAATGTACTAAAGGAGAAATAAATACACTGAAAGACAGAAGAGCACACAGTCTACAACATGGGCTGGAAAGAATGAGAAAGGACAAAGGTTTCTAACTTAATTTTGAAGAGCTAAGAGGTTTGGATAGTTTCGAAGCTTTTTGAGGGTTTTCATCAATAGCACAAATAGATATCTAGAACTGACTAGTGACTATAAATTTCAAAAACTAATTATGGAGTTAATTCAAGTATTTTCCTATGGACTTTTGTAAAAAGAAGCAAACTCTTTGCAAATGAGCTAATGACATTAACAGAGAAAGCAGAGGACTCACCACAATGTAGGTACAAAGAGTAACTTTGTTGATCTTCCTGAGGTGGTGAAAACAGCAGTTTCCCTACCAGAACCTCCTGCCTCACTAGTTCTCACCTTAAGCTACAGGATTTCTCTTTTATGACTAACTATACTACTTCCCTCAGTGACAAGTGCAAATCAAGTAAATACTAGCAAAAAAAAAAATTAAATTTTGACACCTCCTCCTCTATTAATTCACAAGTACCTTCCTCATTTAGTTTGCAAAGGAGGAACGAAAGAAGCAATGCAACCATGAAGGAGATACCGTAAAGAATTGAACAGTAAAGAGCCTCATGGCACTCTCCATTGACTAGACAGGCATTAAACAGCTGTCCACCCTGGCCAGCAGCAGCAGCCTGCTGGAGAGAGGACAGGACATGCACTGATCAGCATCAGTTCACTGCTTCCCAAAATATGTTTTCCCATGCATAGCTCTATAGCCCATGCTGGGGTTACCCAGGGCAACACAAGTGTTAGGGCTAAAAGCTCTTCTTTAAAATAAAAATTTCATATTCATGTCCTGCAGGGCAGAATAGGCCAGGGGAAGGTGCAGCAGATGGGAGCGAAGGGGTCACTGAGGTGCCCAGAGCCGGGCTGAGCCCTCAGCGCCATCCAGCTGACACCCCTCGGGGACGCAGGCACAGCCGGCCAACACCAGGGCTTGGGAACACCTATTGGTGAGGAAAAACCCAGGCACCCTCAGGACAATACCAGGTCAGCTGTGGCTGAAACCTGGGCACTCCTGGAGTGACACCAGACTAGTGGGGAGGGAAATGTGGGCACCCTCCACAACACCTGCAGGGGACTGTGAGGAGGGGGCCTCAGAGTCTACTTTAAGCCTTCTTTTCTGGAGGTACTTACACAGCAGATGCCACAGTCTTCAGCCTCTTCGGAAGCCACCTGTTCCCTCCATTTTGGTTTGTAGTGTGGCACCTCTGACCCTGCTGCCAGGGTTGGCGGGGGACAGGTGGACAGGTGAGCACAGGAAATGCTGTCCCTGAGGGCTCACTGCTGCAGGGTGGAGCAGGTACTCAAGCAGGGGAAAAAAAAAGCACTCGAGTTTTAATTTAGAGAAGGGCACTCCACAGGAAGAAAGTATGGGAAGACTTTAGATTGATGAATAAGGAAAAGTTTCCACAGAAACCCTGATGAGCAGCCAGCGGTGGTAGCTGGCAGCTGAGGTGACCTTTCAGAGGAGAAAATCCCTCTGCTGCGAAGAAGGTGACAGATGCTTTGTGCAGAGAAAAGCTTGTTGACAAAGCCTGAAACTTTGATTTCGGCTGGAAAAGAGAGCGGCTGAAGGGCACATGAGCCTCTTTCAGACACCCGAGGGAGGGCTCGGCTGCCTGCAGGGACCAGGGCTGGAAAGAGCTCACCCATCTGTGTGTGCTCTTGACTTGATACGAGCCAAATGCCACCTGCATCCAGGCAGAGACGCCTTGGAGCTCATCCAAAATGACTGCTAACGGGGACTCTGAAAATACCGTCCCTGTGTTTTCTAACCAGCCACAGGACTGATGGATCCATAATGCTGCTGCTGTATTCAGGTTTCAGCCTTGCTTAATACCTGCCTCCATGAGACTGGGATGGTCGACAGGTATTCAAGAGGAGGTGAAATTCAGGAAGATGACAAAAAATGTGTCAGAAACTGGCATTACTGATCACCCCTTATCATAATGGCCTTTCCTCCTGCACTGCGGAGATAACGCTCATGCCTGCTGTTCAGAGAGAAGACCACTCACTGTGTCTGTAATATCACAGAGGTAACTGTTTCTTGACTGCAGTCAAAAGACTCTTTTCAGGTACTAATATCCTTGATCCAAAATACCTGTTAAAGAAGATGACAGCAAAAATGTTGCAATCAATAAGATCTTCAATTTCTTTGCTTTCTATAATACTGTCCTGCTGCAAATTGGAGGGGGGTGGGGGGGAAGGGAACCAACCCAAACACTATGCTTTTTTCTTTTTTGACCAGGCAATTTACAAAGTTCATCCTTTAATGCTGACTCCTGGACACTGCAGATATCCACAATAGTAAGATAATTTGCAGATTCAATTTTTGTTCATGAACTTTCAATATGACTTTCACAAGTAAAACCAGTAATTGATTGGAACAAAACCTAAGGGCATCTGATATAGAAGGATATGATATGTCACAGTTGTCTGGCATTCCAGATTGATCTGCAAAAAGCTAAGATGTGCATGAAATTAAAAAAACAGGCAAATATATACATTTTAATCATGTTTGTGAGTACCTCATCCCACCAACCTGTTACAACTGGGAAAGTACAATACTACGCACTGCCTTTCAATATTGTCTTACAAGTAGTGTGCACAGATTTAACACCTACAATAAATATGTCAGTGTCAGACTCTCATCAGTGTTTATTTGCCTGCAGATGTGAAGATGGTTAGAAAAATCAGCCACTCATAAAAATGCAAAATTTGTATGCAAGGTGTGGTGACTGGCTCAGAATATCTACGATGCTGCAGGTTTTTTTGCCTGTTGAATCACACCTGTTTGCTTAAATTATGCAACATTTCACAAACTTTTCATTACTTGGGAATTCTCAGAAGAGAGTCTAATTCTCAGAATTTGCCCCTTGCAAAGTTCTACTGTGTGAACCTTGACTGCTTGTTAACAGCAGAATTCATAGACTTTTTTTTTCTCTCGTTTCCTAGACAACCACTCCAGGTTCCCCCCAGAGCTCTTGCTTTTGTGTTTCATGATTAAGATGTACATACTGCCTCTGGCTGATCTTCTTTGTGGAAATAGTATTAATTTTCATAGGTGCGATATTGATTAACTTTTTATTTTCTCAAACAATGTTAATTTCAGTATTCTATAAAGGATGATGGGATTATGTGAATTTTAACTTTGTTAAATTATAGTTTAAGCTCCCTAATGTGAAAGTTGTTGCAGGATTTTTGCTCAAGGCAATTTTTGGTTTACACAACAGACTGATTGAATTCTACAGTTCAGTATTTCTCAATTTTTATGCAGACCAGCCATAATTATGCTTCTCTTGTCCTGAGTACTCCTAGAGCTCTCTTTTGAGTCCCTCAACTATAGCATTTTCTGAGTTTGTAACTCGAGTCATAACTCCTCCACTATGACTACTACTACTGCTTCCAGTCCCTTGCAGAAGTTTTCCTGACAGCACAAAGGCCATCAAATCTACTATCTTGCCTTGCCTTGACATAGTCTTTGTCTTGTCTTCATCTTTGGGTAGATGGTTAAATTTCAGCTGTGGCCAAACTTCACTCTATTCACTGTAAAATCAAATTGGGGGTGAGGGAAGGAGAGGTAGAACTGCAGTAACATGTGGGCCTAGGTGAACCTGACTCATGAGCTCTTCTCTTACTGCCCGGAAACAGATCCATTACTTCAGTAGCCAGATAATCCCATACTGAAATGACTCAAAAATGTGGAAGACAAAAACATGGAAATGTTATTTTAAAGTTCAGGTTGAGTTTAAGTGCCTTCCTCCATATGAAAAAAAAAAAAAATTGAGAATATGTTTAATGGACTACAAAACTGGAACCCCAAGAGAAGCTAAGATTTGGCCAGCAAGTGTAGTGTCTCTGTATCTTTGCCCACCAAAATTACACTCCTTTGTCTCTCCGAGCACTTACTATGTTAAAATATTAACTTACCCATTATGTTGCTTTACTAAAAATTAATTATGGTTTCTTTATTGGCATGAAGCTAGAGTTCTTAATATGATTACAAAACCTTACATATTAGACAATATATATGGGATTTGTATTTCACAATACGTAACTAAACACTTTAAGCTGTATAGTATATATCTATTTCATATTCTTACAACTTGGACTTTCATTTTTGTGAGATATTTTTGAATCTTGTGGAATTTACACAATTGTTGAATGTATCTATTTTACTTGCTGAAAACTTGTTGCAAAAGTAAGTAGGCCATTTTGTTTAATATGAAAAAGTAGTGTTTCATGAAGACGAAATTGAAAGAATTTCAGGCAGAAACCATTATATGTGTTTTTCACCTACAGCATACAAACAAATAATGGAGCTCATTTTTATAAATCTTCATTAACTAGTACTGTGCTAATTGTATTTATAAGATGACATGAGGAATACAAAAACTGAGTGAAATGTGAGTGAAACTTTCTGATTTTATTTTTATATAGTTCTTCTTGTGAAAGAACATCCATTTCTCATGCTGAAGGGAAGTCCATTTTACTCCATGAATGCTTTTGAGTGTAACTCACTAACATCTGAATTCACCATCTGCATATGTTTTTGGAGGGGTTTAATGTATCTGAAATTAGAAAGATTACCTCTTTAAGAAAAGGGGAAAACAATGAAGTCCCACAGTTTTACTTGTTGAATGCAATCCTGGAGCATAAGCCCTTTTGTAAATACTGGACTAGATACACAACAGGTTTTTGGTTAGTCTGCTGCTTTAATATTTTTTACAATAGCCTTTACTGATTACTTGCTTTCTCATGTGGCTCTTTTGGAGGGAGCATTATACACAATCAGTCAGCTTTATATGTTTTGAAATGTTTCTGATGCCTTTCTTTCACAATAAAAAGCCTCAGTAGTACATTACACCACTTTACAAACGGGAATCTCATACCATGTTCTTTATGTGTATATGTAAATTGCTTTCATTTGTTTATGCCAGTGGCCACTACCCTCAAATTGTATGATTGCTGAATAAACAACTTTTCTTCTTCAATTACTTATTCTGTGCCATTCATGCCTGCTGTCATGCAGTACAGAGCGTATGTAACCATTTAGAGTGAGGTGTGTTTAATCTCAGAACCTTACTCCTAATACTCCTTGGAAATGCCCTGGAAATCCTTTCTGCCTACTGGAGGAGAAATATGTTTTCACAGATTTCATCAGTGAAAGTCTCAGTGCCTCTTTTTTCAGGTATATCTTTGTTACAGAGAAAAAAAGATTAGTGAAAGATGTTTGCTTTTATTTCTGTCCTCCTACTAATCGACTGTTAGAAGACTCCTGATCTGCAAACAAGGTAACATCACATGAGCCACAACTGTGGCTCTCCATGGACTCCCTGCTTGCCACTTCCAATTAAATGTTCCTAGAATCTTCCAGCTTACTCTCCACTGTATTTAAATTTTCATTAGGTCAAACCTTGACTCTTGTTGATGTCCATGAAAATTTGCTGCATCCTTGAGAATAAGAGAAAGAAAACTGGCATTTAGATTCATAACATACTCTTGAAGAGGTGGGGTTTGAACGACCTTATTTTATTTACTTGAGGCTATGTCATCTCTTCCATAATTTACCCATCCAATGCTCTCTCCTTCTATCCAGAACAACTCTTCCCCAGCTGCCTATGTCCAGTTGTAGTCTATGGCAGTATCTCTCCTATGCACTGTCCATGTATAAGCACATTTTTGCTTTCTTGCACTAGCGCAAAAAGATAGCACCACACAAACATTTGTTTGATACTAGCCTTCCTTTCAAAGGACACAGTAACAACAACTTTTTCTGTTTCCTTGCAGAACAGGTCTCCTTGAAATGACTTGCCAACTGCTAGACAGCAAGCCTGCACTGCTTCTCAGCCAGTGAGCAGGCCAGACAAATTGCTTTCCAAGCTGTGTACCACAAGTCTGAAATAGAGGAAAATATTAGTAAGGTAGGCACAAACCAGACACCAGAGAAAGAAAAGCACCAGACAATATCCAGTTCCAAAATGAAACAATTCTAAAACACACATGGAAACATGAAAATAATTTTGACTCTGGGAAAACTTTTGACACCTGAATAAAGGTAATTAATTGCATGGTGTTTGTTTTGCTTTGTTTTGTTTTTCTTTAATTGAAAGTCCCCATAAAGCTGTAACATCCAAGCAAAAGGAAGATAACAAATAGGAGGCAAAGATAACCCAGAGAGCAAGTCACAGCAGCCAGCCACCTTGGGCTATGCCTAAGACAACACTAGTGTTATATTTTTTCCTGTGAGGTAGCCTATGGGGAGGAGCTGTAGGCTCAGCCCAGGGATGGTGTTTCCTGTGTACTTGTCATCAGAATGTGGCACATTTGGAGAAACTCAGTATGGGGACACCTTCTCAAATGTCTCTCAATATATAGTACAGTTAATCTATAGTGGCATTGATCTTGACATACTGTGTACTCCATTACAACCTCAGCTAACCCACCTTTAACGGGAAAATGATCACTGTTTATCCCTTGTTTACAGCTAATAGAACCTAATAACTTCAACTGGTCAAAGGATTACCATTTGTTAGAATGTCAACTCAACACCATTTACTTTACTAAAATCTAACAAACATGTACAGCCAAAAAGAAGGAATTTTTTTCTCCATTCTCTAGTGCATTGGCAAAACTTCATAATTTAGAATTACTGAAGCTCCAATCTCCAGTGCAATGCAAAGAACTCCATTGATGCTAAACGCCATTGCTATTATTATCAATGTAAATCAAAAGGTGCAATTCTGAATGAGTCAACAGAAACCAATAGATAACAGATAATGTTATTATCATCTAAGATATTAATGGTCATATTAAGCCGCGTTGGAAGAGATGCTTTTCTCAGTGTATTTGGTCAAGGAAAATCTTTGTAGTTAAGCAAATGCCTCTCATAAAGATGATCCTTTGTGAGTAATATCTAATACAGGCAATATCTAATACAGGCAATTCATTCCAACAATCACTAGAAGTTGAATAGCCCCATTTTTTTAAAGCAAATTGTACTGTATTCTAATATACACAGGAGAGAGACTTGCTTTTTTAAAAACACAAGCAGGTATGAAGAATTCCTTTAAAAAGACAGATTTGCCTCCCACTATCCATTTCCATTGTAGGTATTTATAGGAAACTGTAAAACAGTTCTATCAGCCCAAAAATTTTAGCTAAGGCAGGTAAGGCATGTGAGAGATATTATACATACAAACACATAGCCTAAAAGAACTAACTCACTTCTTCAGAAGGAAGAGAAGAATGGAGGAGTCTATAGAATCATATAATTATAGAATGGTTTGAGTTGGAAAGGACCAGGTTGCTCAAAGCCCCACCCAACCTGGCCTTCAACACTTCCAGGGATGGGGCATCCACAACTACTCAGGGCAACCTGTTCCAGCGCCTCACCACCCGCACAGTAAAGAATTTCTTCCTAATATCTAATCTAAATCTACTCTCTTTCAGTTCAAAACCATTACTTCTTGTCCTACACTCCCTGATGAAGAGTCCCTCCCCATTTTTCCTGTAGGCTCTCTTTAAGTATTAGAAGGCTACTATAAGGTCTCCCTGGAGCCTTCTCTTCTCCAGACGGAACAACCCCAACTCTCTCGGCCTGTCTTCATAGGAGAGGTGGTCCAGCCCCCTGACCATGTTCATGGCCCTCCTCTGGACCCACTCAAGCACATACATGTCTTTCTTATGCTGGGAGCCCCAGAGCTGAACACAGTACTCCACGTAGGGTCTCACAAGAGCATAGCAGAGGGAGTGAATCATCTCCCACAACCTGCTGGTCACACTTCTTTAGAATTCATGCTTTCCATTTCTACATGAGGGAACTGATGGCAGATTTGATTCAGAGGGAAAATGTTCTAGTTATCCTTACCACTGGAAGCAAAAGAGCAGTGACAGGATGTCCCTGAGCTATACTGCTCAAGGGATCAAATTCAGATCTCTTGCCTGGTATTGTACGGACCATGTAGGGACACTTGATTGTATCACTGACTCCCATAGTAACCTGGGACAATTCAAACCCTAATTGCTCAAATATAAAAAGAACCAATAACATTTATTTTCTTTCATCTAGATCATATAATTTTAAACTCTCTATTCTTACAGGTATGATTTTGCATTAGTGGTAAGGATGGATCTTTTGCATATGTATGTGTGTGTATATACACACACACACATACGTAGACACACAGGCAGGCCACAAATTGTTTCAGTTTTCCAGTTTCAGTGTTGTTTTAGATATTCTTTGATATGGATATAGAAGATATGTCTATATGTGAGGGAACCCTCTTCTTGTCAGTTAAATATTATACAGACAATAGGTCAATATTGGATTTGTGTGTCATTTAGTATGTACGTGTTTCCTTTCTTTTCTAGTTTATACTTTGCTTAAAATAAACAACATTAATGTTCACTGAGGAATGTTTTTGCGCTAAGGAGGCATCTAAAGCTCATGTAAGTAAAAGAAAAGCCTCACAGACTTCACAGCATCCCTGACCTTTCCCTCACATCTGCTCTCCTCTTCCTACGCATGCATGTACACAGAGTCAAAAGATTTACAAAGCAGGAAAACAAATGGAGTCATACAAGTCATTCACTGGGTCACATCCCTGCTTTGACAAGGTACAATTTAACCTCAGACTGAACCCGATTTTCATAGACCATAGGGAACAGTTATGTAACAATGAACAGCTGAAGCACAGACAAAGATTTTTTAAATTAAAGGTAAATTATTAACTGTTATTTAAAAAATTTACTTTTTGCACTAGTTTATCTTTAACTAAATACTGTAAAGCTACCACCTTAGCATTACCATTTATACATTAGTTCTTATCTTGAGCAGATAACTTATTTGATATTTTATTGATGATCTTTATACTCTAAATAATTTTAAAAGAATGAGTCTTGAGGAAAGGCTTCAGCCTTAAGAATCTATCTCTGTAGTATGACTTTATACTGCTTTAGGACTGGATCCATATGTGGTCGGCCCTTGCACAGCCGGAGGATTCTCATGTTTGACACTTCTCTGTGGGACACAGTTGCTATTTCTTTTTATGAATGCTACAATTAAGGATTTTTCAAACTGTCTCTGATACAGCTATAGTTAAATGTACTGCATAGTTTTTTACCTCTCTGAGTGAAAAACTTCTGTATGACAATCATAGGATGTTATACATAGAAGACAACTTGAAAAACTAAAAATGTTAGATAAGCTCCCTCCTCTTTCACCCTTCTCTTTCCTTATTCAGATGTTTAAAATTCACACACATTCCATCTCAGTTACACCTAAATGAAACATTACATTCCTGTTTAGCAATATGTGCAAAAAGATGATAATTCATAATGCAAAATCCAATCCCAACTTAATGTGATGGTAATAGAAAACTGCTTTTATCCCCTTCATTATACAGACATGCTATATGTCTTTACAGTGTTACCTGTGGTGCAATTTTGCAGTTATAGAAGGGTAATCAGAAAGACTATTACAATCTATGTGGTATTAAAGACTGACCTTGGTTATTCACGAGGTTTTTATAAAACTCCTCCCTGTAGGAGAAATCCAATGGCAGGAGGGATCTGATGTGAAATGAAAGCAAATAAAAAAGCACAAAGAAGTTGAACAATCATTCTCTGTAACAGTGTTGGACATTACACAGCTTGCAGACTTTTTTCCCTATAATTTGACCCTCTTGCTCATCTTATTCTATTTCAGTAAATCAAGAGATGACTCATAGAAAATCAGAATCCAGGCACAACAGAGATACCATATAACGAGACATTTGTTTTATGCTGGGAATGTTGGCAAACTTACATACATGCTGACCGCTCTCCTTAGTGCTCAGTTAAGCTTTTCACTGCAGGATAATCTCTTTTCACTTTAATCAATAGCCTTGTAACATTAGATTTCAAAATAGGCTGGTTTTCTTATGGTTATAATGCCGTACAGCTGACTCAAGAACAATTGTTAAGGCTAAAATTGTAATTAAAGATACATGTCTATTGCCCAATTCACTTATGTTTAAGAACTATTTATTAGTTGTTTAAGGAATGTTTTCAAACAGATTAATTTAAAAACACCATTTCTGTCTGTGTCAGTCATGTTCAAATAAAGCCACAATTGCACTTTAGTTCTGAATCCAGTATTTGAGTTTCAGTATCAGATTTAAGACTAAGCTGGGAGAAGCATTAAACAAAAAAAAACAAAACGAAAAAATTTAAAGCTGAGAGCTTAGCAAAAAACCCAGCTGACATCTAACCACCTCAAAGTGACCACAAAGCTAAAATTGGTTTGGATTTTTTTTGCTGTTGTCTTGTCCTGCTCATATGTAACAGTGGCATTTGTGAGCAGTAACCAAAAATGTATATTAAACAAGAATCCAGAGACATGGTGCAATATACTATATGGTAAATGGCAAGATTATTCTTGCTTCTGCTATCCAGCATGATATGTAAGTAAGACACAATATTAGCATTTATACGAGTTTCATAGTATACAGTGAAAACTTGCCTCGAACCTGGCTGATGAGTTTACATAAACACTGAAGTCAGGCTCTCTCACTGTATGTCATGACTTACAAAAGAGATCCTTGTGAAAAATAGCAGCTGGGGTAATCTTTTGTTTTAAACTGAACGATTCATGTTCTCTCTCTCAATCCTCTCATATCTTATGTCAAACAAATTATCAAAGTGCAATCCTGAACCTCTTATGGCCCAAGAATTTGGGATTAAAGACTAAAGGACTGGACTCCTTCAATGTTTTAAGTTATTGCTAGAAGTGGATCAAAAGTTCAAAAACAATGTCTCTGGACCTTGTAATGCATGAATTAATTCTGTTTTGTCCTATATTTTTCTATTCTATCCTGCTAAGCAAGTTCTTGTATTGGCCTTATCAATTATCTGAGTACATTTCTGAATTGTTTTCTGTTCTTGTCCTATTCCCTCAAAAGAAATTATCTATGCTACATAGCATTTTGTCTTTGTTTTATCTTAGAAACGGGTGTCTGTACTTTGAGGTTCTACATTTAGATCAGAAACCAAAAAGATTTGTGATTCCACAGTCTCGGACCAGACTCCAAGAACTATGAGCCTCTGTTCTTCCCAGAATCACAGGAGGGATTGCTTAGGATCATCACCTTTGTTCTTGAGATTGTTCCCCAAGCACTGATCTGATGTCCAGCTTTCAGAATTGACTTCAACATGGCAGGAAACTCGTTCTCATTCGCCTCATCTTATTTTTATAAATCAGGAATAAATCCATTCCATCTATCATCAAAACACCCCATGGGTTTTTTGACCACCTTATGGTGAACACAAATATAGCCAACTTCATATATTATCAAATACTTCTATATGGGTCAAGACTCCTTTCTTTTGAAACTATTACAAAAACAACTTGAGCCTGAATGTAAGCTGAAGGTTTCACAAAGAGTCCTTCAGTGAGCACCTCAGAGTAGCAGTAAGAGAGCTGCCTCCACCCTAATGATCATGTTATTACATATTTTAACACCACCAGCACCTCTGCCTTCTCTCTTGGTGTTGTCTGTCCATTATACACAGACTGAAAGTGGGTCAAGGACACACTGAAGAATTTTACAAGTCCAACCAATGTTTGAGGTAAAGAAACAGAGTATCACTGCATAAAAAAGTCATTTGACACAGTAAGTTACAGTCAATATATAAACAAATAAATAAAGTGCCTAAGTGTGTAGCAGAGTTTCATGCTTTAGCACAAACAGGCCATGAGCAGAGGGTGAGTTTCTAATTAAGAGAGAATTGCTATGGTAACCAAAGGTGGTCACACATAATTGGGTGTGAAACCACATGAGGCTCCATGACAGAGGTGTCTGCATATATTATCTAGCACATTTTCTGTTTCTTAAATAGAATTACATTGTCAGGTCAGACAATATTTTCCATATTTTATGTGCCTCCTTCTTGAGCAACCAAAAATGCATCTCTGTGGGCTTCAGTGACAATTTCAGCTCTGCAGCATCCTTCTTACAGCCAAGGCAGCAGAAGTCTAGATATGACTCCATGAACTAACAAGCAACATTAGAGAATGATGTTTAGAATGTATTTATATGAAACTCAGGAAGGAGCATCTGTTCTTTAAATGGTACCAGAACAGTCTCTGTTCAAAGACAAACCTGAAGTGAGGATTCTCAGCCCTAACTTAATCTTGATTGTGGGTCAAGAACAAAGAGAGGTGTTTGACTACGTGTTTCCTAATCCAACTGAATGGGACAGGGAAGCAAGATAATTCCCGGTGTTGGCAAAGCAGAGTGATTGGGGCAGAAGTAACAGTGCTCTAAAAATGGGATGGTGCACACTGTCTAGCTCCTTGATATCATACATTTGATACTATAGTGTCTTAGTTGAAACACTTATTGTATAAAGTTGTTATTTTGTTATCATAATTAGCAGGAGAGAAGCAAGTGATAATCTTGGAGATTGCATTACACTGTGCAACCAAGACCAGCTTGGTAGGAGCAGAGGAACTTCTTAAAACTCACATTACATCAGCACAGTGACACTTGCAGCAGCAACCAACTGTGATTAAACAAATATAAGTAAATTTATAAAAATTATTTATTTGCCAACTGAAGTACTAGAGAGTTTTGAGCGTTATCTCAACTAATTAGATTATGTATTATCTATATAATGAATCATATATTATCATTGTAATGAATCCTAATGGAGATTAAAGGAAAATCTCATTACTTCAAACTGTTGTTCTGGCATAAGGTTTCTAAGATTTCTATTAAAATCCTTCTTTGAGCACAAGGATATAAATGAAAGGTCAGATCTTTGAGTTCCAAATCCCCATTTCTCTGTACCAGCTACACTCAAAAGAGCACAGAGCTACTTCAATGCCTCCAATATTCCTCTAGTCTGGAGGAATCTGGTGACATTCTCAGGATAGGATGGATTCAGAAATGGGGAGGATAAACAGACCGGCTCCTGCAGACTTCCACTACTACTGCCAATGAGAAGGTTTGAGATTCGATTCCCTTAAAAACTTCTTCAGGATCTTAAATTGCCCTTTTTCAATTTACTGCTGCTGATTCTCAAGGTGTATTCTATTTCACAGTTTCTCTGTATCCAAGGAGTCAATAACAAGTTCTGACAACACATTTTTGCTTTCCTGTTATCTACAAAACAAGACTATCTCTGTTCCATATCTTTAAACAAGGGAGTGGGCTATCATTAGTCTCTCTGCATATCTGAAAAGGCTGAAAGTGCAATCTGTACCCACAGTAAGGCACTAAGGCAGCCAGGAAAAGCATATCTGACTGAAAAGTAGTCAAAGGTAAGTCAAAACTCTCAGCACTGTACTGCAAATCCAGCTGTGTTCTGCTGTTTCCACACCTCCAGATCTCCCATTAATTATATCTCAGCAGGAGTTCTGTATAAAACAATGTGGTCAAAGAAATGTTCAGTCACTAAGGGAAAGTGGAATATCATAGCCTACCTCTGCCATGCAGGGAGCAGAACCTTGCCCATGCTGTCAACAGCAGCTGACAACAGATGTTATTTGTTAATTATTGACATATCTAAAGGGTCCTATGGCTTGACAGAATTCATAACAGATACACAATCTACTTTGTGGTATCTCATCATGGAACATATGGTGGCAGTTTGATGTAGCACAATTTTGAAAAATCTTTTTTAATGTATTCCTACATTGAATTCCTCACTCCTTATTCTGTTGCTTATTGATGCGTTAGAATGTGTGCTTTCTTCTGTTTCTCTTTTTTTCTAGCCTCCAATTACCCTCTGTTTTCTGATACAGTAAAACTACTCAGAGGTACTGATGGATCCTGTTTGCTAATTCACACTTTTTTTTTTCCACTCAAAAAATATCAATCAGATGGTTTCCAAAAATGCCAATTATATCTAATATATTGTTTGAAATTAAAGTAGCATTGCAAAATGCCTCTCATTTTATTAACTGCTTGAAGCTATGCATATCACTTCGGATGCACAAAGAACTATGTTTTCTACCCCTGTATTAAACAAAAGCCTACTGAGAATTTGAGCTGCTTCAAGATAAATCCGAGTGAATAGCTAAATTGTATGCTACAAAGTATTAATGAGTATCTAAAATTCAGATCTAAAAAGTGGATCCTTCAAACTGTTGAGCAGCTTAAATAGCACAGTATAAAGGACATACTGATTTTTTATTTAGTCCTACAGTTAAGAAATAGACTTGCTTGTGTACATCAATGGAGACAAGATGCATATTTCTGATGACAAATGTCTGAGGTGTTATCTGCTTTGACTTGTAGCTGGAAAGTTATTTAACTACATTTAAATGATATTTCATTTCCTACTTCTCTATAAGCCTACATTCCGACTTTGAAAGGCAGCTGGGGATCTCCACTGCTGAAAATTAATTTTTTTATAACATACAAAATTGGAAACATTAATAATCATAATTTCGTTTCCTACTAGAAACTGAGATGTAGAAACTGTCACTGAACTTGACACACATGCAAATGACTTAATTCATGGATGAATTAGCACTTGAAAAAAACAGAGAAGCAAGTGAGGAAAAAGGAAAAAAAATTATTAAAAATAGGTATTTAAAAATGGGCATTATCCTGACTAACTCTTCTATTGCTTTATTAGCTTAACCTGCAAATATTTTTAACAGAGTAAAACTATTTCACATTCATATTATTAACAGAGTAAAACTATATAATATGAATGCGAAATCTATTTTACAGTAATTCCCAATGAAAGGTCTTGTGTTTGACAGCTCTGGCAGATGGTAGTTGGAATTACTATAAAGATGCTTATGTCACGCAAAGTTGGTGACTGAGAAACTTAGTAAAACAAATCCTTGATGTACCTCAGCTGTTTCTGAACAACACGCAGCACCAGGAATAAAATTCATTATTAAAATATTCTTAACAGGAAAACGAACTGGTTAAAAGCCAGAGCTGAAGCATTATGTAAAGATGAATTTGCCACACATATAAATTCTAGGAAACTGGGGGAAGACAGGTTTTTGTGATCCAACAGAGACTCCAAAAATATCACAAGCTCAACACAAGAAGGTGTAAAGAGCAAAAGTGCAGGTGCACAAAAAAGAGTATATAAAGCTTCACATACAAGCAGCAGCACAATGGGCAGTGTGCCGGGCACTGGGCACTGAAGACCCGGAGCACAGAGGCTCTGCCCGCAGCACAACGGCTGCTCAGAGGAGAGCACCATAGGAAGCACAGCTAATGGTGCAATTAATGAATGGCCTAAATGAATGAAGCAGGTAGATGCTGCACATGAGCAGGGATACAAGATCACTTTAAAAAAAGAGACATACCTGTTTAGCACAGAGAAATGGCGCATATTGGATGAGGTTATATGCACTTGCGGAGCAGCTTTAAAATACTGAGAAATTAAAAATGTTCAAATGGCATGGATACTCTCAAACTGAAAATAAAAACAAAGTTATCATCATGCTACTTAAAAAACACACATAATAAAAGCCTGCTGTTACAATGCAGATCAAAAAAATTACAAGAAAAATTCAGAAAATAAGCATGACACACACATAACAGTTTGCACAAGGATTTTCTAGAACAAAATCAAGCATGACTTATAGTATATCAAAATATCAGTCATCAATTAATTTTTAGAATACAGGAAGTTCACTTAAAATACTTTAAAGTTGATTCGGAAAGACTAAAGTGCAGTAGCAAAAATCTTCTTTTAAACATTATCTAATAAATATCTTTGCTCTTTCTTCTGGCAGGTGACTTGTACAAAGCTTTCTCCTTATTTCCTAAAAATTTCTAGGGTGGGGTGGGGTGGAAAAAGCAAGCAGAAAATCCTGCACTGGTCTTTTCCTGAAAAGAGAAAAACTTTAAAAGTCTTTAGGCCTATGTAGAAATGCCAAGCCACAACAACTCCCTAAATGCAACCTGCATCTTTGCCTCGATTCACAGAAAAACCAGTAGTTCCTTTAAATGACCTTGTTCTTCCCATCCTTCTCCTAATGATCAATTTTACTCTTCCCACAGCATTTCAGAGGCTCAGACATGCTGATAGACCAGGAAATAAAGCTCAAGTGGCCAAGAAACACCCATTCAGAACAGACATCTCTTCTGCAGTGTTCAAACTCCATACATCTGGTACAATGAGATCTTTGACTTCATACAGTTTGAAGACAAGCCCCCATCAATAACCTGGGGTATTTGTGGTCTAGTACCTCAAGCAGACAGAAATGGAAAAAAACTATTACTTAAAAGTTTGTAAGTATAATTTTGCTTAGGATCTTAAATAACTGACATATTAAAAGCTTAGACTCTGTAACTATTAGTATCAGTATTACAATTTGCGAAGACAAATTAAAAGTCCTGTCATCTGAACCTACCACAGGTTTCAGAAGATGTGGATACCTAAACATCAGTATGAATTCTACAGTGTCTTTCTGTACAAACCTTTTTTTTTAACATAAACAGTTCAACTAATTAAATCTCTATATAATGGCAGAGGCTTGAAATCTTTTAATTAATCAGAAGACAATTCTGTGAGTACAAGGAGTCTACTAACAAAAATTTTTTCTTAAATTACAGCTTTGTCTGTTTGGTGGAAATTGATTAAGTTTATATCACGCTTCCAATCTTGAACTTTCCTTTTCAATGAAGCATCCAAATCTAGCAGCTTATTTTCACATGATATCAAAGCATCCAGTTATGAACTGGAAGTGAATGTGTCAGTCTGATTATCCAAACATGTCATATCAATTACAGGAAATCAAACGTACATATGTAGACTCTGAATGTAGAAAGCCAAACACCACAAAATAATACAAGCATGTTAAATCAGTTCTTGCAAAAAACCTCACTTAACATTCAAGGGATTTTTTTAGCGTCTTTTCCTATAATATCCTGGCTTGCAGCATGGAATGTAGCTCATTTTACATAGGCAGAAACAACAGAGAAGAGGGACCCCCTGCTCTGCTCCAGCAATGAATGGAAAGTAGGAAAAAGTTCTGAGGATAACTATTGAACACAGTGGTCATAACAGTCACCACTCTTCAAGCAGTTCTCAGTTTGTACACATATCACAGACCTTCAGACAGACTTTAAAACAGCTTTGGAATTCTCACCTTCTAAAAAAGGCAATAGAATCAGAGGGAAAGTGACATTTCCAGAGCAAATCAGCATCACAGACATGAAAACAGCGCAGATCTCAGTCTTCTGATCTGTTTTGAAACACCAGTTATACTGAAATTATATTTGTGACATCTAATTCTCAGTAGATGCCATGTAATAGACTTTTGTAAAAGCAACATGCAAGACAAAAACTCGCATGGCAGTTTTCGTTCTTGTTTGTCTGAGTGTTTTATCTAATATGTGGTTATAAACTGAAGTGTTCAACATTTCATTCAATAAATACTACTTCTCAGACAATGAAATAATAAGACTTTAACAAATTAAAGCCTGATCTCTATGTACGTAATCTAGAAAATATTGAAAAATACGAACATAAATCACAGAAGCAATTACATAACAGCTGAAAAGAACAAATAAGGCACAAGCATGCTCTATTTCAAACAAGAAAAGGTGTTATTTTTTTATTTTCTTCTTGATAAAGTAGCATATTTCAACCAGATTACAACAAAATTACCACAAGATATTAAAAAAAAAATACAAGGAAGTATTTAGAAAATTATATATATACACATTTGCTTAAAAATTCTATAATGTAAACATTAGGGTAACAAGTTAAAATAATATTACAAACAGTTTATTAATACTTATATGAATACTGTACATATATGCGCTTCAGAATTAATACAACATTTTCTACAGTTTAACAGGAACAACAAAATAATCCACACCTCCCCCCCGTCAAAAGGGAAATCCAGCTTCTTCAGTTGCCAACAGGTTTTTTGGTCCCCCATACAAGATACTTGGTTATTTTATCTCAGTGCTAAGTAATAAAGAAAGCACAGCCTTTCAGAATTAGATTTTCAACCACATTTACATTTCTATAATTTATAGCATTTTTAAAGATTAATACTCCACTCAATAAAACAACTACCACAGTTTAACTTCTGTCACAGCATGGACATAATTTCTGAAATCTTGTTAAAGAAACTGATTCCCCCTACATGGAAGTGCAATACATTTGTTTCAATGCAACATCAATAACAAAAAATGTTAAGTCCAAATATTTGCAGCAATTTGTAAAAACAGGAAAATTAATTCCTCTCTAAACATTTCAATGCTGTTTTCTAGTATGAATTCATGCCATTATTAACCAAAAACTAAGTGATTATTAATTAGAAGTATGATTTAATTATTTTTTTAAAGACATTTTATAAATAATCTGAGTTAACTACAACTGGATCATAAAAGCACAGTTAGTGCAGAGTAAGAAATAAATGAAATGTACAGTGTCAGACCACTGTGCAGAAGTGTTTTATCTTCCATTCAATATGTGAAATACAAAGCAGTTTAACTGATATTTTAAAGCATATTTTATATTTCATATATATAATTTCATATATTAAAAGTGATTCTTTCAATACGTAAGGCTAAGAAACTACTGAAATGACTAAATAATCATCAAATTAATATTCCATGTGACGCAGGGTGCTGACTGAAATATCCTAACCTACAGAAATTGCGGGAGAGAAATCCTTTACTTTCTTGAGTGGTTTAAACCACTTTTCCAGAAGTGACTCAAGCTCCAGTACAGAAATATTATTAATGTTTCCAAGGTGAAGATTGTGTTCTCATGTTAAACATGTTTATTTTCATATATACTAGAGTTCCAGTTTGAAGAGCATAATACTGTTATCGAGATTTGCAAGGGCATACAGGAGCAGAATTTGGTGAAAAGGTGTTTTTCTTCCTTTCAAACAGCTGTTCCACAGGTTTCTCAAAGTAATTTCAAGCAGGTAACTGTATTTCTATCCACAGGTACATATTATCTGTCCTCAAAATTACAAGATATTAGATAAAAAATGTTTGAGGGTGGGGGATGCGGGTTGTGAACCTCTGAAATGGCATGAAACCTACAGCAGAACTGAGATCCCTGCGTGCTTTGAAGCAAAAAGAATGACATCCATATCTGAAAGTCCTAGTAACAGATTTGTTTAAAAAATATATCCTCAAATCACTAATATGTCCTGTCAGACAGTATCATTAATTCACTTGGGGTTCACTGAGTCTCATTTATTACTAGCTTGCTGCTCTGAGTCAGTCAACCCCATTTGTTAGTAGGTTTTATTAATTATTTTTACAGCTACCATGCAGATATTGTTCTATCTAATAAAACATTATTTTGTAACAAAAAAAAAAAGCACCTTAGCAATAGGTCACAATTTTGAGCCAGTGACCTTTAATACCATTATGCCCTTTCTCTAAATACTTCTATTATTCAATCACAATGGTTTATGACTTGCAGCAGATTCTATAAGATAATATAATTTGATTACAACTATCACACCAACAATATATTTCATAAAAAAGATTGGCTTTGAAATTATGAATCTTTCTAGGAGTATGTGACTTAATGGATACATCAATTTAAACCTTTATAACTATGTCAATATCTTGCCTCATATAAATTTTGGAAATTTATTATTGAG
>VYZX01008319.1:0-73752 GCA_013401335.1 Brachypteracias leptosomus | reverse complement strand
TACAGACTGGATTTTTCTATTCTTTTGGTAACCAAAATATTCCATTGACAAACAGAGATTTTATTAGTGTAAAGAAAAAAAATCCAACAACAAAAAGAATCCTGCATTTTTTGGAAGGTAAGTATTGTTTTGATGCTCTTGGATGTAACCATGTATTTCTAGAAACAAGCTGATAAACCCCCAAAAGCACTTGGGAGTTACCTACTTATGCAGTTGTCTTTGAAGAGACCAGTGCTTCTTTTTGAACACCACTGCACTGCAAATATTAATCCAATCACAATCTAATTAATAAGATTAGGGATTTAAATGGCCAAGCTTCCATTGACTTCCCAATCTAATTAAGTTTATTACATTCTTTCAACTTAATAATCCAGCTAACAAAGATAAGCCCATTTATTAAAGCAATTTTTTAATATATTACACATCCCTTTAAGGGAAATAGTAGTCTAAAAACTATGCAGAATAGCTAACAAGCATAAAAATAATCCAGTCAAAACCAGATCAATTTTGAGTGCAGTATGTGTGCAATACATCTGCATTTTGAGGACACTCTGTCCACAGTGGATCCTGGTTATATCGTTTTCTCCTCTCATATGAGCCACATTCACATGTGTTGAACCTTCCCTAGAGTGGTATGTGTTCTTTAGCATTAAACTTCTGGTCACAGGAGCATGTCAACGAAATGGGAAAGCAAATGGAAAGCTATCTTTGCCCCTCAAAGGCAAATGAGCATACTGCAGATGACAGAAGATATGAGAGCTGGCTTGTGACAAATGAGGGCAGCAGACAAAAGAATCAGATCGCTCTATGATCCCTTGAATAAATGAAGGACAAAAAAGAAAAAATTGGCATTTATTCAAGACCAAATTGGTTGAAACCACCTTGAACACTGAAATTCTGAGTATGGAAGCGTTTGGAACTCACAAAGCTCTCTATGAAAATACATCTTCTCAGTGAGAATCTATCTTGACCTTGCTTACAGTAACAGTTCAGGCAGGGAAAAGACTAGGAAAGGTCAAATACATTCAATTCCTTTCTGGCTACACGAATCTAATTCTGCTGTAGACCCCAGGGTAGTGGTTAAACACATTGGCTTTTCCTGCTCTATATCTCCTCCAGTGGATAAATGAGCCATAAATGCTTGCCAAGCTTAATGCTTTCTGAAAAATTGTCCCATTTTGAGTCAGCATGGTCAAAGACTAGTCAACTAAAGATCTGCATATGGACTCTAAATCATTGCTACACTCTTTCAGCTCCTTCTTTCTCTGTGGCTGTGTTTGAGACATACCTCTAATACGGGAACCCAATGTCCCAAGTCTTCAAAAAAGAAAGGAAACAGATACTGGGAAGAAGTCCTAAAGAGGGCTGGAAACAGGAAACTAAAAAAAAAATCTTTTCAGTGGAACTCTCTTTAAAGAATGCCAAGAGAGAGGAAAAGGAGGAAACAATCATCTTTCAAACATGATGTGAGTAACTAGACCAGCTTCCTAATTTGTGTATGGAAATGAGCTAGTCATTGCCTGTGCCTGGTTTAAATTTTAGAAGTGTTTTTTTATTAAAAAAAACTCAAGATATGTTCTGTTCTCCTATTCTACAACTACTTTTGGCATCAGTTGGGCCCAACATGTACATGGCAGAACATAAATGACTCTGACATGTGTAGTGATTAGACTATCGTCTGAAAAGAAGGCATTCTAAAAAACAAAAGAAAGAAAGATGACAAATAAACTACTAGACAAGAGAAGCTTTTGGGTGGGTGGAGGGTTGTAGAACAGAAGTACAAATTGAATGCAGTACAATTTCCATAAAACATGCTTTTATCTACTAAAGGTTTGTGTCAGGATTTCACTCTACTTTTCATTGACCTTGCACTTGGCTTTACAGTAGCTAAACAGCTTAAAGACAAATGTCTACTAAAAAATCTTTTTAGAACTAGTTGTTACAAAGAAATAACTACTTTAGTGGAAAAAAAAAAAAAAGCTGGAATCCATCCTTCACCATTTTTTTTCTCAGTAGTCTCTTATTAATGAACATCCTGCCCTGGAGAGGGCACTCTGTGACCACACTATGTATTCCAGTATCCTTATTAACCACCTTTTAGTTTTAACCCACATATGCCTGTAATATCAACAGTTTACTTAGCCAGTATAAAGCTTATGTCAAATGTAAATAGATTAAGAAAGGGAACCATATGGTGTCATGTTCATCAGCTCAGCCTGATGACATGTATCAGGTCCTACATCCTGCAACTATATTTTAATATTAAAGGTAGTATATTATTTGATGTTTCTTTATGTACGAGCCATGTTTAGAAAGTAAAAATGCAGTAATTCTATGGAATTCTAATAACTGACAAGTTACGGGCGTTGAAAGCTTTCTATTAACACTTTTCCATGGTAACAGCAACCACAGACTAAAAACGTTCCTCTGGTCTACTTCATTGATGTTGAAGGAATTAACATGGATCTTGAAAAGTTCAGATTTCATTTCTGGAAATACAGAACCACTTTCTGTTCCAGATATTTCCTCCAAAAGTACGCATTAAAATAACACTAATTACTCTAAATTCTAGTATACAAGATAAAACCATACAACAAAAATGCTAGGCAAACTTTTAGACATACTTTATGGCATAATTCAACAACTAACTGGCAATCTGAGGGAAAAAGAAACCCTATCATTGTAATATGAATATTCCAAATACTCTGCAATTATCTGGTTTGCTATGTTCTACCACCCTTCAGAGACAGAATACTGAGGATGTGAATGACTGTTCTGAGCCAGTCTAGCAAGTCTTACAGGCAAATGTTTTTCCTAAGTGAAAAAATAATCCTAATAATACCAAAAGAATCACCTTTTCCAAAACAGAATCTTTTAACAGCACAGTGCCTTGACTTCCTTCCTAACTAGGCTGTAACAAAAATAACAAAAATAATAAATTTGTACTTAGACTCAGCTTGCAGAACTTCTAAATTCATAATTTAATGGTTAAATTCATAGCTAAAATAATGTATGACTATGGTACACTTAGATTAAATGCAAAAGCTTTGTTTTGAAACACTGGATACACATGGATGCTAGTATAACAGAGGATGAATTCAGTAAAAATACCTGAATATCCAATACTAAATTTCTGTGGTAGTTAAAGTATCAGTCAAATAAAACTGTCAGCAAGGGCCCAAAGGAAAATAATAAAAAAATATTTATCCTTTCACCACAAAACAGGCCATCTGTGTATCAGTTGTTTCAGTGAGACAGATGGAAGTTAAATTTGTGCAGGATTTGCAGATACTAAGGCTGAAAATTAAGATTTTCCATCTTATTCAGGCCTATTTAAACAGTAATGGGTTCAACAGGTTCCCATTTTCACAGGTGATAACCAGTTAATCTCCTTACTAATTTAAGGGGCTCCATTTTTCTTATCCAGCTGCTACCCTATTCCTTTTTTTTACCCCCTTCCATGAAAAGTTTCCACTTCCTTAGAGCACTTGGCACATACTGCTCTCTCCTTGCTCTTCAATGCTTGTCCTCAACCCCTCTTCTAACAAGAGCTTTTCTCACATCCCACTGCAGCCTTGTCAGCTCTTGGCTCTAAGGCAGAAATACACACCACCTTACTATATTCTTGATGGAAGGATCTTTGTTTTGTTTTGTTTTCCATTTGCTCTGAGTTTAGGAAGCTGTAGATTTCCCGCCAGGTGCTGAGGTCCTGATCAGTCAGAGGCATTTCATACATTTACTATAATAAAGCATCTGTAATAAAAGTTGCACACTACCAGCGTAACACCTAGTTAATATTTGTCCACCATAGGAAGTTCTTATTCTGTTAATAGCATGTTCTCTGAGAGCTATATAGATACAGTATGTGGAAAAGTAACATTTACCAAGTAACCTGAGGAAAGTATCTGATGGAATAGTTCCTGGGTACCCATTAAAAGCCTTACAATCAAATTATTGATCTTTTGAAATCTTTAATTACTCTGAGGGAACTAAAATGTGAAGCTTAATAATGTAAACATATATGGCTGAGAGAAATTCATGGCTGCTCACATATAACACCATCAATACTGACCAATAAATCCACCCATACTGGCATTATTAAAAAACAAGTGGCATCATCACTTTGGAAACTAATAGCCAGGAAGAGAGAGGTGGAAGCAATAGAGAGGTGGACACTGTCTCATTGTACCATATGCATCTCCTCATACTTCATACTGCCTGTTTACAAAATTAAAATTTAAGACATCAAACTTTTGACAAAAATCTTGCACTGCTAGCATATGAGATTAATTTTTCCCCAAAACATAGTAAGTCTATTCAATACTGATATTTCTAGAGAAGATGGGGATGCTTATTTGATCATCACAAAAATATAAATCTCAAAAAACGTTGGATTATTGAAAACATAGTACTAATCCACAACAATTGTCACAACCTTCATGAAAGTAAAGTGTGAGAAGATAGTTATTCTTACTAACATACTTTTACACAACAATGTGCAAATGCAGAAAATTAACTGCAGTTTTTTCTCACAATACTGTTGGTTTCAAAGTAATAAACAATTATAAAGTAAATAACATACAAGTAATCCCAAATAAATCAATTAGGACCACATTTTAGAGAATCTGTCTCTAGCAAAACCTCCCAATGTGATACAAAACTACACAGATGACTTTCTGCCACGTGGCAGTTTCTAACAAGTATGGCATATCTAGTTTCAAAGGTAATTAAAGCTACCTTTACAAAGACAACAATTTGAGAACCATTGACTTGTCTCCATAATCACTGTTCCCATTCTCCTACCTGTTATCAAGGCAGAGTGATAATATCCACAGGATATAGAAGAAATAGGTTTTCCAACATCCACTTGACAAGGGACACTGACACAGGCTTCATCAGCCAAGCCAATCTGACCTTCTGAATTGTCACCCCATACAAAAAGCTGTCCATCCTCTAAAATGAAGACACAGAGAGTTAACAGATTTAAAACCAAAACAAATAAGTTAATCTACTCATTTAAGAGCACTTCATAAACTCTGTGTATGATACCACTAAAACTCATTATCTCAGGGACATAAAATGGTAGTTAGCTGACTGCAACAAAATAATCTGTAGTAAGAGAGTATCCCTTAAGCTTTTCAAAAGTGACACTGGACAGTTAATCATCAACTGATATTGGATCACAACTAGTTACAGGAAAAGTAGTAAGTAAAAACATTCCTTCAAAAAGAGGAAGATTGAGCCCCTAAGACAATTCAGCTGCCAGAGGTCAGTATGGAAATACTAGAGTGAATTTATTCTCATTTCTAGTAGCAAGTCACCACTGTCTCATTCTTTCAAACTTATTCTTTGTTCTGACTTTGGTACACATCTCACTAATTATTGCCTTATCTTTCAATTCTCTTCATAGGCAATTATATTGCCCAGCCTCATTTTGTTTTCCTTAAACTATCACCATAGCTGTTCCAGGTCTACTAAGACCAGCCTCTGTTGACACAAAGACCAATGGCAGCAGTAAAAATAAAAAAAAAGAAGATAGTGAACAAGAGGAAAAATCTTTAGATTTTTCTACAAGAGATGAGGCCTTTTGTCTGAATATTTCTTATTGGCGGGAAATAAGTTATTAATAAAAAAATGTAACACCTACAGTGCTACCGAGATGCTGTTGCAAACTAAAATCATTAAAAGTTGACTTAAAAATCTCAGGAGAATGTTAGCAATTGTCACAAAAGCATACAAAGCAAACGAGAAGGCTAGCATCTCTCATACACTCTTACGCTCTCTGTCACATCACATGAAATGACAGTCTCAGTAACTTTTCCTATGCATGTACAGAAACAGCTGCTTTATAGCAAAACTTGAGAAATTATATTATAGGGTAATAAAGGATGACCCATCCAATGGCTGGAAGTATTATAACTGTGTGGACTTCAACACATTGCAATTGTGCAATTCTGCCATTGGAGAAACAGGTCACAGGGTAAGCCCCTCTCAGAACTAGTAATGGCACAGCTCTGTAGCCTGTAGATCAAAACAGTTGCAGTAAGAAGTGGAATTAGAGAAACTTAGTTTTCATAAGATTCATGTTTTGTAGCTGGCTTCCCCAAAAATGAAGATTTTTCCCATTTCGAGGGTAATCATACTGTTTCTCCTTTGTAAGGATTCCTCCTAACCTAGTGCAGGTGGAGCTCCCCTGGCAGGCCATCACCCTACTTTCACAAAAATTAAGTTAACAAGATTGCCACCTCTTACCAGATTGTGTTGAAATCAGCAATTGGCTATCAATAAATGACTATGGTTAACTAGGAGGAAAGACAGGGAGGCACAGAAAATACACCCACATATGCAGACAGAATGCTGAAACGAATGAATGTTCTCCTGGAACACCCGTCTGGACACACATAAATAGATTTTATTCGCGGTTGCTCTTACCAGTTACTGCTGCTGAGGTGTATGATCCAGCTGCTAGTTGTTTGATCTTGTGCTGGTTGGTAAAAAAACTAATTAAATGAAATGTGGTCCTTTCCTCTGTGTCACCTAATCCCAACTGACCTTCACTGTTACCTCCAGCAGCATACACATTTCCTTTTTCTGCATACAGAAAAGCGCATGTAATACACAGAACAAAGACATTCTCATCAGTGGTAAAAAGTCAGAGAAACTGGAGCAAGTAACTTAATTTTCAATTGAAAAACATTACAAGGCCTACTGCCTTGAAATATCCCCGAGCTGGCATTAGCACTTTCTGGTGTAGCTAGCAAGGAGGCTTTCCTGCACACGCTTGGATCAGGACCTTCAAAAGGCCTTACATGTACTTAGACTGACTGGGTTTCTCACCGTTCTGGAGACTGATCTAAAAAGTAAATACAATTTGAAGTTCTGCAAGAGTTCTGGCAACATGATTACTAGTAGCCCTGCCAGCCAGAAGCTCCTTCCCCAAATAATGTATATTTTAAGATAAAGCAGGAGAAAAATGGTGAATGGTGTCACAGGCAAGGAAACTGGAGTCGTATTAGTACGTACATTAAAGACGTGCATAACTTGATAGTTTGAGTACTGTGAACTAAATATATTTTTGCTTAGGGCTTTATTAGAAATATTTTACTAATTTCAGTATTCAAATCACTTTCAATTTAATTAACTAGGTCTTTATTTTGTTTCAGAATCTTAAAATTGAGGTTAAAGTTGATGATTAAGCGAACTTCAAGATTTAGTATGTTTCACATCTAAAGTGCTCATCTATGGTGAAGAAGATAAGGTCCAATAATAACACAAACCCAGACACAAATGTGGTAAGCAAGCGACATACGATTTATAAATGGTCCTTGCTATATAGATGGGCACAAATTATTGAGCCAGCGTATACACTAAAAGTGACTAATATTTACCCTGTGCAGTCTTGCATAATCAACAGTTATTAAAATGTTCTGGTTTATTCCAGTAGTCTTATTTACAGTGCTCAAGGTCTCCACATATATAAACCTCCCAATAATCAAACAATCCTCTTTTCAACATTACTGCAAGCTAAAGGATTGCAATCACAATGATAGCTATTCCATTACATAAATTTTAGAAGCTGACAAGAATTTGCATCATTTCTCTGTATAGTCTCTCTAAAAATTTATTTTTTAGTTTAAATTTACAGTTTATTTATTTATAGCTTAATAAAGCAACTTGGCATTGAAATAGCAGACTATCTTGTCTAACCAAAATGTAACAAAATTTGAAGACATGAAAACATTCAATTCTGCTATATTTACTCAAATAAATAACTTCACACTAATAAAGATAAATACCTTGTCAAAGGTAAATTAGAGTACAGATATATAAAAAACATTAATATGCTGTTACAGGGCTTCAATGAAATATTGGTAATAGTTAACCACACCTCAAACGCCAGCAAGAAATTTTTTCATCTGTCTACTGCTAGCAAACTCTTACATAACATTATTTTATAAATGTATTGGATTAGGATAAGTCAAGCATTCAAAGAACTGGATATTAAATCATCAAGTTGTAACAATCCCATTTTCATTTATTTTTCCTTCCTCAACACTCTTGGGGTTGCTACTGTAATTTTACAAGAAAGCAAAGGAAGACATCTATCTTGAATATGTATACAATATAGGTTACATACCTGTGTAAACTAAAGTGTGGTTTCTTCCACAAACAGCAAGTTTTATTTTTTCTGGTTTTAAAGCTATGAATTAAAGCCAAAGTGGAGGAAAAAGTTATAAACAAGCTGATATATGGTTCAACAACAAAATGTTCTATGCTCTAGAGGGAGCTCTGGTTTTTTTCATATTGTTACCAACAGAATGGTTGGGAGATTCGTTGCTCATTTAAACCTACCACATGACTTAGCAAATCCAGATGTCCCCAAGACAAGAAAACAGATGAAGACCTTAAAAACTTACAGCTGACGCTCAGGTTAACTTGATGATGGCTACTTCATCCCAATGCCGCATTCCCCAGAATGTACTATTTGTGATATATGTCTCAATGAATATATCAAGTTGCAGGACAAAATGCATGCTTGAAGCTGTCTTCAGTTTCCATTAACAGTACTATTCTTAACCCCCTTTTATGCTTTTCGCATTATCTTAAATCCTTAAAATCATACCATTCTTTCATCTTACCATCCCTATCTTCCTTCATTATGTGCAGCTGTTTTTTTGCTAGACTTTTGCTCTGCACTGCCTCTTACTGATCCCTAAACTCAATTCCTAAGGACAGTCCTATCTGGACCAGAGCCTAAAACTTTTGCATATACCATCTTGTCTCAACTTCAGCTCAATTATCACCCACCCATTGCATTTACTTCTCTGCATCCTGGTCACTGTGAAAGACTGGGAATGCATGCAAGAGAGGTCCAGAGTTATTTTGGAGGAAAAGAAAGAATACAGAGGTGCCTTTTCTCCTATAGCAGGTGCACCCCATTTCAGAAACAGAGGAAAAAAATCTGACTTTTCTATCCTCTCTTCAGTTACTGATCGTTGCCAACAATTTATCTTCTCTCAGCTGTGTCCATGTGCCCTACACAATGCTCTTAAAACAGCATTATTTTTACATATCTTTATTTGGTTTTTCACTGCTCTGGTCCATGACAAAGACAACCATCAACCCTTTCACAAACCCTTTTTCAGTCCTTTTATTGGCTTCTCCCAAGTCACTAAATACATCTATCTACTTAAGCATGAACTGTCTCTGGTCTATCATACAGACATAAACATAAACTGTCTGGGATCATAACATTTCCAATGTTGGCTTCTTCCTACAATCTTAATTTGCTGCTTTATATCCCCAAACTCTGCCTCCAACTTCAGAGATGATCTTAATCAGCTCTTCAGAAGCCTGTGCTTTCTAACCTTCCACCTACTTACGCTTATTAATTGTATTTGATGAGCCATGCTATATCTACAACATTGCTGAAAATTTTTCATAACCAATTTAGTCTCTAGTCATGACCCAGAAGATATTTTCTCAGGAAATATGCAGCCACAACCACTTGGCCCCAAGCAGAAACTGAAACGTGTCCTTGCAATCCCAGTCCCAAAGCCAACTGATGACTGAAAGCTAGTGAGAAAAGCTTCAGGACTTTCTCCTGCTGCCTACTGCCAAGAGAAGAGACCCTCCTTGTGACTTTTTTTAATGGATGCCAGGTCTGGTTTGAATTGCTGTCATCTTCTCTTCATCTTTTATTCTCCATTGCAATTTGACAGTAAAACCAAATCTTGACACCAAATCCATTTTAGCCAAGGGAAGAATCAATCTCTCACATGGCTGACAGAAGATATGAACCTGAAGAGTAGCTGCACTCTCCCTCTGAAGTGAAATAAAGAGGAGCAGATAAAGGACAGTACAATAAGCCAAATCAGGAAGAAAAGAGTTTGAACAAGCGGGATAATTTGTTTTTAATAATAAGCTAACAGATCAATCTGCTTGCAGAAAGGATGTGGATAAACATTTAATGGTGAAAAGAAATGTGTTAATGGGATAAATTTGATTTGACATAAGAAAGCAGATAGGGGAAAAGTATTGACTTAGTTTTGTTTGACAAGATAAAATTGGCTAAGAAAGATCAAGAAGATAACAGTGCAATGAAAACATATTTTACAACACATGAAAGAATACTGGCACTTATTTTACTGCTTTATACAATAATCTGATTAATGTCTTTGCAGTCACAATGAAGACGTGGTTTGTCAGAAAAGGTACATATTAGATAAAATGAGAGCCCTCAAAAAAGACAGGCTTTATGTAACTAAAGTAACCTTCAGACACAAAAAACCCTAGAAACTGGAACTTATGGAAAGTCTATCAGGGATCCTTTTAAGTTACCTTTATGAGTTTTTGTAGTAACATAGTACACATGATGAGTAAAGCTGGCAGAATCGGTTCTTTTGGAACTGTATCTATAATAAATTACATTTTCACAAGGGTCTCCTTTCAAAACAACAAAAATAGAAAAATTAAACAAACCTTTAACACACGTAGGTTTGTTGACAGTGCTCTTTGATCCTAGTCCTAACTGGCCCCAGTTGTTACTGCCGAACATGTATAGCTTACCATTCCCTGAAAAAAAATGCATAGTCAGAAATCCATCCAAGTGTTTGAATACCTCATTCAAGACAACATGGTCATTCACGCAGTATGCTATTTATTACTTCCTTTTTTGCATAAGGTTTAAGATGAGGCAATCAACGCTTAAGTGTAAATAACAATTTATGCCCTTGTGATTTTTCAGTACAAAAGTAGCAATAGCATTATTTAAGTAAGAAATCCCCAGCCAGAAGGGTAAAAAGCAGAACAAACATCCTCTCCTTTAATTGCAGCACAGATAAAAGTGCACTTCAGAAAATAAAACAGTCTACTCCTGAACAGAGCCTGCAGTTGAGAAAGTTCTTTAACGTGAGGGCAGTGGATCACTGAAATGGGCTGCCCAGAGAGGTGGTGGAGGCCTCATCCCTGGAGTCAGTCAAGGTCAGGCTTGATGGGGCTCTGAGCAACATGACCTAGGTAGAGATGTCCCTGGTTGTGTAGGGAAGTTGGACCGGATGACCTCTAGAGGTCCCTTCCAGCCTAAAACATTCTATGATTCTACAGGCCTACTTATAAAATAACAGCACATTTAACAGAGCACCCACGTCTTCTACCCCAAAAGATAGGAATTAATAATGCAGCTATATGATTAATACAAACACAAATTTGCAATATTCAGCTTATTTTACCAGGGGGGGGAGGGTACTTCTTTTACTGCTAAATGTCTTCTCTTAATGTAATTTAAAAATTTGCACTTTTACAGAACATAGTTTCTGATTAATTTTCAAATGTGCTCACAAACTGTATTAATTTAACATTTCTTTAATAAAATAAAACCACCATGCAGTCCAGGAGTTTTGTAAACTTAGATGCAAATATTAGATTACAAATCATTAACGGGAGCAATGATAGAATTGCATTTCAGAAACTGGTATGACGTGTCATTGAACTTGCAGCTTCCACCACTACAAACAATAATCTGTTGCAATTCCAAATAACTAGTGTTTTTTTAAGATGAAGGTATAAGAACAGATGAAACTTTTGTCACCAGGCATGCAAGTTAGACAGCCAAAGCTGACTACTGACAATACCTTAAAATAAATTCATTTCATTTCACTTCATTTTTTAAACTATTACCTTTTAAAAAGCTGTGAAGTTTGGGTGAAGTTCATATCCAAAGATAAAACCCTTGTTCCAACAGAAATCTTTGCAGAACAATAGAAACTGATTTGTCAAAGAAATAGCCTTTTATGTCTGTTAAAAGGATTCTTTTTACTTTTGATGAAGATCTGCAGAGCTTTGTGAGTTCAACTCCATCGCAAAGCTGTCACATAAATAAGCTTTGCCACCCTAGCCTTCAACAATTATCACAACTGCAATGGATAACAGCAATTTCACATAATAATGCCAAAATATTATCACTGTCTGCACTTTAGTGTAGGTTCCCAGTGAAGGTTCTGAATGTGATTTACAGAAACTTTGAAATATGATATTGAAATGTTTAAAATATAACAAAAATACCTACTGTTAAAAACAAAATCCATTTATTTTCTTAAATATAACCACATTGTTAAAAGAAAAACAAACCACCAACAACTAACAATAACTAGTATTTAAAGTCCCAATCAAATTTTTAGATTTGACAAACTTTTAGAACATAGGGCTATGCGCCAATATTACGTCTTTCCAAGAAAGCTGGAAGGAGAGAAAGTCTGAGGTCAAGTCTATGCTCACGGTGTTTTACTAATAGCATTTATAACACTATTCCAATTTTGATAATGCAATCACGTCAAAACTGATGTAGAGCTGTCTGTCACTGAGAGTAAAACGCACCTTAACAGAAAGAATTTTTATTAGCAAATGGCATCCTATATTGGTATATGATTCCTTGTATATTTTTTAACTGCCTTTAGAAGACAGTAGTACTCCTGTGGGAATATGATGCCAAGCTTGTTTTGTAAGAGTTTTGTAAATTCAATTTAAGCACATTCTTTTATCCATCTCAAATTCCAACAAGTCATGCTTTTCATCCTATAATCTGCTGTTTATTATACCAGTCTTTAAATTCTCAGGCATTGTTTTGTAATTGAAAGAGCTGAATAGAGGAGCAGAATATTTTGCATTCTTATACAACTGAGTGACAGCCTTGTGTAATTTCAGGTTTCCAACACTTAACAGCATAACAGAAAATAAGAAAACTGGGAAGCAGGTAATTCAGACAGTGAATGAAAATGAACAGGCACTACAGAGAAACTGAAACAAATGCCTGTAATGAAGCAACCATTCTGGGCATGTACAGCAAACCAGGTTTTGGAATAGACACGATGCAGCCTCAGATGGCCAGGAAACATGACAGAATTTTGTATGCAAAAGGCCCTATTTTCATAATTACATACTGAGATATCACCACAGATGCACTGAAGTGAGAACCAATTCAACAGCAGACAAATAGGCAAGGATCCTAATTCAAAACTTTGCAAATTCAAATTTCTCTTGTTTTTTTTGTTTCCACTTCGATGGTGACACATAGATGGCCATTGGCCATCTGGGATGGCTGGCAGAAGACAGGTCCAGCAGAGTAAGATTATGACTCTGGCCAGCAGAAAGGAAACAATAATACACAAAGAAAGAGACTACTCAGACTGTTCTGGTGACCAAAAAATACCTCCACCACCTTCATCCTGATATAAAGACTGGAGTATTTCTCCAAAGCATGCATGCATTGGCTTATCACCAGCAGATGTTTCCCCAACGTTAATTAGGGAAGCTGTAAGATGCTTACATCTTGAGAAACAGAGGGTTTGTGAGAGACCTCAGGAAGAAAGTGCCCCCTAACCACTACATTCCTCATACAAGTAGCTGCTAACACAAATGTGATTTCTGAGAACCCCAGATGCCATGCGCTCCCCTGGTTCATGAAGCACTACTAATTCAGCAGCTGGGACATGCCAGCTGAAATCCTCCACATGCTTCATGATGACAGCAGGCAGTCAAGTATTCCTATCACCTATGTTTAACAGTATGTTTTACTATTCCCTCCCCACCCCCTTGCTTTCTGAATCATATTAGTGTGGGAGGGAAATAAAATGGGTAGACAATGTACAGACTTTGAGCATTTATTACAAGATTCTACTGAGAAGTTATATCTGAAGAAAATGTAAAAAGTAAGAGTTTTATATGCCAAGCCCCATGATTATTTCTTTTTATTTGTACTATTTTGTGAATAAATTATGTTAACAGTTCATTTAAAATTCATATGCAATCCAAATACATCTCACGAAAATGGGAATGACATCAGTTTTGTCAGGCAAGTCATGATATTCTCAAAATAAAAGCTTTATTGAGCAATAAGAACAGTCACGCTTAGGACATTTAGCATCACACAAACAGAAAGAGTGTGGTATGTTTCTTGCTCCTACATATATCAAAGATAACACAAACGTGTACTAATCTTTCTTGTTTTCCCCTTGCAGTTGATGCAAAAGATACTGCACTGTTTTCTGATGGCTTGCTGGTAGGCAGAAAAAAACAGAAGGAATCTGGTGTCCAAAGACCTGGAGAGATTCCAAGGTCTTTTTGGTGTAAGTTGTTGAATGTTTAATGCCTTACCGAACTCGAGATTATGACCATACTATCTCGTGCTTCCATATGCATCTCTTTCCTACTTTTACATTTGATATTTCTTTCTTTCCTTCTACCCTCTTGCACTGGGGGCTTCAATTCTCTCCAGAGCTCCAAGTTCAGAGAATGTGTCTTCTGCCATCACCATTTTCCCCCCTTGTGAACAGGATCAGTTTCTTTCACCAAATGCAGGCAAGCTGCCTAGGCTACTCTAATCAATGCAAATAAACAATAAGAAAGCTGTTAACTTAAAGAGTTTTGTAAGAAAGAAAATCAATAGAAAGGTATTGGGAGGTGATTCTTAAAAAAGCACGTAACATCACTTACTTCACACCAGCTCCCAACAGGATAAATAGCTTTTCAAGACCTGCAGTTGTAGAAGATGCAGGGAGTGGACTTTCAGTATTTTTGGGCCAAAAAAATAAAGAAATGGGGCCAATTAATAAACACATTACAAGTGATGCTGGAAGATATACTGCATTAAAGAACTAAAAGAAGCAACTGCTTAAAAAAAAATTCCTGCGTGAACACTGTAATGAAAACTATGCTAAAGGTAGAGAGCACATGAATAAAGAAACATAAATTTCAATCCCAAACTCCAAAACTGGAGAAGGCAATGTTTCTTAGCAGCTCAGCAAGCCAACTCAAAGTCAGTAACTATCACTGTTCCTCTCTATTCCAACATACAGCCACACTATGTAAATAAAATTTTGGACTCTAACTCCTGACCTAGAAAACCAAAGAACAGAGAGAGTGGTTTACATTTACCTTACACTTCCCTTCCTAAAGGTCATATGGGAATATTGATGTTGGATTAGATGAAAGAAGCATTTGAAACATTCTGAATATTTTATTTGAATGCTAAATATAAGTTCCTGTACATTTTCTTCATTTGCATTCAGTCAAGATGCAGTGCTAGATGTAGCTGTCTCTCCTGCCCAAAACCAGCTTTCAGGAATGTTTTGTATCAGTTTGGATGATAATTTTACCTATGATTGTTGAGACATGTTAGTGTAAAACTGATATATTTCTATAGATTTTAATCTACCTCATATTCCCACTGCTCTCTACATACATAGGTTCTACTACCTCTTCCAGGAGATGGAAAAAAAAAGGAGGGGGAAATTTTGTGACCTGTAAATAAAAACTGAAAATAAAATGAACCATGCATTAACACACACCTGCTTGAGATACTTTTCCTTCCTCAGTGATGTTTGTGTTTTATCGCTTCTGGGTCAGGTTCAGTTGGATTTCAAGAAGCTCCTGGTTTCCCACAAGGTGTGTACCCTTCTTAGTAAACTCATTATCAGCATGCACTTCTGAGGCTTTTATTCCAGGTGCTACTGTAGTTCAGTGTCATTCACCAAGGGCTGTAATTCCACTGTTTCATCTGACTCCATCTAACAGCAGAAATGTGAGGTGCACACGGGCTTGCACAGGTGTGACGAACAAATGAAGGACAAAGGTCTTCCATTTCCCTTCTTCACTTTTTTGTATAGCTCTTGCAGTTTCTCTGCCTTTGTTCATCGTTGATCAGTATCTTACCCCTGCTTTTGCCTCTACTTCACAATGTCAAAAAAATCCCAAAGAAATTTTGTACTCATGCTTCTACACTTCCTTCTACTCAAAAGCTTTGAGAAAATAAAGATCTGATTATCTAGAAGATTCCCTGCTCACCTATCTGCACACTACAACAGCAAAGGTGAGCTACAGTGACATTTTTGAAACATCTTGCATATATTGAAATAATAGAGAGAAAGGGAGATAGTAGAGAAACAGTGCTACATGCAAACCTATGCAAGCTGACTTATTCAAAAGCTTTATCTAAGTGGCCACTCCTACAGTGACATGGGAATCTTACAGTGACTGCTGATTAAGGTAACAATGCTGGCACATGCATATTCTGGGGGAACTCAAGGAGGCAACTTAAATTGACTACTATAAATTGAGAATTATACTAGCACTATTTCAAACTGGGTGTGGGCACACGAAAGGATAGGAAAAAAAAAACTTCAAAAGAAAAACTTCACAGTGCCCCAGCTTACATCCTCATTAATTTTACAAAATTGGCAATTTAACAGAACTGGTTAAATCCAAGAAGTGTCACGTTTTGTTCAAAATAAACTATTAATCAACAACTCATTCTCTATGAAGTTAGGCTTGAAAAACTGATGGTCTAATCTCACCTCAAGATGTTCTGCAGTTCATGAAATCTATACTTTTTTTTTTATGATGTCTGGAATAGTTCATTCTAAAAATCCAGCATCTTCAACATTGCTTGGGGACATAGCAAGAAACCTTCAAGAAATTATTTAATGAACAATGACCAATTGGGCCTTGATGATGAATAAATACATTCCAATAAAAAAGTCCTGAAAATATGCATATACATTTCATAACAACAAAGTCTCATTATCTGTCAGCAGTTGATTGTCAATACATATGCTCATCAACAAAGGGTAGGCCTTTCCACATAAAATAAACTGAACAAATTCTTCAATGGGTATTGTTTCCATCATTTCAAAGAAATGAAAATAAACACTAATATTTTTCAATGTATTGCATCTGAGCTTCTTTGACTGCTTTTGCAATTAATTTCTGATTTTATTAGGATTTTCTGAAGGTTTTTGAGTTGCTCTTTCAAGGGTTATTTTCAGTTGATGGTTAACAGTAATTCAAATCTTCATTTCAGAGATACAACTTTATCTATTGCTTCAGGCAGATTCCTAGTGAACTTTTTGACTGTGTTCAACAGATACTGTTTACGTCCGCAATACAAATCTCTGTATTTAAAAATGCCTAATGAACACCATCAGATTCACAAGAAACATTCAAGCCGAACAAAATCATGCTTACTTTAAATGCTGTGTGAAATATTCAGTTGTTACAAATTCCCTCGGGAAAGTTCTTTGACCTGTCTTGTGAAAACCTTCAGTGACCTCACACTAATTTCAAAGGCACCCAATGGTTCCCACAGAATGGTCCTTTTTCCCCTCCACAACCTCATTTGATATATTACCTCAGGATTCAAATAAGAATCACAACTTTCCAAGCTGCCCAAATACACAACCTTTTATCACATACTCCATTTCCAACACTGACCTGTAACAATGGCGGTATGTTCATCTCCACATGATATAATTACAGGCTTGTCATTTTTGAACCAGAACTTGCTAGGAATATCTTCTGCAAATTTGGTCTTTCCAAATGTGAAAACAGCACCTGATTCTAAAACAGAAAGATAATGTCAATTCTGGTGAAAATAAAATTTGCTTCATGCATTTTTAAATAGTCATTTCCTACTAGTTCAATTGCATATTTTAGTTTCCTTTTTCTTTTTTTAGAAAGTAGCTGGAGCATTTTCTTCTGTTTCACCAAGACTACTTCATTTTTCAGGCTCACATTTTAGTCCTTCTGGTTCTTCTTAACTTCCATGGATTTCCTAATAGAATAGGTATTGCTGCTGATGTATTGTGTTCTGACAATAGAATCATTTATTTTAAAGTCCATTAATGTACTTTATCGCTGCTCTCTAAGAAAAACACTCTAAGGTGTGTAAAAGAAAGAATAAAGAACTCTGAACAACTGCCCTCAGAAAGCAAAATAAAAAGCTCATCCTGAAAGCAGGTCACGACAAAGAGTTCTCACTTACGTTTATACTTGAATTCAACCAGGTTTTCCCAATTGCATTAGAGTGAGACACACCGTAAAGAGGTGACAGGCTCCAAACTGACCACTCTTCCTCACCCATCTGAAAAGATACATGTGCTCTAAAAATGGCCCCTAAAATCAAAACTCTCAGCCTTCAAAACATGGATTGGCGTAACCATCTCTGATCATAAGACCATGATGTAAAAAACTCAAACCCACCCCAAAATAAAGTCCAGACAGCTCTTCTGCTCTTGTAATCTGTCTAGTTTTCTCAATTTGTACCGCTTTCAAAGGTGTCTGCAATGTTGGTTTAAAACACGGAATATTAACTGTTCATTCACCTTTTGGTTAAGCACATGGCTTGACAGAGAAAATATTAATTCTACAGAAAAATAAAGAAACTTACAAATTAAAAAATTTGCCAAAAGCCATGCAGACAATGTGGCAAAGCACAAGTAGGTCTCATATTTTAAAATATCAAACCCTGTGCTTTCATAGAATCATTTTTTGGAAAAGAAAGAAAAAACCAAACCTTTTCCTAGCAGACTTTTTGTTAACATGTAAGTTATGATAACACAAATACATGCAGTAACCCTAGACTGCTTCGGTAAAATGACACACAATTTCATAGTAACATTGAAACACCTTCTTGTATTTATTTTCATTGAAAACAATCTCATCAATAGTCTGCACCCCAGCTCCAAATTCCAAATTTCTCTCTTAAACTATAAAATTGATATTCACTTGAAATTATTCTCTAATGCAAAAGTTTCCCATATTCACAAGTGATATTATACTTTAAGCATCAGGTTCTGCAGACACAGAAAACTGTATTTACTCCGTCTCTAGGTGTGTTTTAGTTTCACTAGTTTATTAAAAACAAGCCTCGTCCAGACGAAGTCAAGCCTTTTAAAGACAGTTGAGTTTTTCCTCATTTCATGTGTGTACCTACAACCATAGCCATGCTTAAACACATCTGAAAACTCTATTTTATTTTAAGTTTTAACCTCCAGCTAGACTGACACGCTGCATATCTGAACATGCTCACAGCAACTGCTTTAGCATTCATGACAAAGTAGAGCTCTCCAGTTTTTTCAGAAGTGTTCACATGAACATATATATACATATTCATAATTTAATATATACAAAAAGCAGGCCACTTAATTCACAAACGTCCTTCACGTATCATTCATTTCACAAGCGAAAACTAAGCCGTCAGTTGGAAAAGTAAATCCTACCCATTCATAAAATTATGAAATTTTATGAAACGAGGGGGTTTTGCCATCTCGGCAGCGAGCAAAAGTTTTAAAACTACCGTAGGGCAACCCACAGACCAAGGCCTGGTTATTAACTGAAAAAAACCTGTGTGCCGAACACCGCACCACCATGCCACGCCGGTGACGACAGCAATCTCTGACGTCAGCGTACGTACTTCTCCCCAGACGCCAGAAGGCAGCGGTCGAACCGGCGGCCTGCAGCCCTGCGCCGCGCTCACAAGCCGGAGAGAGCCGTGGGATGCCGCGAAGCGCACAGAGGGGCGACCACCGGCCGCGGCGCATGCCGGGGCTTGGAGGCGGCCCTTGGGGCGCCGGTGATGGCCCCCAGCGCCGCCGCGGTGGGAAGAGGCGGGCGGGGACCGCTACAGGCGGACCAGATCCCCCTCCTCCCGGCCCGCAGCTCCGTCCCCTGCGAGGCAGCGGCGCCACTCACCGGGCACCGGCAGCTCGTCCTCCTCGGCGGGCTCGGCCATGGCAGCTGGCGGCGGGCGGCCGCCCCCGCGCCCCATGCACAGCGGCGCCGGGCTGCCGGAAGTAAACACGGGCCCTGCTACGGGCAACGGCCACAGAGAGCGGCGCGGCGCCCACCGGCCGCCGGGAGGAGCCCCGGCCTCGGGGCTTGGCGGCCCGGACGGGGCGCGCCCCCTGGTGGCCGGCGGTGAGGCGGCCACGAGGAGCCTGTGCTTCAAGCCCCGCCATCTTAACGTGTCCCCTGAGTTGGCGGAGGCGTCTCCGCGGCTGCCTGCGCACGGGGGCACTTGATACCGTAAAATCTGGTCGCAAAATAAACCCTCTAAGACTTGAAGTTTTAGAAGGCAGGCGTTCTTTATTGCAGCGCTGGGTGCATGGGGGATCTCTCCTGACATGCACAGCTTCATCCTGTAGCATGAGTTATTTATTACATAAAGTTGTTAATTATTCTGTATTCTAATGCATACGCATTGTTACTCACCTGTATGATTGGTCAGTACATCCTTGCTTTCTATTTAGATTACCACACATGCTCTGTCCCTTGTTCTTTTGAGGGGTGGTAGAATTTGGGCAGGTGGTCCATGAGTTGGTGGCCACAGTCTCCCCCTGCCAGATTTACCTTTCCCTAGTTATTGCAGATTTGCAATGACTTTGTGCTTCTTTTGGCAATTCTCCAGTTCTCAGTGCCTGCTAGGGATCTTTCCTTTTTATCAGTTTCTTTGGGCCCTTCTTCAAAGGCCCAGTTGTTGGTTTTTCATGGTTCCTTGTTAAGAGCAGACACTTTGCCATCTCTTGGCTCCTTCTCACCGCTAGATCAGGTTTCACAAGGCCTTGGTAACTCCTTCACTCAGTTGTTTTGCTAATTGGGAAGATTCATTGCCTGCTGTATGTCAGTTCTCCCCCCCTTTTGAGAAACTCAGATGAGGGAGCCAGGCAGTCAATGTGTGGTTAGTGGGGTCTGCGCTGTCCCCTCCAACTTAGTTTCTGAAGCTGAAGAATAAACTGCACCTGTTGTTGCTTGCAGGCGTCAACTTGTGGGTATCACTCTGACCGGCCACAGCATGCCAGGCCGGGTGCTGAGAAGAGGGAAGAATCCCCTCGCTTGAAGGCCCCTTACGAGTCTCATCTCCAACAGAGCTTTGCTCTACTGGCACCGTCCCTACCTGCCTCAGCATCGTTTCTGTCTCCCTCTTCTGTGGCCTGTCCCTGCCCGCAACTCCTGAAGCAGCCATCTTGCACCAGGGCTCTGCCTTCAGCTCCTTGCTTAGCCACGCCAGCCTCTGGATATGCCTGCTCACTTTGCTGAGTGACAGGAGGGGCTGCCCTGCCTCAGCTGGGGGAACAGAACATAGCTCAGAAACCTTTTGTCACCATTGCGATTCTGCTGCCCTAAAAGACAAATTTCCTCTGTTTGATGGTCTTTCCCCAGGCTGTGTAAAGTCTGCTGATCAGGTGCACAAGAAGACATTCATTCATCCACGCAGACAGGGACACTTAGGTGATGTCTGTTGTGCAGACCCCACTGGAGGCCAGGGGTTTGTAGCCTTTTAACCATATTTAATGTGAAGTCCCAAACTCCCAGTAGAACTTTTCCCTCCCCCAGAAAGACCTCTGGTCATTTATGGATTTCTATGTTCTTGTTCTTGCGGTGTGTTTCAGATATGGTAGGTCATCCCTTGCTGAAGGAAAAATGTTTTGCTTTCAGAATGATGTACTGCAGTAGAGGCTGCAGCTGGCAACCTGGACAACCAATTTAAGCCTTGTCTTATGCAGTGTTTAATCAATACAGTTGTTGGTACCTAAGATGAGGTATCCATATAAGTACACACAAAGAAAGATGGCCACATCTTCAAAAGAGAACAGAAAGTGTTTGTGATTTTTGCCCAGAGATGAGACAGGGATTTCATCTCTTTGAACCCCGATATCCCTCTGATGCCTTCTGCCTGTCATGATTTAAGCCCAGCCAGCAACTAAATAGCATACAGCTGCTCCCTCACTCCCCACGCAGTGGAATGAAGGAGAGAATCAGAAGGGTAAAAGTAAGAAAACTCTTAGGCTGAGATAAACTCAGTTTAATAGGCAAAGCAAAAGCTGTGCACACAAGCAAAGCAAAAGAAGAAATTCATTCACCACTTCCCATCAGCAGGCAGGTGTTCAGCCATCTCCAAGAGAGCAGGGCTCTATCATGCATAATGGTTACTTGGGAAAACAAATAACCATCACTCTGAACATTCCCACCTTCCTTTTTCTTCACCCAGCTTTATATGCTGAGCATGATGTCATATGGTGTGGAATATCCCTTTGGTCAGTTGGGGTCAGCTGTCCCAGCTGTGTCTCCTTCCAACTTTTTGTGCACCCCCAACCTACTTGATGGTGGGGTGGTGTGAGAAGCAGAAAAGGACTTGACTCTATGCAAGCGCTGCTCAGCAGTGAGTAAACAAACTTCTGTAATCCGTAGTGTTTCCAGCACAGATCCACAACACAGCCTCATACTAGCTACTATGAAGAAAATTAACCCAGCCAAAACCAGCACACTGCTCTAACTCCTTCTCCCAAGTCTGGAGTGAGAGGGTATCCAGCAAAAGCTGTTCAAAATGAAACTGAACAAATATCGTTCCACAAAGTGATGCTTGAGATTGCAGTTAACAGATACTGTGGCTGCCAAGAATATAAATGGGTTATGAAGCGATCAGGAGGATTAATGGGAAGAAGGTGTCTGCAGCAGGATTTTTGGTTTCTATGACTGTGGGATCCTATTTAAGGATCAACATCTGTTTGGGAGTGATGGGAGCCACCTCACAAAGTGGGATAAATGTAACTCTGCTGGTAGGATGGCTGACCTGTTAAGGAGGTCTTCGAACAAGGAATGACAGGGAAAGGATAGTTACCAACAGTGTCTGCGAGGGGCCAGACACTGAGCTCCTGGAATTTAAATACTGAGTATGGATGGGAAAGGCTGTTTGTAGGGTGGGCATTTGGTTTTAGTTTGGGATGACCACTGAATGCAGACAAAGCAGAAGTGCTGGCAGGGGTCCAGTTACACCAGTTTGTCCCAGGTGTCCAAGGAGACGCATACTACTGGAAGATGTAGCTGTGGGCATGGCAGGGTGCAGCAGGTTGGGAGCTGCTACCCCTCAGAGGTGCCCAAGCTGCTGCTGTAGCCCTACTCTGCAAAAGAGAGGCACTGAGGTCAGGCCCTTCCTTGAGGCGGGAGGCCAGGGAGTAGGAGAGCTGTTAAAGTACGTTGACCTCCTGAGGTGTTTCTTTGGGGCTGAAAGGAAGCAGCATGGGCACTCCTGGTCAACCACCCCATAACCACAGCTTTATAAATACTTTTCTTGCCTTTCCTTACCCTGACTACTGCTTCCCCTCGAGAAAGGAGGTGTCAAGGGTCAGTCTTTAGCCAGCTCAGAGAGGAGATAGGCCTTATGTTCATATTAGGTGACTATATCAATTATGTTCCTTTTTCCTAAACTGCTTTTCTCTTGCACTACATTATTCTCTCTTCACCAGGGTATCTCAACATGTGTACTGCTATTGCTCCATTTTCAGTACTCAGCCCTGGAATATAGAAATACGCCAGACCAATTCAATCCTGATTTCAACACTGAAGCATTTTATGGTGTTGAGATGAGTGAGTCAGTTTCTCACATGGTAGCACGCTGAGCCCTGGCAGCCTGGGGGCAGCTAACAGGTGGCTCTGGGGCTTCATGCTAAGAGATGCTGCTGTCACCTCAAATGTAAGAGAAGTGTGTTGTACCAACAGCAATGCTGACACTGGTCCAACTCTCCTCCTGTGCCAGCACTCCTCCTGTTCACTTACACTCACGAGGGAATTGACCCACATGAGAACTGGGCTTGGGCAGTCCCTGTACAGGGGTGACCTGACAAAAGGGCACTGGCACTTTCCCCTCCCTTTGGGGCTGAAGGATGAGACTGGGGGCCTAGGCGCCTTGACCACCTTTCCTTTCCTCACCATCTTTTCTCCTGGGTACCACTAATGATGCACACTTAGTCCCCAGGGGCTGCACTTGAAGGCCATAGGAGTCATTTGCCAGAGAAGGGCAACCAAGAGGGAAACCATGGCCTGGTTTACTTCTCTATGTGCAGCTCTTCTGGCTCTTTTGTTTTCTTCCCTTTCATTTCTGTTGGGTTTTGCTTTTGCCTGACATTTCCCCTGGCAACTACTGCCTTTTCCAAGCATCTTAGGGTTGATTTGGTGTGAGGGTCCTGAACAAATCCCACCAAGAGCAATCACCTGCATGACTTTTTCACAGCAGTCTCTCTTTTTGGGGAAGTCGAACTTTTTTTAATATGTTTTAGGTATATGATCCTCACATTGCAATTTCAACATATTGCCTTCTCTGACAAGTATGCCGTCACCTTGATTTATACGAGTATGCTGCTTTTTATTCAGAAGAGGAAACGAGAAAGTAATGATCCTATTTCAGAACCACCTACAGTGCAGGTGGCGTAAAATCTTATCTGTCAATTATATTTGAAGGTGGAAATTTAAATGAAATTACTTTAGTATTTAGCAATTGACCAACATCAGATTATACAGCACCAATTTAACATGGTAGGCATGCAGACCGCAGTATTTCATTTTCTGGGCCTCACTGAGGGCTGTTTAAGACTACCATAGCACAGTAGAAAACTTGGTCCAAAAACTGGAGGAAAATATACATTTTTTAATGTAGCCCTTCTCCATTCTCGTCAGGGTTTTGAGGGCATGAATAAGCCTTAGTGGCCCTGCCCAGCCCCACACCCATGGGGCCAGGACCCTCATTTCAGCTCAGCATGGTGCCATTGATCCCTCCCCGGGGCATTGCAAGGGCTGTCGAGCCCCACAGTCCTAGCCTCATCCCCAAGGGAGCCATCCCCCTTCTGCTGTGCCCTGACAGATCTCCTTTTGCCTTCTTCTACTAGCACATGCTCCTGGACAAATATTTAACAAACCTGAGATTGCTATGAAATGGTGTTGACACAGGTGTGATATGATGGCACAGAGAAGAGCACAAACTGCAAATGGTGCAATGGGTCCCGTGAGAAATCTCTATCTGTAGAGTTTGACCCAGGAACAGCTTCAGTGTCAGCCCCCACCAGGCCCAGCCCTGGCTGGACAACCCAAGTGAAGACTTTGGTTCTTGGTTTTCTCTCATCTGCACAGCAGCACAGTTCAGTCTATGCTTCACATGCTTTTGTTTCTTTTAACTTTATTTGTGGGACTGGGAGAAGTATAACGTGAATGGAAGATGCTGTTTAATGTAAGGAACATCTTCAGTGTTGCAAAACTAACAGGGACGAGCAAGCAGCTGCTGCGACACTTTTGGTAAGCTTATCCTTTAGTTTTGCCTGGTGTTCAGTGACATTTAGTCAGAAGCCTGGAGATAAAAACAGCTGAGACCTGTGAAGGAGTCTTTCAGAGAAAGGTGCTTTTTTGCCTGCATTTTTAGTGCCCTTTTGCCTCCCAAGGCAGCAAGCTCTGTGTCTTGGGGAGACTGGAGGATTTTACCTTTTAATCTTTGTGAAATGCTGTTCATTCTTACTGTGAAATTTAGCAGCGAAGTCAAGAAGGAATGTTTCTTCTTGAAATCAGTGTATGCATTAATCTAGAAATATCTCAATAAAGTACTGGAAGTTCTTATGCATTTAGACAGTTATTGTGGCCAGTACTGGGAGGGAAATTCTCTCCTTGAAGCTGGAAGGTGAATCTCTGCTTTGTTGGGTTTTTTTTGTCTCTATATACAGTGGAGATATGCAGGAAAAACATGATGTATGATACGAGGTTCAAAGTTAACCAGGTAGAACTGACTCTGTGACCTAGCTCTGGGTTTTTTCTTCAGCTGCATAGATGTGCCTGTCCTCCGAAAAGGACAGAAAAGTACCTATATAACAGTATTGCAGTAAGCTGCTTCTCATGCTTGTCACATTCCCAAAATCAGATTAAAATTAAAGACTTGAAACTTAATTCCACCTCTTCCTATGTTTTCATGTCAGTGTCAATAAGAATAGCATTAACAGCATTATGCAACAAATTATTGGTGCCAGAAAACAATATATGGGAATTTCACATTCACAGAAATCCTAATATGCAATAAATCATTTTTATTTCTCACTTCTACATTACATCAGATGAAAAACAAATGCTTTCCAAGTTGTGTGATTTATTTGCTACAATTTCAGTGGTGATCATTTTTTTATGGATTTTGGATTTCTGCTGCTGGCAATCAGTGAGAACTTTTCTCTGGTTAGCAGAGATGATAGAAAAGCAACTTTGGTAAACAACTGCAGTAAAGCTGGTTTTCCAATACAGTCATCCAATTTGTTAAGCTCACCACATAATGTTTGTTATTTTTAGGGGGGTTTAACATTATATTGTAATGCTGGCATAAGCTATCACCACTGTCCTCCATTACAAGTTAAGCACACTGTGCTTGATACTGCAAGATAACCTAATATATATCAGTCTGTGCTAATAGTCCAAAGTAATTGCTGTCCTTGCTCAGAAAGGAATAAGGTAACTGCTTGACCTTGCAAGTTTTCCTGTTACAGTTTAACTTTGTGATATTGTTGAGTGCTCCTTGTCTGGAATTTATTTGTCCACTTCTGCCTGTCTTTCAGAGGATGTGGACAACAGGGAAGGGACCGCATTTCTTGAAGGTCATAGCAATAAAACAGAACCATCATGGGAACATAGAGGTCAGGAGCAGACCTCTAGTCCAACTTTCAGCTTGTAGACTGACAACAGCATATGAGGTCAGCTATGTCTTTGCTTAGCTACATCTTGAAAATCTCCAAGGATGGTAATTCCAAATCCTCTCTGGGTAACAAATTTTAGTGCTTCACTGTCTACCAGTGCAGAAATTAGTGGTGGATATTTCTCAGTCCACTTCTCAATCATGCCGAGTGGTAAAACAAGACCAATGAACAGAAGTCCCTGCTTGGCATCTTGAGATTAGATAATCTCTAACTCCCTGGAAGGAATTGTAGGCTACAATTAGAAACTCAAGGAGCAGCACCAAAGCTGCTCTGGAAGCAATGAAGCAAAGAGAGTGGAGTGACCAAGCAGCAAGCAATTGCATAAATTTTTAAAAAGGACAAGTATTTTGTTGTTCCCCTAAACTGCATAGAGTAGCAAAATCCTGTTCCGAAAAGAATAATAATAAAAAAGTCAGTTATGAAACTAATTTCTGTGAGAATATACACATTGAAGTTAAAGCAAATCTCTTGAATATCAACTAAGAGCCTACGTATTCAAGGCTGGATTTCAGTAGATCGTTTTTCATGCAGTGGTGTGAGCTACCTGACCCATGAATGCCCAGCCTTTCTTATAATGTCAAGTATATTCTGTTCTGCAGCTTTTGAATATGGAAGTAAAGGAAATAATTTTGCAAGCTCTGAAACACCAACTTCAAATTCAAAAGTGGGGCATTTGAATGCATCCTAAAGCTTTCTAGGCTGTTTACATCAGGTTAGAGTCAAGCATGAGGACAGAAGGATAACACTTAGGGCAAAATATATAACTTTATTTTATGCATGATTGTAATGCTATGAGTAGTAGTATTATTATGCATTATTATTTTAAATGTTACTGCCACAAATATTTATTACTTAAGTCAAACATACAGTTTAGATTGTATTTACTTAAGAATCAATTTTCCCTGGCACTCTAAGGAAATAGACAGCATTACTCTAGACTTAGAAAAGAAGAAATCCATTCCTTTATCTACACGGTGCTACAGAAAAGTCCAGCCCTCCTGCCGTGTCAGGGCCTGAGCAGAGACCGGACTCTGATGGTGTACATTGATGGGAACCTTTGCAGTGCTTTGTACTTAGCTTAGTGATGGATCCTCTGCCAGTCTGCATTATCTCTAGAGCACATTGCCCTGATATATGACAGCATATACTGAGTTCCAGCAATATTAATCTGCAGGGCATCTGCATGGGCTACTTCTTCATATATTCTCCGTACACATAATCCTTTACGCTGTGAAAAAAAAGTCTTCTTAGTAATGGTAGTGGTGTAATGAGTATCTAAAGCATTTTTAAGGTGTCCAGGAGGAAAACACAGAGCATTTAGATATCTTCAGTTAAAAAAAGAATTCTGCTATAGGATTTGTAAAGTCATGCAGTTTGTGCTATGTCAAATGGACAGTAATAATGTGTGGTACCGTTCTCTTAAGAGCCACTCTCTTCCCTCAGTTTCAGATGGAGTCTATGCCACAAAATTCTGCCAAAAAAGCCTTTCTCTCCAGATTTAAATAATATAACACCAAAATCTTTAGAAGTCATAATAGACCTATCCACTACCAGGGCTTTTATTCATTGGAATTAACAGAAGAATGAACAGAAATTCTCTTTTCTTCTCCCTGAATTTTCCTAGCTGTGGGCTACAAGGCTTGGCAATTGGCAGTTGCTGTAACTGAGCCTGCCCTCAAAGGTGAGCTAAAGGGAAGCCTTCCTGGAAATACAAAAGCAGTAGCTGCAGTCAGTCCATTTGTTTGCATTGCTTTGGTCTCTATCCCATCAGATCAGTCTAAAAATGCTGCCTTTAATTAAGAAGGCATGTTTAGCTTACACTCATCCAAACCTTAGCAAGAGTACAGTGCAAGCTGTGTTGTGCTAAGGAGGGCTTTAGATACAGTGTCAGAGAAAGGGCTAAGCTGCCACTCTCCCTTATTAATCTTAAGCCTATGGAAACATGGGCTTGGACCTGCCTTTCATTAAGACACCTGTCTAAGCTAGAGGAAATTTGATCATGTAACTTCTGTGGGTGATTATTGACATCCAATTTCATGTGATTTTGAAGTAGTAAATCTGTCTGGAGGCCAGAATACACTGAATAAATGCACTGTGCATGCCCAGAACGTCTCTTGTGTGGCAGGAGAAGGACGAGAGCATATGGCTATTTTGTTGGGGTTTTTTTATCCTCTTCCCCAGTGTAATCAATAAATTTCATACGCATTTATAGAAATGCTACCATTTGTGTTGGTGGGGGTGAAACATGGCAAGTGTCTACTCATCCACAGAGCATGGAGGAGGGAGAAAGAGCACCAAGACCCGCTCCTTGTATTCTGTGCCCCCAAAGAGAAGCTTTGTGGTCTACACCTAAGCCATTTCATCGAGTCCTGAATGGCTTTACGAGTCTGGGTTTATTTAATTAGGCAGCATGCAGGCCAGTCATATGCATATTAAAAGGGAAAAGAAACTACATTTAATGTACAGTTTATGATACAGTGGTGGTGATCAATATAGTGCATAGTGGTATGTTGTGTCTGTTTGAAAATCAGTTATTTAAACTAATTAACACGGTCCATCAAGCTGATCCAGCTGGGTCAAATGAGAGGAGTGGGAGAGATTTCAGCTGCTTACTTACTGGCTTTAGCATGAGTACAGTTTAGTGTCAAATGACAAAATGTGTATATTTTTTTCTCTTTTGACACAGGTATGGGCCACCAGCTCAAATGAATGTGCATCTGAAAGGTCGTGACCTCCTTACTCTACAGAACTACACAGCAAATGAGCTGAAGTATTTGCTGTGGGTGGCCTCAGATTTGAAACAAAGGATAAAGCACAAAGGAGAGGTAAAATGCTTTAACTGTCATTTAGGTCATTCAGGTGTTTAAATAAATACTGTCTGAAGAGTATTGGGAATGAGCCATTCATCTGTCTTGTCCTAAACAGCATCACCTGAGCTCTTAAATACTGTAAATCCTGTGCTACAATTCAAAGAGCCTTCCTGTAAAGTGTTCAGAAATATTTTTCAAATACTTCAGTGGGTATCATAAGTGAAAAGGTTCACCAGGTTTGCACAGCCAACTTCCAGTTGTTAGCTAACCCCATCCGTTGACACATGGTGTACATGCATCACTAAACGTAGGAAATGGAAGACACTTCCCTGCATGGGATTAAATTATTATCAGAGTTCTCCTTAATGCTAGCTCAAATTGGGTGTCAAAATACAGTTGCTTTTTGCCCCTAGAATTACTTCTTTCCCTGTAACCTTTCCACTGCTAATAAATGCCTTGAAGGGCAGGATAAAAAAGCTATGGTTAAAAAACCACCTGTGTAATTTTATAAAGCCGAATTAAAATATGAAGGAAATATTTCACACTGTAAAGTGTATAATGACTATAAAATTGAAATGTCTTCAATTTTCATGTTCCAGTATTTGCCTTTGATGCAAGGAAAATCTTTGGCCATGATTTTTGAGAAGAGAAGCACAAGAACCAGATTATCTGCAGAAACAGGTAGGTCTGAGCAACAGCAGTTAGACTTTATATGAAATTGTATACTGTGAGTATGTACTGAAAAATGGCAGAATTTTGTATTTAGCAATTTCTGCTAAGGATAAACCTGAAGTTTGAAAGCAAAAATAGGAAAAGATTGGTAGCTAATTGTGTTTCACATTGCATATTAATGTCACAAGCACATCGCTTCAGCCACTGAAATTTCACCAGATCATTCCATCAGGAATAAAGTAATAGGAAGAAGTAAGCATTTCTGGTGTAAGCTCCCAGTTGTACTGGCAAGATGCACATTTCCTAACATCCATTTTAGTAAGCATCACAAATTTAATTCTGTGCAGGCTCTAATAAGTATTTTTCTAATGTATTATGCATTACCGCTGTCACATTTCAGAGTATGTGTTTAGGCTGTGAATCATAGTAATGCCTTGATAAAAATTAAGGGAAAAAAAAATTTAACATGATTACCTACAGGGGAAGATAACTTGATGGGCGCTCCAGGGTATTAGCCTAATAAGATCAGGCACTGGAACATTATTCTTTTGTGATACAGTCCTGCAAACACTGAAACTCATACACATCTTTATTTACATGCTAGTTGTTCTGAAGTCAATGGAACCACTGAGATAAATAATTCATATGCTTGCATGTTAGCAAGGAATAACTATGAATTGGTGATGCATCAACGAATAAGAAACTTGCGCTTCTCATGTGTAAATTGACCCAGCATCCCTTAGGCTGACTTCTCCCTAGTGAAGGGACAGGAAACTTGTTGAGTATTCTTCACAAGGTGTAAGGGAGAAGGTAAAAATAATGGAAGGAAGAAGCAGATCTGTTAACTGCAAGCATTTCTGGATTTGCCTTTGTATCGTTTGGCACAGCCATTTACCTGCTGATCCTGCTCTTTATGTAGCCTTATTGTTGCTTTCAGTTTTTTCCAGAGAAGCGGGACTTATGAATGGGTTTCTCTTGTGCATTTGCCCTCTGTGACCTTTTAATTCCAGAGTTTTTAGTTCAGTTTCTAGTTTTCCACCATACTGGCACATGGGCAGGTAATGACAGATTCTCGGGATCTATTTATCCTTCACACTTCTGTATTCAGAGGGAAGCACTATTTAGTCCTTGGCTTTTGAAGTCTTATGGAAGGGGAAAGCTCAGGAAAGTTCAAATGAATTAACTTAAGGATGGGAATTAAAGCACATAAATTCATCCAAGAGGGATTAAGCTCCAATGAAATAAAACCATTTTATTTCAGAGTGAGAGCTTCCACTAGGGAATTTAATGCAGTTTAACTTCTGAGCATTAACTTCACACCTTCAGTTAATTGGTCTTAAGTCCCCTAAGCCTAAGACTTTGTTTCAAAGGCAGACTCAAGTTTTTTCTGTCTATGGAAACTCTATACATTTCAGCTGCTTTTTAACATAAATGACTTCTCCCTTGGAATTTCTAACTCAAAACAAATGTGGGATCACATGTTCCTTTTAGCTAAATAAACTAATTAAATACAAATTTTCAAACGTCCAGTGAAAGTGGACATTGAAGTAGATTGGAGTGTTTATTTATCAAATACCTGAGTTGTCTCAAATAGCATTTCCCATGAGTTGCACCTTCAATATGTTGAAAGAGGTCACTTGTGGGACAAGGTTCTAGTGATGAGATTAATCTAAACAAACTTTGCAACTCTCAGGAACAACTAGATGAAAATCAATGGGTTTCATTATAAAGGAGTAGAAACGTGGAAAGCACTAATTACAAAATCTGCTCTGTACACTATCTAGGAGATTGTTGTTATATATTAGCATCATGGAAGTCTTTTCAGAAGTCCTGCTGTCCCTATGCTTATGAAGAACACCATTATTGAAAAATAAATAAACAGAATCACACAACAGTTGAGATTGGAAGATACCTCTGTCTGGTCCATCGAGCCAGTTGCCCAGGACTATGCACAGGAAGCTTTTGAAAAGCTCCAAGGATGGAGACTCCACAATCTTCTGGGGTAACCTATGCCAGCAGTAAAAAAGTGTTTCCTGATGTTCAGAGAAAGCTTTCTGTATTTCAGTTTGTGCCCACTCCATCCTCTTTGAGTCTTCCCTTCAGGTATTTATATATAATAGTAAGATTCCCTCTAGGCCTTCTCCTCTCAAGGCTATGCAGTCGCAGCTCTTGCAGCCTTTTCTTATATGAAAGATGCTCCAGTCTCTTAGTAATCTTTGTGGCCCTTTGTTAACATGGACATACTGACTTTTTCCAATATGTCCATATCACTCTCATTTTGAGAAGCCAAGAACTGAGTACTCTAGGTGTAGCCTCACTAATGCTGAATAAAAGGAAAGGATCACCTCCCTCCACCTGCTGGCAATACTTTTGTCTAGTGCAGCCCAGGATACCATTTGCCACCTTTGCCAGACAGGCACATTGCTGGCTCATATTCAACCTGATGTCCAGCAAGACCTTCAGGTCCTTTGCTACCAGGCTGCTTCCTAGCTGGGTGGCCCCCATCGTGTACTGGTGCATTGAGGTTATTCTTCCTCATGTGCAGGACTTTGCACTTCTCCTTGTTGAACTTCATGGGATTCCTGTCAGCCCATTTCTCCAGCCGATCAATCTGGATAGCAACATAACCCTCTGGTGTATCAGTCACTCCTCACAGTTTTATATCATCAGCAAATTTGCTGAGAGCACACTCTGCCCCATTGTCCAGATCATTAAAGAAGATGTTAAACAGGACTGAACCCACTATTGACCCCTGGAGTGCAGTGCTAGTCACTGGCCTCTAACTAGACTTCGTGCCACTGATCAACAACCTCTGGGCCTGGCCATTCAGTCAGTTCCCAACCCACCTCATTGTCTGATCATCCAGCCCATACATTAACAGCTTGTCTATGAAGATCTCATGGGAGACAGTATTAAGGGTCATAATGAAGTCCTGATGGATGATGCCCAGTGCTCTCCCCTCATCTACCAGGCCAGTCATTTCATCACAGAATTTTGTCAAATTGGTCTAGCATGGCTTCCCCTTAGTGAAGCTATGCTGACTACTGATGATTTTCTTGTACTTAATCTGCCTGGAAATGGTGTCCAGGATCAGCTGCTCCATCACCTTTCCAGGAACTGAGGTGAGGCTGACTGGCCTTTAATTCTCTGGGTCCTCCTTCTTGCCCTTTTTGAAGATAGGCATGACATTTCCTTTCCTCCAGTCTTTGAGCACTTCTCCCTCAAAGATTATCAAAATATTTATTTATAATGCATTGTAAGAGAAGAGTTGATGTTTGTGGCTTTTGCCTTTAAACTGTTTTATTCTGATGACATTGCAGGTGTACTGAATAATGTACAGCTCCTTGTGGTATAATTCACTACTCCTTTGCTCTCTTGAACAAATATAATCTTGTCTTAATGCATATTTCTGAAACGCACATTATTTTACTATTTCTAAGAGTAGTAGTGGTGATGTAAGTTTAATGAAGAATTGCAAGTAACTTCTATAGGGTATTGGCAAAGTAAATCCAGTTTTGTGGTGCCTACTAGATTTATTGCTATCACTGGCTATTATATTGGAAAATGTGACATCTCTGCTATTATATTAGAAAGTGTCATCTGTTTGCAGTCAGAATTCCGTACCCATTCTGCATAAAATCTTGCATACTTTTTGAAAGCAAAGATATTCCACGGGTCATATATTACTTGTAAAATAAACATCCTCAGGCGTGGCATAAAGGTGAATGCCCTGGGTTTTGTTAGAGCTTTAGTGTAAAATATTCTAATTGTCACTGTTGCCCTGAAAATATAGAGCTGCAGATAGGTTTTAGTGAATGAGTCGTAAATAAATCCAACCACATCACAGACACTGAATGCAGACAATATGTGACAGGGTGAAACTGGAGAGGAAACAATACAGGCAGAAAAGCTCTGTGTACCTTTTTTTGTTCTGCACTGGAATATACAATGTCTTAACAGCTTTACAGAGGTTCACTGCCACTGGCTTCAGTGGAATTGCTCCCAAGTAAGTCACTCCTCTAACACAGCAGGGTGAGAGGAACTTCATGTCCATGCCTGNAGACTCCACAATCTTCTGGGGTAACCTATGCCAGCAGTAAAAAAGTGTTTCCTGATGTTCAGAGAAAGCTTTCTGTATTTCAGTTTGTGCCCACTCCATCCTCTTTGAGTCTTCCCTTCAGGTATTTATATATAATAGTAAGATTCCCTCTAGGCCTTCTCCTCTCAAGGCTATGCAGTCGCAGCTCTTGCAGCCTTTCCTTGTATGAAAGATGCTCCAGTCTCTTAGTAATCTTTGTGGCCCTTTGTTAACATGGACATACTGACTTTTTCCAATATGTCCATATCACTCTCATTTTGAGAAGCCAAGAACTGAGTACTCTAGGTGTAGCCTCACTAATGCTGAATAAAAGGAAAGGATCACCTCCCTCCACCTGCTGGCAATACTTTTGTCTAGTGCAGCCCAGGATACCATTTGCCACCTTTGCCAGACAGGCACATTGCTGGCTCATATTCAACCTGATGTCCAGCAAGACCTTCAGGTCCTTTGCTACCAGGCTGCTTCCTAGCTGGGTGGCCCCCATCGTGTACTGGTGCATTGAGGTTATTCTTCCTCATGTGCAGGACTTTGCACTTCTCCTTGTTGAACTTCATGGGATTCCTGTCAGCCCATTTCTCCAGCCGATCAATCTGGATAGCAACATAACCCTCTGGTGTATCAGTCACTCCTCACAGTTTTATATCATCAGCAAATTTGCTGAGAGCACACTCTGCCCCATTGTCCAGATCATTAAAGAAGATGTTAAACAGGACTGAACCCACTATTGACCCCTGGAGTGCAGTGCTAGTCACTGGCCTCTAACTAGACTTCGTGCCACTGATCAACAACCTCTGGGCCTGGCCATTCAGTCAGTTCCCAACCCACCTCATTGTCTGATCATCCAGCCCATACATTAACAGCTTGTCTATGAAGATCTCATGGGAGACAGTATTAAGGGTCATAATGAAGTCCTGATGGATGATGCCCAGTGCTCTCCCCTCATCTACCAGGCCAGTCATTTCATCACAGAATTTTGTCAAATTGGTCTAGCATGGCTTCCCCTTAGTGAAGCTATGCTGACTACTGATGATTTTCTTGTACTTAATCTGCCTGGAAATGGTGTCCAGGATCAGCTGCTCCATCACCTTTCCAGGAACTGAGGTGAGGCTGACTGGCCTTTAATTCTCTGGGTCCTCCTTCTTGCCCTTTTTGAAGATAGGCATGACATTTCCTTTCCTCCAGTCTTTGAGCACTTCTCCCTCAAAGATTATCAAAATATTTATTTATAATGCATTGTAAGAGAAGAGTTGATGTTTGTGGCTTTTGCCTTTAAACTGTTTTATTCTGATGACATTGCAGGTGTACTGAATAATGTACAGCTCCTTGTGGTATAATTCACTACTCCTTTGCTCTCTTGAACAAATATAATCTTGTCTTAATGCATATTTCTGAAACGCACATTATTTTACTATTTCTAAGAGTAGTAGTGGTGATGTAAGTTTAATGAAGAATTGCAAGTAACTTCTATAGGGTATTGGCAAAGTAAATCCAGTTTTGTGGTGCCTACTAGATTTATTGCTATCACTGGCTATTATATTGGAAAATGTGACATCTCTGCTATTATATTAGAAAGTGTCATCTGTTTGCAGTCAGAATTCCGTACCCATTCTGCATAAAATCTTGCATACTTTTTGAAAGCAAAGATATTCCACGGGTCATATATTACTTGTAAAATAAACATCCTCAGGCGTGGCATAAAGGTGAATGCCCTGGGTTTTGTTAGAGCTTTAGTGTAAAATATTCTAATTGTCACTGTTGCCCTGAAAATATAGAGCTGCAGATAGGTTTTAGTGAATGAGTCGTAAATAAATCCAACCACATCACAGACACTGAATGCAGACAATATGTGACAGGGTGAAACTGGAGAGGAAACAATACAGGCAGAAAAGCTCTGTGTACCTTTTTTTGTTCTGCACTGGAATATACAATGTCTTAACAGCTTTACAGAGGTTCACTGCCACTGGCTTCAGTGGAATTGCTCCCAAGTAAGTCACTCCTCTAACACAGCAGGGTGAGAGGAACTTCATGTCCATGCCTGAAGATTGCTACATACAGTCACAGAAATAATTGCATCACTTTGTATGTTCTACTGTATTGGGGATGGTACTGCATGGCAGGAATACAGGGCCTGATTTTTTCTGGAAAGGGGAGTATTATTTAACTTGGTGAAGTGCTGGGGCCTGGGCTGTGGGCCCTGAGTTGGAGTTGACCTATGGATGAGTCACAACCCAGCAACATGTTTTGTTCCTCAAGTGGTTCCTCAAGGCCCCAGAGACAGAACCTGGCCCACCTGTGTGAGGCCCTGCCTTCCCCCAGGTGATCATGGTTGGGGTGGTGGGTGAGGCTAGAGCTATATCAACCAGGAACTGAGCAGTTTGAAAGAAGCAATAAGGAGTTGATCAGTTTGAAGAAAGTTCCTGTTGGGGCCAATCAAAGTGAGTTCCTGCTGGGGGCAGCTTGCTGAGCTCTCTCTCTCAGTGGTATGTTCCCCCTTGGCTGATTTAAGACAGAGAAGAGCAAACAGATGAAGAATAAAAGATGAAGTTATGCTGAGGGGATGTTGCTGAGTTTGGTGTTGGCCTGAGGAAGAAGAGAGCTAGCAGCACACTTGGCCATGTTACAGAAGGGCAAGAGTATTCTTTTAGCTTACTCTCCACTTAGAGGGATAGCTTAAAAAAACTGCTTGTCAGTTTTTATGCTTCTACTTTAGGAATACTCCTGTAATTGCTGCCTAGAAGAGTTCTTTGTTATGAGTCTAAATTGAAAAATACTTTCTAGCTTGTAAATCCTGACAAGCAGTGAGGAACCTTACAGATCTAAATCCAGATGTCTTAAAATATAAAAAAGGATCCTTCCTTTGAGTTTGAGAAGATGGCTGGGTACGTCTCCAGGTGACAGTGGGGCAGCCCCACGGCTGCCTATCCTATATGTGTACTAGAGGATTCACTTTGGCCCACTTACTCAATGTAGCAGGGACAGGATGGAATGTAGATTTAACCTATGTCAGTACAACCACCCGCACTTGTGTCCTGCATGAAAGAGTTTGCATAGGTGGGCTCAATAATGTGCCACAGCCTGAGGCATGAAACTGTCCATTTTTTAAAACTAACAGTAGTGAGAAGTGTGGACATGAGATAATAATCTATTCTGAATCTGCAGTATAAACATTTAATACAGTTTGTTGAACTTACCAAGATTCATATAAACACTTACCATGTGGCTTTGGATATGACTAGCTTGTGACAACAAGGAGGATTAGCTCTTCCAGTTTAACACAGCACTCCAGCATGTGCTTATTTGCTGAATTGGTGCCTGCATATCTTCAAAAGTCATCATTTTTTTTTCATCCTGCTAGTAGTCTGGATGAAAGAATCTGAAGCAAAGATTCTGTCTCTGCTACTATATACAATGCTAGAGCACAGAGCTCCTGTATTTCCAGATGGAAAGTTTGGGATGGAAATATGTTCCCAAGGCCTGCACAGATGGCCAGTTCATGAGCAGAAAGCCCAACACGTTAGGACTCTGCTGTGTACACAGACTCCAAGTGGTAGCTCCAACTGGGCTGCCTGACGTCTGGCAATTCTGAATAAATGGCCAGATTCCTCTTTTTCTACCTGGCCATCATTTATAGAAAACAGAACCTGTCCATGGGAGTCTGCCTGGACTGTGAAATATCTACCAAAGTGTATGCATTTAGAAGCCTAAAATGCAGAGCTCTTGAGTGGAACTTCCAGGGATAAATCACTGACATAATTTATATGACTTCAAAAAAAGACTCAGGAAGCTGGACAGGAAAAGTTACTACAAATGGCATTTCATCTTTGACTTAAAAACTGGTATTGAATATTTAGGCTGGAGCGTGTAGGCAACTCTTTGTGTGCACATTCCCATAAATACAGTGTTTGTGTCTGAGCTGCAGAGAGGATGTGAGAGTATTTGAGGAAACCTAAACATTTTTCTTGCCTTAATAGCAAAATGCTTCTGAATAACCAAGAAAGGATGGCAAAACACTTAGTAAATGTATAGTGTTTTTCTAACAGCAAAACACGATAGTAGAATAAGTAACACTTAGTTCTTAAAAGTTTGCTGTGTCTGGGTCTAATCTTGTTGATATTTGGAGCAATCCTTAGCGATGGCAAAAGGAAGGTAAAATCAGGCCCATTCAATAAAATGAGTATACACTGGCTGGAGAGAGCAGAGATTTGCCCTTTGGATAAGATCTGGAACATCATTATTTTTAACCTGACTTTTAAGGAAATTGAGGCAGTTAAAAGGCAATGATTTGCCAGTATTATTTTTCTATTTTTTTTCTATTTTTTATTTTAAAATCTAGAGACTGTCTGAACTGATGGGAAGTGGAAGATTTCACCTTAACCCTGTTGCCCACATGGGATGGGAGTTAATAAGGGCTGTTCTGTGTTAGGGGCCCAGGCCTGCTGCCTAACCTCGTTGCTTGGTTTTATCTGTGAAAGGTTTCAGTGTTCACTCCTGATTTAATCCATTTTGTAAGAGTAGCTGTGGGATCAACTTTTTAGTCTTTTGAGAGGCCTATACAAACATCATGTTGAAGCTGCAGTCCTGGCGATGTCTGCAGTGCCATCTAATGGATACAAACAGCCCAAGCAGCTTTTAACCTTTTTTTTTTTTCTTTCCTCTTTTTTTTTTTTAACAGCACCAAATTTGTTACCGCCTCCAAGAGATCACAGCTTGGTAGAGGGAGGGAGTCTTTGCTCTTCTGTACTGTATTGCAGCCTTTCTCTTCCTGGCAATAAAAATAAGATGGGCTTCCTTCTAGATTTTTGTCACAATAAAAGGCTCACACCCCACAGGGCTGTCTTAACAAGATTGGTTTATCCACACTGAGATTCTCTGGAAATTTCCTTCATCATGGACAATAGTGACAGGGCAAGATCTCCCTGAAAATTTCTCTACTAGAAGGGAGTTCTTATTTGGAAAAATCTTTCCCAGTGCACAGAAAATGCCTTACAGAGCTACCTACAGCCCAGTTCAAATCCTACACTTAGTATGTCCCCAGTTGTAGGATGCTGTCTCCTATACTAGGCTTATGCTAAACCATGTGTGACAGTTCACAAAACAGCCCCTCTCCCAATGTGTGCCCCTGATGGACTTTACACTGAGATTCAGTGGAGGCTTTAGGCTTGAATCAGGCAAAGGCAGGGAGACTCAAGAGTTGGTGAAAAAAAGATGTTTTCCTCCCTGTCTGTGTCAGCTGGTTGCTTGTTATAGCTTTCTAGTGGTGGTGCAACAGAAATAATGCAGGACATAACCTGAGAGTTGCCCTTAGCATGTGATTTGTCTTTATCCAAAATACTGTCTAGACACCTTTTAAGTTCCTTAAAGTGTTTTATATTCTTAAACAATGCTCAGGTCTTTCCATAGTTTCCTGTTCAGGATGGATTTCATTCTTCAGATGTAATCCATCCAGTTTCTTGGCTCACCTTATGAAGTCCTAGCTATTGCAGGGTGGAGGGATACTGGAGGTACCTGAGATCTTTCCTTTTCTCTCAGTCACACTGCAATTTTTAAGCCACTTGGTCATTTGTGACCAAGTGCAAGTTTGTTATAATGTGTGAGGAGGCTTAAGATTTTCTATCTGGTTGACTACACCTGAAGGTTCTTGCAAGGATGTGAAATTACATCTAGTGATTAAGATGGCCCTTCTAGGATGCTAAGTCCTTTGAAGTGGAAATTCAGCATGATGAATGGATTACCTAGCTCTTAACAGAGAGCAATAGTGATTCTTTTGGCAATACGTAGACTTGAAGCTTGAATGCCTGTTCCTGTGAACACAGATCAGAACTCGTGCCTAAGGATTTCAGCAAAGTATCACACGCAAGTGGTTTTATTCCAAAATAATTTATTTGTGTCTTGTCTGTCATACTTTAAGTATTTGAAACATTTGGATGCCCTGCTGAGTTTTACTTTTATTGCTGGAAATATCTTTGACATGAAGAAGATTTTGGATCTTGGCTGTAAATATTATGTGCTCGTGTTTAATTTCATTTTTTATTTGTCCTCACTGTAGGGTTTGCTCTCCTTGGAGGACATCCTTCCTTCCTTACAACACAAGACATACATCTAGGCACTAATGAGAGTCTCACAGATACAGCAAGGTTGGTAAAATGTCACTTGATTGATCACTATGTATTTGGTGGTTGATCATGCTGAAACCTGTCTTACAGAGTTTTGGAAGCTAATCTTTTCTTTCTGGAAAATGTCACAAGGCACTCCAAATTTCTTAAGTATTTACAGATCATCTCACAGAACCTGTAGATCAGTACACCATCATTCCATCCACTCTAGCTCTCCAAAACATCTCACAACAAGAAATATTTTTATCAAATTTGGCATATAGAGTGTTAATGAGAGTGACCATCACACAAACAGAAGCATTTTATGAACCTCAGTAGTATAGCTCCACTGATGACAGCACATATATTCAAACAGGGCTAAACCCTTCTGGTTCTGTTGCTTTTCATGGAGCTAGAAGTACAGCTGACTGGCATATCAAAAAGCAAAATCAAAAAACAAAGACTTTATTTACACTGGTTAGGCCAGCTGCTGGTGGGTCTGCAGTGACAGGGTGGTCCTGAGGGCCACTCTGATCCCCCTATTTCAGCAGCACCAAACTTGACTAACACTCTGCAGCCGGTTTCTGATTTCACATGCCCTCCTCTACAGCTGTACCCGCTGTCAGGATTGCTGTGGAGCCTGAGCTATGTCATTATTCTCTTACTGGAACCACTGGAGGAGCTTAATCATGCCCAGTCCCACATGCACGCAGGGATGAATAGGTAGCAGCCTATCCCCATTGCCATAGCAGGGAAGAATCAAGCTCAAGCTTTTTCTCCAGTGGATTCCCTCTGATGTTGCAGAAAGTAGGCAGAACATGAGGTTATCTTCTGCAGGTACTCTTGCTGTTTTTCATAGCACTCCAAGTATGAAAGACTCATCCAGCCTCAGTATTGTGCTGCCTTATAGGCAGCCCTTTTGCAACCTGAGGTCGATTCAGTCAGGCTCAACTGTTGGAGGGTTAATAGTATCTGAAAGGTCCTTCTATGTTCTGGTGAAAGATATGCAGTATCAAGTTCATCAGGGTCAATTCAAAATATACCATCAGCCAGCTGAGGTTCTACTGCCTCTGCTGTATGCTATAGTTTTCACAGTCAGTGGGAGAGATTGTTTGAGAACTGTTGCTTTTCTCTCTGTGATGAAATCCAAGGAAAATGTAAGTAAAAGACCGAACATTTTAAATTTTCCTTTCTTGCTTTAACTACTGAAGTGGAAAATGTGTGGTGTCGATAGTAGAAAGTCAAAATTTCAGTCTCTTGAGGCTTGAAAGTACTTAGCTCTCACTTCCTGCTAGGTACGTAAATCTTCCAGTATCAAAGTAAACTGCAATGTAGTGCACTGATGTTTTAACAAATGTCCCATTGCCTTACTTTTGTAACTAGAAGTTTAAAGGATTGAAAAATTGTGTAAACTTGTGGGCCTATGAAAGGAACAGATTAACCTGAGACTTAATCAAGTGTGAGGTACATTAGTCCACTGTGTCCCGTGGCCACTGTGTCCAGTTCAGCACAGTGTGCATGGGATTCAAATACATCCCCTCAAAAGAAATTCTTCATATATTATGGGACATAGCCCCACTTTGAGTGGGACAACTGTAGATTCATCAGAGTGTGCCATTTAAATGATTCAAAGCACATGCATTCCTGCTACAACTCTACTGGCATGAGAGATGGAGGATTTTCAGGTCAAACATACATAGCTTACTATGTCGTATTAGAGGTTAATAGGAAACATCAAAGGTAAATCCCCCACATTGATGTAAATAAGTATTATTCTCCAAGTTTGACTGTTCTTCTGTTCTCACTGGACCATTGTAAGCATAGAGCCTCTCAGCTGAGAAGGGAGAGGAGGAGAATGTGCTGACAGATGGCACAGTAGGAGGGAGATGGGAGGCTGGTGCTGAGAAACTGGGACTGAAGAGACAGAATCTGACATGTTGAGCAGGGGTCCTGGCGTGCCAGAATGGAAAGATGAAGATCAACTACTTACATAATCTTGAAGGAACTGAAATTGAGGAGGGATGGGACACATCAGAGCAGTGGGGAATGAATGAAAAAGTGCAGAGGTCGCATTTGGGAAGTAGTGACTTTAAGCTCCAAGGCAAAATGATATGGAAGGATTACAGTGCCACCAAAGGTGGCAGGTGAAGCCAATTTAAGGGTTGATTTACCAGGGCCAATGTGAAATTGCACTGTGGCACTTAAAAATGGGAAGGGAAGGACAGATAGAGTTTTCAGAGAAGTATGTCAGGATGCTCTGTAGGCTGGTGGCTCCTTGGGGACTAGGGAGGCTCAGGTGCCAGGAGCTCCCCCTGAGTCAGGCAGGGCAGAGCCTCATCCCCCCTCCCCCAGCCAGGGAGCAGGGCAGCCAGGAGGCAGCCTGATGCAGCCACAGCCCACCGCATTGGGCACCTCTGTGGGGATGGGGGTGGGTCAAGACTAGGCTGGAACATCAGCCCTAGGGTGGGAGTCCAGGTCAGGACTGGCATGGGTGTGGTTACAAAGCAGCAAGAGATATGACTTCCAAGAGAAGGGGGTTGATTCTGATGGAGGCTCCTTGGAGTGCTGTCTGGGAGCCTTGTTTCCCCCCTGACATCAGAGTGATGAGGGGTAGCCTTCAGTTACACTATTGTGAAGTTGACTCTGAGCCCCAGCCAGCCAAACCTCCAGGAAAGGGAAGGATGTGGTCAGGACGCTTAGACAGTGCTCCCCTGCAATAACCTCTCCAAGCACCATCACACCAGACATGCAGGACTGTCATCCAGGGGCTCTGCCATTCAGATGCCAACCCTGCAGCAAATGCAGGTGTGTTCTGATACACAAACAGACATGCTTTGTATAGGCCAGTTTTCATTTCTTCTTCTTCCCAAACGGGATAATAAAGGGCCATAAAGTCAAGGTCTCTTGAATGACCTTTGCACAAGCGAAAAGGAAAAAGACAGTAAGCTACAAGAAATAAGACAAGAAGCAAGCAAATCTTTCAGCCTTTCTGTGGAGAAAGCTCCCACAACACCCACTGCCCATGCTAGCCTTCAGCCCCCCTTTTCACTGTCACTGCTCTCTCTTCCAGGTCACGTCCCTGTTTATGACTCTGACCTGGGGATTATGCTCCTCTGCTGAGTCACAGCACTCACCTGCTAAAGTGGAGTGAGGACTTTCCCAAGTCCTTACATAGCCTCACGTGCTCTGCTTCACTCCTGCTCTCATTAGCAGAATTCTTATTGACTTTACATAATCAAGGCTGAGCAGTTTACCCAAAAGAACATCCTGAGTGTTAATTCCTTGACATTTGTTGTGAATGAAGGATAACATGCCAACTTCATTCGGTTAATGTAAGAATAAAAAAACAAATGCCTGTAGGAGACCCAGAGGGTATTTTAAATATGTATAGCAATGTGTTTAGGGCTCTGAAGGCCTTAGAAGTACTTGAGATTTAGACTTACAGAAAAAGGGGCACAGATCTAGAAAACTCCCAGTTTTTATTAGAGTTGCTGCAGGTAAGCATTGAAAACATTTCTGCTGTGAACATATTTTTAGTGACTTATTACCTGCTCATAATACAGTTCTTCCATGCTTCACAAGACATTTACATTTTCACTGACACATTAGCAGAAAGTTACCACCCATGAAGGAGCTCTAAGACTTCCAGTGCTGTTTAGCATGTCTGATGTATTATGTGAAATGAAATTTAAGTACTGTATCTGTATTTTTAATATTTTCCACTGTAGAGCAGTTCTGTTGTGCACTACTATAGCTCAGTGGCTGTAAGGTTCAGTGGCAGCACTGGAGAACTCATAGGATGACTTTACCAGTTCATTGGCATTAGCAGGGGATGAATTTCCACATTTATGAGGAGTGGGCTTGCTTCTCACCACTTACTAAGAACACATCCACCATATGCCCCTGTAAAACTATGAATGACAATGATGAATTTAAATCTTTTGAATGGATACTTTCAAACCAAAACCAGAACTACCTTGGTTGGCAATATTCTACTCAAAATACATGCAAATGTCCCATTTTCAACTTCAGAGATCGATCACACCAAAAAGGCATACTTATATTTGTGTTTAATTTTGGATTCCTCAGAGGATACACTTGAGTAAAAATTTCCAGGTTTTCTCTGTAGAAATAAAAGTTATTTTGAAGAGAGATGCAGTATTCCAATACACTCATATGTTCCAGGCTCTGGGATTTTGAAGTTTATAGGCTCACAGTCTTGCAAAAAGAATGACAAGAGAAAAAGACCTTGTAGTTGGTGATAACATAGGAACCTTAAATGAAAAGTCACCTGGTGAGTCTGTACTTACTCCCCCTTCCAAAACTTCACCTTTACTAAAGACTCTTAACTAGCCAGGTCTTTTTTCCTATGGAGTCCCAGCCTTGCATGGTTTCTTTTAAATTGGTTTGATTACAGGAGACTTCATCTCCTCAGATGAGGTCTGGGGTTTTTTTTTGTGAGTTCAACTTGGTTTTGATTCCAAAAGAATAAATCCAGTTTTCACTAGGTTTCATACTATAAGATGTGACATCTAGAAATGCTTGCAGAAGGACTGCCTAATGTCTTGCTGGTAAGTGTCTCTTAAGACTAGTATCTATTTTCAACAGATTAAGGAAGAAAATCCAGCAGTTTTCACTAATTGATAATTGATTATGACTGAATTTCCTCTAATGGCATACCCTGTAAAGGAACCATCTTTAAATTCTTTATTAGTCATTTTGGGTAGGAATTGTCTGCCCTGACATCCTGAAAAAAAATTTGAAGAAAAATGGGCAATGTCCCAGTGTGATTGCCTCTTTTCCTTTCCTGGTGTGGGACTGACTATGTCTGGTTTAGGGTGGACACCTGTTAGATGGCTAACAAAAGGGCCTGTGCATCCCATCCCTCATGACTAGTTCAGAACAGAATAGGTTTTCCACAGTCACATGCTTCAAGCCAGAATAAACACACAGAAAAAGAAACTTATGAGCTAAGAAGAAATAAAGACACAAACAGCAACTGTTCCAATACCCTGCAATTAGTAAATACCTTGTTTGGTTCCTTGTTTTCACTTGTAGCTGCTATCGGCTGTCTTTCCTTCAGAAAGAGCTCTACAGGGAATCTTGTAACATTCTATAAGAGTTTTGCTTCTGTGAGGAATGTCTGATGTCAGTAGAAAATATTTGTAACTAGCTTCATCAGGAGGTTTGGCAGCCATATTTCCACAAGAGGAGATACCAGAATTCTTCACGGCTAATCAGGCAGATAGATACTGCAAGGATTGTCATACTCTTGTATTCGATCTCTTCCTTGTTTTGTTTTAAGGTCCTGTGAGAGATAACGTGAAAACACACAAAATGCTACTTCAAAGTCAGGCTTCAGGCCCTGATTAAAACACACAGATGCTGAGAAATGCAGAGCTCCAATCCACATTTAATTTATCTAAAGAATTCAGAGCATACTGAGTATACTGTGCTAATCCACTATGCTAATCTCCAAGTCTTTCACACTTGGCAAATGAGGTTAAGGGCCAGAGTGCTACAGGGACTCCTGCTTGCCCCTGTCCCTTTTCTGAGATTCAAATTTGGGCATTACTTTAATGCTGATACCATATGTGTCAAGATGCGGGTGTGTAGGTATGAGAAAGAACAGGCTGGTGTTGTTGGCCTCCTGTTTCTGTGTTCGTTAAGATCAGTAAAAAATTGTGATAATCTAAAATAATCCTCACAAAGGTCAGGCTACTGTACAGAGACACTGTAATATCCTGTCAATGCTACATTTGTTCTTTGCTAAAAGACTCAAGAAATCTTGTACCTTATATCTTCTGAAGTGATCAAATTATTCAAATGTTAGTGTCACACATCTCTTGTTTCAGATACTTTAACATTTATTGATGTCGCATTTGTAGCTACAATGAAATACTAAAAAGAAAAAAAAAAAATGCAGAAGTAATTTTCATTTACTTACTAGTTTATTAATAAGTAAAGCTGCTTACTTATTAGCAGCTTGTTAAGTATCTGCATTTAAGCATGTTATGCAGGCATGATAAATTATTCATATAGCTTAAAAAAAAAGATTCATTACCTCTTCTCGTTAATATTTGTGTGTTACATGCTGAAGAGTGCAACAGGGATATATTTATTATGTTTGACTTGGGTATTTTCTGCTGTCCTCTAGGGTGCTGTCAAGCATGACAAATGCAATCTTGGCTCGAGTTTATAAGCATAACGATCTCGACATAATGACGAAAGAAGCCACAATCCCAGTAATCAATGGATTGTCCAATTTATACCATCCTCTCCAGATTTTAGCTGATTACCTTACTCTTCAGGTAACAATATAATTCACATTTAATAACTTTTTTGTTGTTGTTGTTGCTAAGTCTTGATAAGTATTTGGGGAAGTCAGATTCAAATACATTTATTCCTAGTTTTTTCTAACTGGTAATTACATGGCATTTGTAATTCAAAGAGATCTTTCTACAGCAATATAATTAAGGACCTGTTTAATTTAAAACAATTACTAGTCCTATCAGCTATAGTGAGACTGAGTTTAAGCATAAAATTAAGTACCTCTTTGGAATTAGGCTGCAATTCAAAAAATGTGCAGGGGCTTTACATATTAAGATAAAGGTGAGATATTGCCTCTGTCAAAGCCGGTGGAGTTTTTTCCACTGACTTCAAAAACTCAGAAGTTCACTTTTGATTCCTCTCTAACCTATGAACATTTTAAAAGGAATCACTGTTGTGTATTAGGAAATTGGTTAAATGAATTTGTTTTGAAAAGCTAGTTAATGCTACCAGTACAAACGTCTGGTATTCAGGCACTTAAACCTATTTAAATTTTGCTTACATCAAAGAATAGTTAAAAAAGATCACATTTTGTAGTTTAATCTAATGAAGTATTTGATTTGACAGCAGGATAATGTTTTACACATAGAATACCAGATGTTTATCTGTGAACAGAAGGACTATGTTGTTTTACAATCAATTGAGGAGCTGGTTTATGAAAAAGATTATTATACTGCAATGCTGGTTGACAACTATGATGAACTCCTCTGACCTTGTTTACTTTCTGAATGAATAAAGATCACACTGCTTGAAAAAGGGAGGGCAGAATAACTTCCTGATTCATTCAGGTGTCTTTCCCAGTTGTTTAAGACTTTGCTATGGGACATTCAGTATGTGGAGAAGATCTAGTGAGAGTAATATTAAATTATTCATGACTTAAACTTTAAATACTGAAAGACCCATATCTTCAGTGAAAATTATTTTTTCCTTAGTTTGATTAGTATTTTTCATAAAATTTTAAATTCTTAAAGTGAAGAGACCAGCAAGCATTGGCAAAGTTGAGACTAAAATGCTTTACATACCTCGGGAGAAGGTGAATTTGTGAGATCGCATCAAGGCAGCCTCAGTGAAGTGTTCCAATTACATAAGACAGTAAGCTGTAATGAGAACGTCATCAATCATTAAATGTCATCATTTCATTTAAACACCGTGCGCAATTGTAAACCAGGTGAATCTTATGGTTGTGTTTTACTCGGGGTTCTGACTTGCAAACACCTTAGTTACTGGCATTTTATCACTTGTGAATAACAAGATTTGGCAACAATCTGCAACTTATAGTCTACACACCTGTTGATATCTCTGCCCCTAAACCTGGTTTTATCCAGACCACTGACTATGGCACTGAAGTTCAGAGTGCTGTTGCCTTGTACTCCATCTTCAGTCAATGAAGAGAGACCACTGAGCACCTCCATCACCCTCTAGAATGCATCTCTTTCTCTACTGATCTCAAGGCAAAACTTATAGAGACCAGCAGAATGAGTTGATCATCCTCTGCTCGTCCTCCATTGTGTCCTTGTACAGGGCAGTCATGGTAGAAACTCCAGGGGAACAGGAGCCCGTGGGCTGGACTTTTCCTTGGTTTGAATACCTAGTGCAGCAGCAACAGCAGGTGGGTGTCCTTGTTGCATCAGGTACTGGGAGGACATCTTTGGGGAGAGTGTCCCTGCCCATTTTACCTGAAAAGGAAACAGGACCATAACAGTTGGTGCTCACACAAAAGAAACGTTTGACAGGGAGAGATATTGTGACAAATTGGGCTCTTAAGAGAGCCCAAGGAATGGCTCAACTTTTGGACAACCATGGAAGCTCTTCAAAATTTGCAGCACTTTTCCAGTCAGCTCGATAAGCAGAGCACTGTCTCCTTCGACTGTGCCCATCTCTCCCTCAGTCTTTCCGATGTGTTCCTCAGCCCAGCGTTTGCCAGGAGGTCTTTAGAGGGCAGCTGGGTGTACAACCCACTTTGCCAAGGGCATGCTGCACCACTGGTTTCTGAGCCACTTTCAGTCTTGCTTTCTTACCTAGGAGGGAGGGGCAGGCAGGGGGGTCTCTCAGCAGCACCCTGTGGCTGTTGGCCCTGCCTGCTCTTTCCCTTTCTGACCTACCTGTCTACTGCCTTTTTTTCTATCTGCACTGAGCTGGAGAAGACTGATCTTACAGCCAGTAGCATGTAAGAAAACAACATTTTAATCATATAATGAACTTTACTAGATCACAGAAGTAGGATTAATGCTTGAAGAAGTGTGAACCACAGGGTCTAGTTGTCACTTAGCACAATCAAACTTCTCATGGGATTTTTGGTAGAGTAGAAAGATGTTACCCAAGTACTGCCTGCAAGAAAATTAATATGGGGATGTTGAATAGTACCACTGATTCTTTAAATGAGTTGAAAGTTTATATAGCATTTGGACTGCTTTCCTGCAATGCAAAGGCAATTTATTTGATTAGTTTATACATACATGCAAGCTACAACAGTAGTGGCACAGACTGCTAGCCTTATATATAACTACAAATTTTGTGCAGCTTATTTCTCATTAAAAATGTCTCTTCCTTATCTCTAAATATTTTTCTGCATGGATCTGCTCCTCCCTGCTCTCAGTACATGCCTAAAATGTACTCTTTTTTTCCCTCTTCTTGTTTCTCCTGCTGCATTTGCCAGTGAAGCACTGCATGCACTCTGGCCCTCTTCATGCTTAGCACAATTTTATTCTTCCGTTTTCTAAATCATATTAATTTTGTTATGTGCCTTCTTGAATCTTCCTCAAGCACTTTCTCTTCAGTCTGAAACAGCCTGATTTCCTGGGTTTTTTTGTCAGAATGTCTTCTTGCTTATGGTTTCTGATTCCCTTTTCACAGTGCATTTTAGCATGGTTATTTTAGCATAGTCTATTGCATTCCCCAAACAATGCAGCTGGTTTGTTTTCAGTGCTGTCAGTTCTTGTTCTGTATTCAGGGTGTTCTTGTCAGATCACAAAGTGTGCTCCTGCAATGAATACTGGGGTGAGATTCTTCAGGTTCAATATTCTCTTGCCTAGTGCCTTCTTCCTGCGCAGCCTGGAGCCCCTCACAAGTCCGACGTCTAAGCTGGTTTTGCCCTTTAATACTGTGGTCAGGATTAATGCCCTCTGTTCTGGCAGGAGGGATGTTTTTCTTAGCATATGTGCTACATTTGTTCTTAAAAGTTGGGTTCAGCTACGTTTTCTCTTGATTTATAACCCACTAGAAACTGGGGGTTATAAATATTATGCAACATGATTTTGAGGGTTCAAAGATTTGGCTTTTATGCATTTGTGTGCTGATACTGTGCACACACAGAGGCAGCTTCCTTCTCTGTGCTGAAGGCACGTAACAGCTGCTTACTGAGTCCACCCGGTGCCTGTCAGTCTCCTGGGCAGAAGCCGTGGCTCACAACTTCTGCTCTGAGAAGCTTGGCTGGAGCGTAGCATCACACAATTTGTATTCTGGGGACAACCCGGGTATTGACATGGGTTCAATTGATATTAATGTCACTGGCCGAATCAGCTAACTTGTAGCTGACTGCAGGATGGCCAGACTGGTAATTAGAGTGGATCCATATGCCACTAGCTTTTCATGTTGCTGGTCCAAAGGGAAATTTCTTTTTCAGAAGGAAATGGTTGGCATAAGAAATATGTCAGTGATTCCATTTTAAATAGCATAACAAATTACAGTGTTGCCCAGCTTGAAGGGGGCTGCCATATAGTCTCATGTACTTACTGAGGATGCCCTTGACCCCCTCATCCAGATCATTGATAAAGAAATTAAACAGAACTGGCCCCAGTACTGAGCCCTGGGGAACACCACTTGTGACTGGCCACCAACTGGATTTAACTCCATTCACCCCCACTCTTTGGACCTGGCCATCCAGCCAGTGTTTTTATCCAGCAGAGTGTACGCCCATCCAAGCCATAAGCAGCGAGTTTCTCCAGGAGAATGCTGTGGGAAACAATGTCAAAAGCTTTACTAAAGTCCAGATAAACAACATCCACAACCTTTTCTTCATCCACTAAGCAAGTCACCTTGTCATAGAAGGAGATCAGCGTAGTCAAGCAGGACCTGCCTCTCATAAATCTCTGCTGACTGGGCTTGCTCACCTGTTTATCCTGTATGTGCCTCATGATGGCCCTCAAGATGATCTGCTCCATAACTTTCCCTGTCACTGAGGTCAGACTGATAGGCCTGTAGTTCCCTGGATCTTCTTGTAGATGAGTGTCACATTTGCTGACCTGAAATGATTCATTATTCAAAATCTTGTTTTAATTGAGGGCTGTTATGACTGTTGTGGTCATACATTGCAGAAGTAATCTATAGTGGTGTTAGAGGTTCAGCCTATTTGGAAGCAAGTCCAGGCAGATGCAGATACAAATGTTCCTAATTAGTTAAACCAGTCTTCTTAATCATACAACAGAGCTAAATCACTGAGGTTTGATACATTGATATACTGCAATCATGAAGAATAAAATGTTGTAAAAGCAGCATGAGAATGAAAAAGTTGACTGTAAAATTGACAATTATTTAGCAGGGGTTTTACATGAGAATAGCAAAGCCAAGTTTTGTGGCACTACAGCAGCAATCACTCGCTTGTCAAAGAGGCGTTCATAAGGCAGAAGGGCTCTAGACTTTCTAAATAGGTTATTTTTTATATGGCTTTGATAGGAGTATAAATATTTTGAAGTTGAGTTACACGTGAAACAAGAAACTGCAGACCAACCCAAGCAGGTAAAAAGCTTACATCAGTATAGCAGAATTTGGAAAAACTGGGGATGGATGTAAGGGGAAAAATATCTTCAGAGGCTCAGGTAATCAGCACATATTGTGAAGGTTCTGGTTTAACCTAGAGCATTACCATCGTGGCAAAACATTTTTAGCAGAACTTTTTTCTGTGTGATTGTATAATCATATGCTATAAAACAGGGGGGAAAAAATGTATGTTTCAAATATAGTAGCTTTCGTATTGCCTCAAAGCTTTCTGATTCTGACCAGCACAATGATCTCATCTTTCTTGGAAGCTGAGGATGTATGTGTATGAGCAGTCAGAGTGAGCTGGCTTTAGATGAAGAGGTTTGAGTTACAGCAGCAGTGTACCAGTGGCAGCAGAAAGCTTAGCACAGGGTATAAAATAGGCTCCACTCACGCACACACAGCTTGATTCTGCCTTATCTAGGACTTCTTCCATTAGCTCGATGTCTTCATTAAGATTAGCTCAGCTATGCCCACTCTATACAGCAGTCACTGCAGCTGCAGCTTTGTGATTTGCAGTGCATGCTGAGGGTCATTATACAGACATCTCCAGGACTTCATATTTTATCTGTAACAGCTAGTAGCTTGGGAAAACGGGGGAAAGTGTTTAGTATGCACTGCACTTCTTTTAATGCAGAGTAGCAGCAATAACTGGAAGTTATTTAACATAGCAGTATATTTGTGACTGCGCTTTGAGCATTACAGGCTGCAATGTCTATTTTTAAACAGTAAGATCAAAAGAGCTCAGGGCTGTCTCATTTGCTCCTGGCTGTGGATTCATGTCTCAGCTATCACTAAGCCCGAGCTGGAAACAACCCGTTAAATAAATGCTTTAGTTTGGCCTTCTCCTAGGAGCACCATTGCTAGGAGATGTGGAAGGACTCTGAAAGATCCTTAGAGACCTGCAGAGCTGTTATACTGGAGTAACTTCCCTGTCCACAGAGTCCTGACTTGCTCTCCTGTAAACACCCTTTCATCAAACCTCTGCCAACAAGCCTGCTGCTAACAATCTTCAACTGAAAAAGCCATAGTTTTACAATACCATAGTTTTAGCCCTAAATTGTAGGCAGCCTAGGACTCTATTAGGTTTAGATTTCAACACCATTTTAATGTCATTCAATATTTCAAGAGCTACTATTTTTGACTCAAAATTGTGGTCACTGGCAGAAATGCCAGTAACTTTGTTCTGGGACAACTTCACAACCATTTGTTTAGGAGAAGCTGCTGCCAGGAGAGGAGGGGGTAGTTCCAGCCCTTTTCCTGTTCAGTCTTTTGGCATTGTGGCTGCAATTGCTTGCACAGTTGCCAGTTAGTACAGCTCTACAATGTGGATGCTTATCCTCTCTGACAAGCATTGAATCATGTCACACAAAGTGTTGAAACACTGTCTGGCTTCCAGCTACTAGAGTGCAATTGTAGCATGGCCCAGTTTTGAACTAAGAATAAAAGTCTCTCCATTGTTTCTTTAATCTTTTGGGTCACGAGGAGGAGTTGTACAGAGCAAGCGTATAGAAGTATTTGATTGTGCCTTTACAAACTTCATGCTGTCAACCTGAGTACCTATAAACATGTATGTTTAAAACAAGTCTTGCTAACGGGCCTCAAGTTGTCCTGCTCTGGAAATACGAAACTCCTGTTACTCTTGTTCCTCCTTAAGTCTTATCTGTTCGTGGCTGAGGGCCAGGGCAGCTGCACATGTACAGGCTGTAAGTGCCATCAGGCAAAGCTGCAGTTAACGCTGTAAAGCTGTTTCAGGTTCGGGTAATCGACACGTTTAACAAATCACTGCACTCTGTGGCTGCACAAGGGAGAGCAAACCCTTGAAGTTCTGGGGCCTGGGCTGTGGGCTCTGAGTTGGAGTTGACCTATGGATGAGTCCCAACCCAGCAGTATGTTTTGTTCCCCAGGTGGTTTCAGGCCCCAGAGACAGAACCTGGCCCACCTGTGTGAGGCCCTGCCTTCCCCCAGGTGATCATGGTTGGGGTGGTGGGCGAGGCTAGAGATATATTAACCAGGAACCAGCCAGTTTGTAAGATGCAATAAGGAGTTGATCAGTTTGAAGAGAGTTCCTGCTGGGGCTAGCTTGCTGAGCTCTCTCTTTCAGTGGTGTGTTTCCCTTTGGCTGATTTGAGATGGAGAAGAGCAAACAGAAAAAGAATAAAAGAACAAAAGATGAAGTTATGCTGAGGGGATGTTGCTGAGTTTGGTGTTGGCCTGAGGAAGAAGAGAGATAGCAGCACAACCCTGCAGGCCAAGTATGCCAGCTGCTTTCCAAGTATTGCTCTTTGCTGTCCTGTACAGTTGTGATGGTTACGAATCGCTCTAAGGGCATGGTCACTGCCATGGCCACAGGGAGCGTTATGTAGAAACAGTCAAGCCAGAGCAAATCTGAATAAGGAATATTTTCGCAGTTTGGGGGAAAGCTAGAGTGCTTTCTTATGCATTAAGACTGCCTCTAAATTAAGAATTTCTACCATTCACTGATATTTATGAGCACCAACCCATGGCTGTATGGCTTTGGTGCTAAAGTTGTGCTGTGTCTCTCAGCCTGGGCCTCACCCTATGGCATACATGTCAATGTGTCCTTTGCTGGAGAAAGCTGCGGCACTTGGGTCCTCATATAAGACACAGGGGACTTCCCTTCCCTGACAATCCTGTAGCTGAATGGTAGTTCAATTAAAGGTATGGTTCCACGCAGCTAGCATTTGAAGGGAGCCAGCCTTCTTTGCACCAGATCCATCTGATCAATCCTTCCTACCTACATCAGCTTGTCCAGCTCGCCTGGAACATAACCCTGAGGCTGTATGATTCATTTGCCAGGAGCACTATGGTGGGCTGAACGGGCTCACTGTCACCTGGATTGGGGATGGAAACAACGTCCTCCACTCCATCATGATGAGTGCTGCAAAGCTGGGAATGCACCTGCGTGTTGCGACTCCCAAGGTAAGAAAAGACATATGCATGGAGTAAGGAAGATACTTCCCAAAGGCCTCAGCTAGTGGTGCTTGTGTGTATCTAGAGTGCCAGCTTCCCGAACCAAGATTCACAATCCTAATTAAGTTATTTGGATGCAAAGCAGTATGACTGCAGTATAAATCACAGAGGATGATAATTCCTCTTGAGAAAGTGTTACACAGCCATCCAATGCCCCCCCCCTCCCCCCAAAAAAATATCTGGAAGTTGTTTCAGATTGGTAGAAGTGTTGCATCTTGGTTGGTTCAGATTGGTGATGCAGCTTTTTAGAATGCTGTGTTGTAATACAATATAAAACAAAGAATCAGTGTAGAACAAAAAATTATATGATGTATAGGCGTTTAATTCTGTAACTGTTGAGATACATTTTTCTCACCTTATCGGAGCACTTTCCAACAGTTCATCTCCAAAATAAACTTTAAACAAAATCAACATAATTTGCTCAAGTTTTACAGTTCTGAAAGACATTCTTCTTCTCAAGGCAAATTGTTCAATCAGTATTTTTCTAACCAGTGTTAATAATCAGTAAATATCTTATATATGTTCCAATATATATTACCTATTACCTCTGTTGGCAGGGCTTTGAACCAGACCTCAGAATTACTAAAATAACTGAACAGTACTCCAAAGAGGTAGGAGCCTAAGAAATAACCTGGTGGAGTTTAAATAGAGTTTATTTTTGTTATAAATGAATTTGAAGTTCCTCATCTTCCTGATCTTCCTTATTTTGTTCACATTAGTATGGCACCAAGTTACTTCTCACAACAGATCCCTTGGAAGCTGCAGACGGTGCCAATGTCTTAGTTACAGACACATGGATAAGTATGGGACAAGAAGAGGAAAAGAAAGAAAGACTAAAGGCATTTCAAGGTTATCAGATTACAATGCAGGTAAACACTGAGATTTAGTTTTTTCTTGATGCTTTTACAGTTTGCATTTATAAGAATCAGTATCAACAAAATATGGGTTTGGTATTTTTTTGAGTGGAGCTGTAGAACAACATGCAAACCTCCCTCCAGCTTGAAAAACTCAAAAAGATAACAAAGTTTGAGTTGTCTTATAGACTTCACTTGGCTTGGCCTCTTTCAGAGCTTCCCAATGAGATCTAACTCCAGAACATGTGCAGGAGAGCTAACTTCTTAACACTTTACTTCTTTATGACCTAAAAACTATTTCTAACTTGCATTTCCTCTTTACTACCAGAAATGATGTCTTATATTTTATTTAGAATTAGATTAACTCTTAAATGCCTGGACAGCATTTGGGGCAATTTTGTGTATATCTGTCAATGAATAAAGCATTAAATATACATCATTAAATTCATCTAGTTGAAATGCTTATCAGCACAAAATCAGTTAGATAAAACTTAAAGTCATAAACTATTAATTGCCTAAGACAAAAAGTACACTTTCCTTGCTGATAGAAGTACTGGTTTAATTGACAGTATTTTAATATAAGTTCACAAAATACTATTGATCTATATGTCTCTGAACTGGCCTAAACTGCTTTAATTCATTGCTCATTGGTATTAGATCAATATATGAGTAACAATATAAAAAGAAAAAACATATAGCATTTTAAAACATGGTTTAGTATGTTCTTGCTGCAGTTATCAATGGTACTGTATTACTGTATGGCATTCAAATAAAGATTGCACTCTATCGATCCAGTAGGCACTGGAGTTTTTACTCCCCTACTAAAGCCAGAGAAATAGGAGTAAATGTTTGACTTTTGTAAAGTCAGCACTGAACTCTTACTGACTTAAATGGAATGTTCCCATCTTATTCACAGTTGAAGAGTTCTTTTGAAGTCAGTGGAATTCTTCTGAGTTCATCATGCAATTAACTGGAGAGGAAGCAAATATAAATTTGTTAACCTTTTTACTAGTTAAAGATTTTGTTAATATTTTCACACATTTCTTTTTTTTATATATGTTTTTTGATCTACAGACTGCAAAATCTGCTGCTTCCAACTGGACTTTTTTACATTGTCTACCCAGAAAGCCTGAAGAAGTTGATGATGAAGTATTTTATTCTCCACGGTCATTGGTTTTCCAGGAGGCTGAAAACAGAAAATGGACAATTATGGTAAAAAAAAAAAAAAAAAAGTAGATAACAGTAGTTAGAGGTTAGAGTCAGCTCCTGTTCTGCCCTACACTGCAGATTGGATTCAGCTTGGTTCCTCAAAGCAGTAAATGTTAATACATATGTTTCAAAGGCACCCCACAGCACATCACAATTTCAACTATAGGCCACATATATATGTAGCACAAATACTTCTGGACACAAATGTGACTTATTTTGATGATACTCTGCCATTGCTTGACCCAGCTTTTATCACTAAGTGACATTTACAGTATAAACTGTAATTTTTTGTTGTTTAAATCACTGGGTTTACTCTAATGATTAACTCAGCTGCTCGATTTTAAAACCTGTTAAATGCTGAGATCCCAGGGACTGGTCTTAGAAACTAGAAATTCCCAAACACTTAAAGCTAGAGATCCTGCAGTTTTCTCTCAGGAAAAACTGCCACTGGCACCAGTGGGAACTTTCCCTGAGAAAGTGCTGCAAGAGCAAAGCTTTGAAGGACCTTGAAAAGTTACAGCGTGGGTAACACTGTGTGATTCATGGGAACCATGAGAAGACACTTGGCATTTAACATAAACTGTAACTCCCCTCTCAGCATTCCTAGAATTTCAGAAAATTACTGTCAGGTCTCAGTAGCCTGTTGTTTATTGTTGGCTTTATAACCATCCTGTTGACAAAGGAAGTGAAAACTTTCAGAGGTGAAAAAACCCCCAGAAATGGCATTGTCATAGCTCTTAGATGAACTCCAGATGTGCTACAAGTTAATAAGTGTATTTACCAAAAGCTCAGATTTTGGACAAGGTCAAAATTATTAAGAAATCTGGGTTAAATTCATAGTTTTGGCATTAAATTTCACAAAATTGTTCATATTTTTTATTTTAATTTTGCAATGTTTCTAATTGCCCTAAATATTACTCTTTTTTTTAAAAAAATAAACCCTTTACATTTTGTTTCAGCTGCACATTTTTTTGGGGGTAAGAAAATTGTCATATTTTTATTTTATCAAGCTATAAAAATAATGAATGTATGGGTCTTATTTATATATTATTTTCTACCACTTTCAGCTCAGACAGCAAACTGGAAAATAAATTACTTGCTCAGTTGTAGTTCCAAACAGGGCTGAATGCAGCCACGACATGGGTAGTAGCAAGGGGCTGCACAGCTGTATGTTCAGTCTCCACTGTGTGCCTGGGACTACCTGTCACACTGAGTAGCACTGAAAGGGAAGGAAGGGCAGGAAACAAGACCACAACCCCTGGAGAACCCTTGTAAATCCAGTTCTGGGCCAAAATAATAATTCGCAGTCAGACATTGCTGTGAAATGGAGAAAAGGAGGCTCAGGGGAGACCTTATCATTCTCTGCAACTATCTGAAGAGAGGCTGTACTGAGGTGGGGTCAGTCTGTTTTCCCATATAGCAAGCAATAGGACAAGAGGAAATGGCCTCAAGTTGTGCCAAAAGAGGTTTCGGTTGGACATTAGGAAAAATTTCTTCACAGAAGGGGTTGTCAAGCATTGGAACAAGCTGCCCAGGAAAGTGGTAGAGTCCCTATTCCTGGGGTTATTTAAAAGATGTGTAGATATATGTGGTGCTGAGGGACATGGTTCAGTGGTGACCTGGTAGTGCTGGGTTAATGGTTGAACCTGATGAAGGTCTCATCAAACCAGAATGATTCTATAAATGATTCTATGAAATCACAAGTGTGAACCAGGTAACATGTGTTGTCAAAACCAAGCAAGCCTGGAGCTTGCTATGTGCACGGTTGTGGGGAGGATGGCAGAGCTGCTGCAACACCATGTCTTGTTTAGCTGACATTCCCACTACTCTCATTTCACAGCCATACCTATGGTTTGTTGGAGTGCAAGGGGAGGGCGGGAGGAGTACATGACACATGATAAACCTCAGTGAAGTTTTTCCATATTTTACCACAGAAAATATAGGGAAACTAGGAAAAATTTCAAAGTCCTGATTCTAGTATGTCTCTTGTTGATGCTAGTGGAAGTTCTGCTGAAAAACCACAAGCAAGTCCACATGCTGTTTGAGTACCTACAGCAGTAGCTGAACATACAATATAACACACCAAAAAGGCCTCAGCATTTGATCTAAATGCTTTGAATTTCTCCTAGGCTGTCCATTAATATGTTTTGTCCACACTGAGATAACCTGTCAGCTACAATGCAGAACATCCTAACTGATTTTCAGCTCTTTCCTGATTCATCATCAGAAATTCTAGAAAATAAATCTAAGTGTGCAGTTTTTGTCAGGACAATAATTTTCAACACAAGACTTTAGAGCTGGAAAATATTTCCGCCTTCTTTATTTTTTATGGAGTATCTGTTTCCAATGTGATTGGATTTTTTTCCTTTTCTTCCTCCTCTAGGCTGTCATGGTTTCCCTGCTGACAGATTACTCACCACAGCTACAAAAGCCTACATTTTGATGCTTGGATTCCTGCCAAGAGAAAAACATCTCTTATTGGCAGAATATTCTGGTCTGCAAACACATAGATTTTCTTCAGAAAGGACCAAGGCAATGAGTGGTTCTTTAATAAAACCATATAGTTAGCTGCATACTCTTAAGTTACATTTGTGAAAATGTTCAAGACGATAAACACCATGGCAAAAGCAGCTTTTCATCTCTGTGCTCCAAATTGGCTATCCGTTGTAGTGATCAGCATCACGGAAAGTGTTCCGAGGCTGTACATGTTCCAAGGTTGTCCATGATTGGCTCTACTGACGTCATAGGCATAGCATGGTCTGTACATAGCTGTGTTGGAACTCGTATAGTGCAGTATGACAGACATAACCTTCTCCCTAAACCTGTCCATTTAATTGCTGATCTCAGGAAGTGAGCGCAGAGAAGCAGTGCTTTGCTTTGCCTTGGTTGCCTGTACTCCTTGGGCATCCTGGCTCCTGTTTCTGTCCTCCTGCCAACCTCCAAATCCCACTCCTGCTTGACACCACAAATATAGAGACCTTGTGAGCACTATCTTCCTCCATGACATTCCTATGAGCTGGCACAGGAGGACACTGCTGCAGAATTGGAATAGAGCACCTTCCACAAAGCTGGATGTGGCAGAGAGAGATGGCTGGAAGGAACCAGTTCATTCTTGGTCCATCTCCTCTAGACCTTCACTCCCCAAACAGAATTTTGGCTGAAGAAGCAAGTTTTCTATGTCATTTTTTTCTAAGCAAACATGAGGGGCACCATATGATGGAACTGTGTGCAGTTCCTTTGTGGAAGGAACTTGCTGCATTTTGTCTGGCACTGTAACATGGTGTACATTTCAGCTAATCCTTCCTGGTAGTAAACAGATTCATGATGTTTGTAGTTTTTATGATGGCTGGATATGTTCATTTAATATTTCAGGTAAAGCTCTGAGTACTATTTAAAAACACCTTCTCTGTTGTTTCTAATTAGTGAAAAGAGTATTTTTATTTTTTTTCTCTGATGTAATACTGGAACAATGTTTGTGATTTTTTAAAAATTCTGCAAATGGGCTTCCATTTTCTGACCAGCTGCAAAACATTATTTAATTCCTTTCCAAATTAGAGCTCACTGCTAGGCCACACAGATCACTGAAACAAAAAATAAAAATACATTTGTTAATCTACCCACTTATGACTGATTCATTGTTTTGGCAAGCATTTTTTTGTCTCTTGTTAAAAATAGTATTTTCCATTACAAGGATTTCAATAATCCAGTGATCATTTGCACTGCAGCAGAGATCTAGGTGCACCAATGATGGAGGATTAGGGTATGTGCTAGAAATCAATGTTTTACTTCCTTGTTCAGTATGTGGAGGAACATGCATGCAATGCAGTGTATTTCTGGGTGTGTTAGGTCCTGCTTTGTGAGTTAGGTTCCAAGTCTAGCAAGGTAACCTAAAACCATGGTTGGTCCTCTTGGAGCTAGTGAGCTGCTTAAGTGCTTAGAACTGTTGATATCCTTACTAACCTGATTTTACTGCTCTCTGAGAGTAAGACAACTCATTTTGATAGTCCTTTCATTTAAAAAACGCATTAATATCAGTTTTATTGTGTTGATTAATGTATTATCAGTGAAGCCAGGCAGATTTATAATAAAGAAGCTGTATTGTTAAGTGTTTCACAGTGAAGAGATTAGCAATTACCTGCTACCCTCACACTTCTCTGTGCTCTGATTAGAGCTAACCCGCATCTAGGTTATCACAGACTCTTTTTATACTTAGGAATGTGAGCAGGATGCCAGACATCTGAATACCATTGACATTCTTAAACCACAGGCATATATCTGCTGCATAGCACGTGAGCAATGGAGTCCAACATTTCCAGGCAGGGTAATTTCACAGGGTTCTATTCCCCTCCTGACATATACAGCAGAGGATGATAGTTCTTGTTTCACCTTGCACCCTCAGCTATTCTGATGCTTTTTAGGAGTACTGGGTGGACTGAACACACATGTGCTGAGCAACTGACCCTTGTGTGGAAGCACTGAACATACCACACGTTCCAGCACATGCAATATCAAGTTTGAGCTCTGGGAGCCAGACACATCCCAGCAGGACAGAGTTACTGAACATGTGCAGGCCACCTGCACAGAGCAGATCTGACACTTCCTAGAGTTGGTGCCAAAGACATGTACACTTCTGCCCCAGGTGCCCAGAAATATGGTGCCCTGAAGGGTTCCTGAAGGAACTTTCACTGCCTCCCCATGCAGCAGAACAGTACTGCGAGGCTTAATCCACTTGCACGGGGTAAGCATCTGGGATTGCTGGGTGGTAGCTGTGGTAGCATTCAAGATAGTATTATTATGCCATCCAGCCTCTTCATTAATTCATTGCTTGAATTTACAAGTGATGATTGCAAATGTGGTGAGTAGAGGAAACAGCAGTAATGTAGAAAGATTTTCTAGGGGGAAAAAATAGTTATCAGCATTCAAGGGGCTTAAAACAAATGCATAACAGGTAGCAGTCACTAATAGCTTACAGTGTTTTTCATTACATTTATTATGCTTTAATCAGTAGAAGTGCTGTTTTCATTGCTAAGTGCACTTGAAGGATAAGGTGGTGTTTTCTCTGCCTTTTTACAGAGAGGCTCCTGCCTGGCTCCTGATAGCTTACACCTTCCTTCCACAAAAGCCCCGCTCTGCTGTTTGACCTAGAGAACAGTCCTGGGCCAGTTTGCTTCTATCAAGTCTTACCCGCATCTGACCCATTTAATAATCCTCTGCTCTGGTATCTCACTTTCATGAATTTGTGGTGCTGCGTTCTGGTCCCCCTCCAGGACCTTGCACTGGTGGGGGCAGCTGCCAGCCTAGTCCATCACCTGCCTTGTTTCTCCTCACTGTGAGGGTGGTTGTGCACTGCCACATGTACAGCTACATCCAGACCTCACACATAGGCTCTGCAGTTGTGCTGTGTCTCAGGGGGGGTATATGTGTGCTAACTGTGGGCCCAGCACCCAGCCACAGCTCCAGAGCCAGTACTAAATCTGCCTTTGATATGACCAGGGTAAGTCTGATCCTGGCTGAGGCCCTGGGGGTGGATCAGGGGCCCAGAGACACTCTAATGTCATCTTGGACAGTTGAGGGTCTCAGAGCCATCTGTACAGACCTGGCAGATGTGACACGGGACTGAGGGAGTGCTTAGAGCAGAAACTGGTGGTCAGCAAGAACATCAGACAGCATCTCAAATAGCCCCAGATCTTGTGCTTTGCTACCCTATCCAATCCCTCAATCTCTTCGTGGCCTTTAGAGAACTACTACTCTTCTACATCCAGAGTTAGAAATGTAGTACTGCTTATTAGCAATTTATGCACTCTAAGCACTTGCTCTGCAGCTCATAGGAGCAGTGGTGAGATTCCTTGATTATCCTTATGTGATCTTCTGAAAGTGATCTAACATTAATTACAGGTTCAGTAGAGAAAGAAGGGCAAAATACTTATATATCATTTTCTCAAGGAGTAAGAACAACATTTTTTCCTGTGTACTACAAAGCTAAGAGATGACAAAGTAACTACAGCAGATGAGAGGCCTGCAGAAAGAATTTACAAATAATTGATAGCTCAAGGAATATGAGGAACAGTAACTTAGGAAGGACTGAGTAGGGAGCCTGGGCAATCAGGAGGGAAAAAAAGAAAAGTAAGAATTCTCAAACAGAACTAAATATTTCATTTGCACCAGCTTCCTCAGGAATGACATTGGAAAAAGGTCTACAGCAGATTTACTTATTGTCTGGTAGAAGCAGCAGTCTCTTGTGACAAGCTGAGTTGCTAAAAGGGAAAACAGGAATAATTAGATTAATTAAATAGCAAGGAGGCACCAAGGTTTGGTTGCGTGAAGTCCTCCAGAACTCTTGAATTAACATTTACCCCTCATAAGACAGGCCAGCAATTTAGACATAATTATTTCTCTGCCTTTCAAATTTTGTGAGGGAGGGAGGAGGATCTGCATGAAGGTCTGAGCGATGGACTGAGCTGATCATTCAGTCTGGGGAGAGCTTTCATGACTGTGTTGAGATATATTGAGCTTAGTTTTATTTTCCAAGAATGTGTAATACTGGTGGAAATTCTGAAAAACAGACTTCACACAAAGGGAAAGGTTTCTTCTTTCTTCTGGGTCTCCCATTACTCAGTTAATCACTTTGTTAATGTATTGAGCAAATAAACAGTGCTTTTTTGATTATTTTGCCACAGCTATTTAACCAGCTGCCTTTCAAACACAGAGCCCAGAATTTCTGGGTCTTGCCCAAGGTTATGTGTACAGAGACACTTCGTAAGCCACAATAAACATTTTATTCAGCCCAGCATTTGCTGTCATGACTAATGGGATACAGCTATTTGCAAGGCTATTTGATTCTTACACAATCTTGTTACCAGCTCTTTGAAGAAATCCCAAACCTTTGTGGTCTCTGTAAATGCTGATGATCCCTTCCATGCCTATGTGTGTAGAGGGTTTTTCTCTAGGGGCAAGCAGTCTGAGGTGACTCCATTCAGAGAGCAGATCTTTCACAACCACAGTCAAAGCATTGCCTGACCCTGCCAAATCCCTTGGAAAGCTCCTCGTGGTCTGCATTACATGTTAGAGGACTATTGAATTCTGCTGCTCTCTAATGGGCCTGTTTACAGGGGATTGGCACCCGTGCAAAGTAGGCTCCAACACAAGCATAATCTATCTTCAAAGAGGGACAAGCATCAAAACTGCAAACTTTGCTGATCAAAGTTACTTTGTTTAGCCAAGATTTAAGTCCAACTGTGAGGAACAGCAGCTGGAGGAGAGTTCTGAAGAGTGGGCAGGACAGGCGCAGGTCACACCTAGTGATTTAAGCACAAAATAATGTTTATTTGAGGGAGAAATATAAACTACTTAGATGGAGGCCATAGCCTTTGCCATCCTGCTTCCTACACTGTGCTCCAGCTGAATGTGGCCTGGGTGTTTACTGTGCTAAAGGTTTACTCTTGACAACTGCCAGCAACTGCTCACTGGGTTCTCCACCAGAGACAGTGCTCAAGGCTAGCTGCTGCTCTTACTTGGGTAACAAAGAAAGAAAACCTGTGAGAAACTTTAACAAGAGACACTCTAGTGTGCACACAGAAAAATTATGCTCCTGAGTCCAAGTACAGGCGGCTGCACAGAGGCTTTTGCTTAGGTGTCCCTCAGGGCTGTTGAAGACTCAGGTTAGAAATGCAGGTGCAAGAGTATTCTCCCCACATGCTACCCCTTGCCAGAGCAGCCTGGCTCTCTGGAGGGGTAAGGATGGGATCGGTACCCCTCTGATCACCTAGGAGGTTCTCCTGCATGCCTGGGGCATGCTCTACCCACCAGTGGGCTTCACCTGAAGCAAAGCCCCTGCTGTTTTTTGCAAACAGTTCTGCTCAAGAGCAGCTTGTGCTGTCCCACTGATGTCCCAATCCACATCCATACCCTGTACCCTGCTGCACTGCCAGAGGGCTGGGCTGCCCTAGAACCCCCTACCCAGTGCTGTGGGATAGAGCCATCACCCCACTGCAGTCTCAGCAGGGGAAGGCTTCAACCATCCTGCAAACCTGCCAGTGAGGGGCACCCCGAGGACAGCACTGCACAGATGGTGCATTGTACTTTACCCAGGCAGACTAGAATATTTCGTAACTGATATCATTTGAGGGATATTTGCTTCCTTTGGGCATTTAAACAATTGAAAAGAAATGTCTCCCAGCACCACAGAATCCCTGCATGAGTCACCAGCAGGCTTTCAAGACCCACTCTGCATCTCAGATTTCTGACTTAAACCCCAGAGCAGTTCTGGAGGATTTCTGAGGACCAGACACTTAGAGGATGAATGACATACACACCTCTCTGGAGGGTTTCCCCTGAGATGGGACAGCCCTGTGGACTCCTCTAGAGCACAGCCACCTCAGAAGGGAGAAGGGGCAGGAACCATGGGGAGGTTTCAAAGCACTTGAAGCTCAGATTGACCTCAAGCAATGACATGTCTTAATCCCAATCCAGCAATCACAGAACACACTTCATGTGGTGATCTACACATATGCCTTATAGGCATATAATCCTAAAATGCAGAGCTGCTCATAATATGACTACAATATTCCTTCTACAAAGGAAGAAGAGTTTTCAGATCCCCTCCTCTTATTCCTCTGTGCTGACACAACTGGGTCTTTCTTAAATCCATTTGTAACCCTGAATTTCCTGTGTTTTGTGTAATGACAATGCCCCATGTTTTCCTTCAAATTGCTTACACATTCTTGCAATAGGAGGAATTTTTTAAAAGTGTAGCCAGTAATTTGATTTTGAGAAGCACTGTGGTGGAGACAAGGGTAGGCACATATAATTTGTCTCCTACCAGCTTTATGAGTGCCTCTCTCTCAGGAAAGGTAACAATTCCATCCAGAAATAATTCCATTAGACATGAAATATCAGAGCTGTGAATCACTGGGCATTTCAGAGCATCACTTCACAGCAGGAGAGCATCTGAAAACTGCACCAGAGGCAGGAGTTTAATTCTTATTGTAGCACTAGGAAGGAAAATGCAATCAAAACCAGCTATAGGAAGTTGCAGTACAGCAGAACTATCCATTTTGCTAGTTGCCTTCCTGGGAAAAGGAAACCAGGAGATTATAGTTATTCTTCCAGCTGTACTGTTGATTTGGCCAGGGTAGTAACTAGGATTCATAAGACTGCAATTAAGGGCTCAGGAAAACATGTTAAATAAAGTCCTCTGAAAGACTATATTGTAGTGACCACACACGCACTGCTTTTAGGTGTCCATATAGTAAGATAATAACTTGTTCTGCCAAGGAAAAGCTTTTCTGGTGTTCTGTGAGGGCAGTGAGACCAATCTGTATCTGAGGTTTATAAAGGCAGAATGGATTCTGAATTGTGGGGGCAGTCAATTATCACCAGTTTGAAGGTTTTAGCTCTGACTATGTCACCCATTCCTCGTTCCTGTCTCTGCATCTAGACATAACACCACTCTCGCAACGTAGATGCCTATAGAAGCTTCCCTCCCACAAAGGTGGTCCTGTGAGATCGTTATTAGTTAGTCAGGGCAGTTGTTTTACCCGCAACTTTTAGAACTTGCCCCATTTTGCAATGGGATAAGGGTGTTTCCCATTAGCCTTCTGCTAATGACCATGATGTGGGTTTTCTTACTCTTCCCCATCACTGAGGTGGACAGAAGGAGAACAAGTATGTTTATACTGAACACCATAGATTGCAAGTGACACTAACTGGGGCTCTGCTGAGTAGCCAGGCTAAGTTAGAAATGTGGGACTAGACTTTCAGAAGACATAAATTCACTGAAATTTCATGGACCTTAAGCACTCAGTATGTCTGAAAGCTAGCACATACTACCTGTCTCCAGATTACTACAAGTGTCAAAGGCTATTATAAAATAATAAAGAAGCTTCTTGTAGCTGGCAGCATGTCAGGGTTGTTATGCCAAAGTCTAGGCAGCTAAAAAAGGTAATCTGTGGAGTATTGCCCTTACATGGCTTAACTGGATTAGCCTTTACATCCTACACATCTGGACTGTCTCCAAAAGAGGTAGCGAGTGCCTTTCTTTGAAGCAGTCCTCTTTTTCAACCAGTTGATGGAGAGCCATTATTCGCAGAGATGCCCAGTTGCCTAATACCATGATGAAGACAGAGAACGTGCATTACAGTTGCTGTTTGCAGAGGCAAACATGGGACATGCTCAAGCAGGAGGGCATGCTTAGCTGCGAAACCTCTGCAAAAAAATGATGGCAGTATTTTCAGCTGCGGTTGTGACACTTGGTAACAAAACACTTTGCCAAGTCAGTTTTTCATGATGGAGCTCAGTCTTTAGGAAATGTTTTATTTCTCTCCAATTTTTTTCAGCTGGCTGCTGAAGAGAATATGTGTGCTTGAACCCAGGTGTTTACCTGGTGAGGGGACAGAGAGCTGAGAGTGTACAAACTCTGGGGATCCTCCTTCCCAAGCATATGAATCTGTGGCTGCCTGACACCCTGGACTCCTGGTCTGACCATCCTGGAGCCACCACTAGTGTTTGGCACCGAGGTGCTTATCAAGGAACCTGGCTATAGCCAGGATCTTCTTTCCATTTTTCAGAGACTTTCAGCACAGCCATAATTACCAAAATCATCTGTGAAATAGACTAACTGCTCCTTCTCTGCCCATTCCCATCTCCCAGTTCCAGAATCCTGATGGAACTCTCAGCTTCCCAGGACCCAGGAGTGTAATACAGTGTGGAACAAAGGCCTCCAATGAGATATTTTTTTAAGGAAAAAACTAAACCCCTCCACTCTTAAATAATGAATACAGTATGTTGCTGCATTTATGCTGTATGTTATCTGTAACCACAAAAGTAAGAGAGAAGTGATCCTACACTTACCTGAGATGCAAAATTTTGGAACAGAATGAGAGCTGCTGGATATGTCTGGATCTATAGAGAAATGTCTGCACAGCAAAGAGGTAGATGTACAGTTAGGCAGAAGATCTTGCTAAAATAATTTATGATGTATTTTCTGCATTTGCCTTGAACCATCAGGAAGCCTTCAGCATTTCTTCTGTAATTTCTCATCCTTTTTCTTCTTAAACTTCAGTTCTGCATCAGCATTGACATTGTCATCTCAGGTGAAATCCAAGAGGGATGCCCTTCTGGTCTTTGAATGTCATTTCACATTCAGAGTAGTTGGTGGTCATCAGCAAGTGATATGAGCCATTCCAGCCATTTATTTAAACATTCCTGTGCATTAATCCACACAAAGTTATAAACAGTGTGATCTATCATATGTGCATAAGTGTAGGGGAAAAAAAAAGGACAATCTTGAGAACTGTGCTGAGATAATGTATGTCCTTGCTAGAAATGTGTTGAGTTTGTAAAGGCAGGGTGAAAATAAATAAGAGGGGGAAAAATTCACTGATCCCCACCTGCGTCCAAACAAATAAATCACAAAGGCTCTCCGTGCCTTCCTTGAGATACTTATTTGCTCTGCTCTCTCCCCAGCCACAATGAAAGGGGCTTTTCTTCCACTTGAACTGACCTTTGGCAAACATTTCCCTTTCAATTAAAATCTAAAATGTCCTTGTGGACTACTGTTGCTGGGGACGGGGGGCAGAAAGCTCTCTGAAGACACTCACAAAAGTCAGGACAGAGAATAATCACCTGAATTCTTAAGGTTAATTCCAGTCTAGAAGAAGGCAGAGTGAAGACATCTAGGGATCTCTGTTGGAGAACGATGTTTGTCTTTCTGGACTTTCTGGTCTCCCCGTGCTGGCTGCTTACTATATACTATGAATATTTCTCTCATGGACTGTTGAGCAATTACTGTGTCTGAGCACTAGGCCTGCTGCCCTCATGTTATTATCAGTTTTATAGCCCAGTGTGAGCCTCCCAGGAATGAGGCTTTGTCTGTGGCTTGACCTGGCTCACTGGAGTAAATGGAAAGCCCCCTGTGGACAGCAGGCTGGGTGTGGGTGTTTGGCACTGGGAAAGTTGTTGCCTGAGTGAACTAAAGAAAATTATTAAAAACATACACCAAAAACTTGCTACATGTAAAAGTAAAGGTGAAGCCTAGAGTGAATTAATGCACAGCCTCAATAAAAAGGGCCAGCCTAACTAGAAGAGATAAAAGAAAAACATCAGATTAACGACTGCAGGAACTTCAGAAGGTTGCATTGAATATGTTCCTGTCCAGCCCAAGTTCTCCAGATTTTGCAGATTCCTGCTGAGGAGCCAATATTGGAGGCAAATTACTGACTAGAGACCAGCTATGTGATGTGCTGTGAAATGCTTGGGTCTTCGCAGTACAATTGGGTTTTGTGGCACTGTCATGTCAAGTCAGTGGTATTAACAACTGTGTCACTGCTGGGACACCTTTTCTGTTGCTGTCTTCCTTATAATTATACCAAGCACAAATATTCTCTGTTCCTTTTCCAGGCTTCTATCTGTTTGTTTATTTGAGTGCCTTGTTGATTTGCATCCTCTGCTATGCCAGAAATTCAAGCCTCATTTGCCTGGATATCCAGTTTCCCACTGAGTACACACATGTTTTTTTCATTCCAGAAGGAAGGCCTTTCTGATTTTAGTCTTTAAAATCGGTGTCTGATCATTTTGCTAGGCATTTTTATTGTGCTGCTTACACAACAGCGCCAATTAAACATGATTGTGCAGCCAGCCAAGGAAATAAAAAAGTCTATTCTTTTTTGCCTACATATTTACATGTATGTAACAGAACTATTAATAGATATTGCATGATCTATTCAAACACCACCAAATTGTGTGAGGAGGAGGCAGCGTAAGAGTGTGTAAAGAGCTGAACTGTGGCTTAGGTTTTGATGCCAGGTCTTCCACTACTTTCACATGTTCTGAAAAGTCTCTTGTGCTTCTGTTTCTTCACCTTTGAAACAGGAATAATTTTTGCTTACCTTGTTTACCAAGTGCTTTGAGACCAAGCGATAAAATAAGCTATGCAATAACCATACAGTTTTGTTTTTCTTGTCCCATTCTTTCTTATTATGTGTCACACTAACTGGAATCATCTGCTGCTAAATTAGACCATGGGCATCTGAAGGAGTCCTGCATTTTTCACAGTATGATGGCAGAGGCGTTACAGTGCTCCCTAACTTTCAGGTACTAAGGCAGCACAAACAACAATTATATTAAAAGCACCTCTCCTGGAGCTATGGACAGTGCTACAAAGGGGAATGCTAAGTGTCTGCGCTATATAATGGGGATCTAAAGCCATTTCTTGTGACATTTTATAGTCTCCTGGTTGCCTGAAAGAGACCCCATATGGGATGTAAATTGCATGTGTTGCTGCCATATGTTTGGGGAAGCAAGATCCATTTGTTCTTTTAGAATAGAGAAGCCTGCCGAATTCAAACCAGAAGTCAGATACACATCATGTTCATCCCAGCTTGTAGCAGTAGCTACAAGGGCTGTAGCAGTTCTTTATTCTTTTGCTTTTGAGTGCTGCATAAAGCTCTATTTGGTGTAGCTGAGATTCTATCACAGGGACATTGTATATTATTTTTGAAGGGATTTATCACATCCTGGTAGAAAACTGTATTTTCACTCTAAGGAAAAAAAATCTGAGCTCCCTCATACAACATATGAAACCAAATTTAAGTATAAGCCTGACTCCATGAATTTCCTGACTTCATGAGTGTTCCAGTCACTTACATGAGGGATGCACATTAGCACACTAGATTGCTATTTGAAAGCTAAGAAGTTTCTGTTTAATCTTTTCAAGATTTTTATCCTTCTCTAGTAATTTGCAGAAAAGATATATAGAATGAGTAGTGAGTGTTTTTTCCTCTATTGTCTGTTTCTCTGTTTTGACACCTTACAATTTTTAGGGATTCTTACTCCTTATTTGAGACCTGTAGCCATTTTACAGCTATGCATAAATACAATAAATAGCAACTGGGGAGGCACTGAAACTGCCAGGCTGAACGTTTCCATTAGTAAGATGCACAAGATGTTGATCTTACCTGACTCCTGCTCTAATTCTGAAAACAAGGCAAATTTTGCTTAAGCAACTGTGTTCTGAAATGAACAGCACAATAGTTAAGGTCTTTAAGATATCTGTAATTTCCTAATACCATCTTTCTCACTTTGTTTTTTTTCCTTTGGCCCTAAGTCTTAAGAATGATGAAGCAGAAATAGCATGATCCTAAGAGGATATTTTCCCTCAGGAAATAATGCCAGGCTGTCAGAGTTGAAATTTTTTCAAGATCCATGTACTGGATCAGAAGAAAATGATTTTGCTTCCAAAATACCCACTATACGGTGTCTTCTGAGGTTAGGGAGTCATGCAGCCACTCAGCAGATGCACCAAACAAGACGCTATAAGGCAGGTGCCTCTCACCCAACTTCAAACATCTATACTGCTGATACTTGGGTATGAGTTAGCTGTATCAGCTCCCCTTCTAGGCTGAGGATGGAAACAGGCATTTCTGAGCAAGACACATTACATCCACATGTGGATATCCGAAGCAGTCCAGAGGTAACATATCTTAAACTAAGCTGTTGCTTTCTCCTAGCCGTAAGTAGGGTATATGTGACCACTTCACATATGAACTTCTCCGGTGGGAGGAGTTCCTCTCAGAGTGTTTCAGTTTGGGGTCCTGAAGTTAATGGCTGCTTTGAAAACATGTGCAAATTGCTGTCCTCGGGTCAAACAGTAAGTCTGCAATACAGCCCCAAGTAAAGATTAAGATGACTCAGTTCGTACGCTAGTCACATCCCTGTCTCTGACTATCTCTACCATGTTCCCATCTCTTTCATTGCTTATTTTTTGATAATGATGTGACTAAACGAATGCTTTTACTGTGAACGTTTGAAAGAGCCACTCGCTGTCTTTCATTTACATACCAATAAAAGTCATAAACCATGAAATAGGCTAGTCTTATATCATCCATGTTTCCACCTTCCTGCAGGGATTTGAATATGTCTCCCATGAAGAAACTTTAGGCAGTTTACCCACCTCTAGGCAAGGGCAAAGCATTCCTTCTCATTCTCTAACCTACATATGGACCTCCAACAGAGAGCATTACACTCACAAGAGCACTGAAGAGAGAGAAAAGAAAAAGTTAGCCAAGAATGTGAAAAAAGTCCCTGGAAGAGAAAAAGGAAAAAAAACCCAAACAAACAATTTAGAAAAGAAAAAGCAACTAGAGTGGGTGAAAAGGGAGTTTTCCAGGGATGCTACCGAATGGAGCTTTGGTAGCACTTGGATACTGTGGTACAGAGCAGAGATCTCAGCCATGTCATGTGCTGCATCCCTTCAGTCCCATTTCTGTGACATGATCAGCACTGCTTTCTGTCTCACAACTGCACCAAAAGCAGGGGCAGTCAGTGATCAGACATCCCATCCTTGGAAAAGCTGCAGAGATTCAAAACTTGGTTTCATTCTGAATCATAAATAAAAGTGACTGTCACAGACTTTTTTCATGGAGGGAAATGTTCAAACACCAAGGACAAATTGTTTTCTTTGGAATTACTCAATTAGACTTCATTTTGCAGTTATATAAAATAGAAGGGTAACATAAAAGCTGTAGCAAAAAGGTAAGAACAGAGTATTTCAACATATTTTGCAAATATTTTAGTGAAAGCCATGTGCACCAGTAAAAATTTCAGTTTTGCCAAACCAGCATTTTCCACTGGAAAAAAAAAATCCTTCTAAAGCCCCTCTGCCCTTTCTTTCAAACACATTCACCTACTAGTAAAAGTTAGCTATTAACCAATCAAAATCATGTATCTGTCATGCTTTTCTTTCGATTTCCTTTCTGGAAGAAAGAAGGTCATCTAGTGTTTTATGGAGACCCATGAAGACCAATAGACATTTTTTCCAGTGAAGACCAGCCTGAAGATTTTTCATCTCTGTGTCATATCAGGATTTAGGCTTCAGGGACAAAAAGGAAAGTTGGTAGGAGAGTGAGCTGGGGGGGGACTGTAAAACAGCTATGCTCGATGGTCACAGATGAGAAGAGGCTGACCTCACTATCTAAAACCAAGCCAAGCTGAACATCAAATATTTGTATAACATCATCACTTGCCATTATCCCTTTATCGATATGTTGTGGGACATAGAGACCAGGCATCCATTGCATTCACACCTGAAAGGAGCAACACCATAGGCAGCAGGCAAGTAAAGTCCCAGGCCACCCAGGAAAGTAAATATTCCTCTTGCCTTTCTGGGTCATTTGTCTTCTCCTCAATGATGTCTTTAGTAATAGGCTAGTATAGTAGAATATGTATGTGGCTGAGCATTTATGAAACACTAATATCTTACTTAGGCCAGAAAATGAACTTGTGCACTCTTTGATAATCCAGCAATTACTAATCATCATGTTAGTTTCCTTTGGGAAGAAACAATGATTACAGGAAAGGCACACCACACTGCATTAACAAAGCATTCAAAATATTTTTATTAACTAGATAATATTTTACAAATAGTTCTGTAAATACATCCCTGGACAAGGAGATTCAAATTGAGATTTCATTTAGGGAACTCCTTCTTTTATTAAAAAAGTATGTTCCTGAGAACAGCTGGAGTCATTTGCCGAGATAAATCAGATGCTACTCTTGACTTTTATGGGTTGCTAAATCCATGAAATATATAGCATGTCTAGGATTTGTTGGCTGCACTCTTGTGCTATGAACACAGATACTGTAGTACACTAACAAAGAAAAACGATGGACTCAGCAAGCTACAGCAAAGCCATGTCTTCTTTTCTCATTCTTACTGATTAAAGTGGAGAAAAAAACTTTTCTGGTGAAACCTCTGGAGCCTTCTGATTTTTACTGTATTAGGCACTAGCTCAAAACAACCTGGGTCTTCCCTCTTTTACCTCTAGAAAGGAAAGGAAATATCACCAAAATTTTTTTAAGGTAGAACAGAAGGTTCACTAGCTGTTACAAAGACCTGGAAAGAATAATGGATTTTTAGGAATGATGCTCTAAGAGATAGTCCTAGGGACCACTAAGTCCCTCAAGTCTCTAGCATCTCCAAATTTATGATAAATACGTCTTCTTTTCTGGACACTGCCAACTTACCTAAAGAAAAAAAAATCATTTATGCAAAGGATGATCAACGGGTTGCAAAAACAACAAAAGAAGAAATGTATTGCATTATCTTTCCTCTCTCCTCTCCTCCCACGCAGGATAGAGCATCTCCACAAAACAATTTCTCACAAACAGTTGCACCTGAAGAGTCTTGGCCAGGGAGCCAAGGGGACATGATACATATCATCCAATGGTGAACTTATTTTGGGTGCTGGAGATAGATATGATCAAGGATGAGGATGATGTAAGCAAAAAATACAGATATAAATTAATAAATACTGAAGGTAGGTCTCAGAATACATATGAGGAGTCACAAGAGTATGATGAGGAGACTCCACAAAAAGATAAGAAAATGCTTTGCTGCTTTGCAAAGTAAGTTCAGGGATCATAGAAAGCTCCACTTCCAAGCATCACTAGAAAAGATGGGATGCAAATGATCTGCCCAGTTCACATCTTCTTTCACTTTTCTGAAACTTGTGTTTATGGGTGTGGTGGCTGCAAAGGAAAGGGGGACACTGCTGTACTTAAGGGACCTCTCTGATTGCCAGTGAGATGCACAGTGTTTTTGTGTGGAGAGGTATCTCC
>VYZX01008315.1:167148-178489 GCA_013401335.1 Brachypteracias leptosomus | reverse complement strand
AGTCTAAATTTTAAATCTAGGACTCCATACATTTACGAGAATCTTNTTCCCGGTGTTTTCGCCGCACCTCCAGTTTTAGGTCAAACCACCGCATCCTCTACTATCGCCACTGAGACGGGCGCCGCTGTCACTCCAGTGGGTGCAGGCGGCGGAATCCTCGGCGCCTCAAAAAGCTGCGTTGAGGTAGATTTAGAGCCCCCAGGCTCAGGGGTAAAGGCTGCAAATGCAGCAGCAGCCGCCGCTCGTTCGCTCTTCATTTCTCTGCTCTTCATTTCCCTTACTGTTTCTCGGATCAGCCGCCATAGGGTTGCCATCTTGGTAGCTTCTTCCCAGCCTCGGCTAACGTCCTCCCAGAGGTGTTTGCCAACATCTTCCCATGTGTTCAGCTCACAAGCTGTTGCAACACTGAGGATCAGGCTTTTCTCTTTAGCCCACTGCAATAACCGCTTCAAGTCATTGCCATCATAAGATAACCCTTTCTTAGAAAGGATATGTTGGAGGAGCTTAACCACTGCCTGCTCTTCTTTGGCAAGTGTGGACCCCATCACCCACTCCGTTCGCTCGCTTGATCAGAGCGAGATTCCACTTAGCACGCGTGCTTTTTCCAGCCATTGGGGCAACAGCTGCTTTGGTCGGCTTTCCTGCTACCCTCTCCTTCCAGCTGTCTTCATACGCTTCTGCGAAGCAATAGCAAGAGGGTCCCTGTTCAGGCGCTGCTTGCAGGAGATCAATGGACAACGCGTACACGGACTAATGTAATCCAAGCATTGCTGTTTATTTGCCTGAATCTCGCTCATTATATACCCCCCAGTGCTGACCACGCGCTGGAAGCACAACTCTGATTGGTACAACAAACTCTGCCACGTGCTAAACAACATCTCCTGATTGGCCAGGCACTGCTGTCAAGGCGCCACCCTTAGTTCCGCCTTCTGCCTCCTTTTTCTTGCTGCGTCACTGCTGCTGCATGTGCTGCACGTGGCCGTCCTTATGTGACTTTGCTGGTGCCACAGAGTCGGGATTGCTCACATGTCCATTCTCATGGAGATACTGCTCCACACACAGTAGTATCCAATGTATTCAAGACAGGGGCATCAGAGGGAATGATGTTGTTAGCATGGATGTCTGTGACCTTCCAGCCCACCTGGGGAGGCTAGCAGTGGTCTTTGGCTTCAGCCCAGGACCAACCTCAAACTGGGGATGTCACAGAAAGGGCACTGTAACTCCTCTATTGTCATTATCTAGAGAGCATCCTTAAACAATTCAAGGTTGATTAAAAAACCTTTCCTCTTGTTGTTCAATCAAATACTTTAGAAATATGGCCCAGCTCTCTGTGGAATAAATAATGTGTTTCTGCTATAGGTGCTCTTAGTCACCAAGAGGAATGATGCTAAGAGGGCACTGAGGCTGGGGATATTTGTATTGTGTATAATGAAATTTCTGCAAGAGCTAAATGTTGTAGAGATCACAGGAGTGGAAATCCTGGAGAAAAGAGTAAGGTTTGTGCTTTGCTTTGCACAGACTGAAGCATGCATTTGATAGATCTGTGCAGAGGAAGCTTTTCTTTTTGAGGCTGCCTGACACAATAGGAGAACTTGCCTTACACATGGAATCAGAATTTAGAAAGGTTTTTGTGTTATAACAAATACTTAAATCTGTCAAGCTACAGTGTTGCAATCCAGGCCTTCAGCAGCTTAGTCTGAAATGTCATCTGCACGTACCAGCCCAAGATGCAGAAAGAGTAGAATATATGGTGCATAGGATTTAACCATTTCACAGTAAATTAAATAGGAATTCTGAAACCTTTTCAACTATATTTTGTGATTTTTAGCTTGCTTTATAAATGCTAAGCCTTGCTGTCCTTTTCATGGAAAATTATGACAATAAAAAAAAAATTTACTTGTTTGGTATGTTATTACAATTTTTCTTCAAGCCAGCATTGAGCTTTAGTACTTGGCACTATTGAATGCTCTATAATCATTTAAATCATTTAAATCCACTTTAATGACTTTTGTAACATAAATGTTTTAAGTATAATAACAATTATTTTAACAAGTGTTTCCTGATTCTGGGCATGTGTAAAGAAGATGGGGTATGCAATCTGTCTGACCAGATAACTGTTTTTACAAATTATATTCATTCTTCTTTATTTAGCTGCAAAGTGAAGAGAGTTCAGTGTAGTTCAAGGAAAGTATTGTGGTAAACAGACAGCTTAAATGTGAGCAGTGTAAAGAGCAGCAGCTTGCAGAAATATTGCTATAGACACTAAGATCGTATCCTGCCTCGCTATGGACCACACATAATTGAATCATGTTCAATAGAAGGCCATTACAAAACAGAGCTGATTTGCAATGCTAATGTGGTGAAGACAGCTGTCACTGGGAATTAAATATGATCATTCAAAGCCTGAATAAATGAGGTGCCCATTATCTTCTGGCTCTGCTGCAGCTTGCTAAAGAACACAAATAAATGATACTGTCTCAATAACCAGCTCAGTTTTGTCTTCTAGCCATAGAAATATGAAGAAGACAGAGGGAAGAGGGAGGGCACACAACAACATCAACAACAAAAAGCAGAGTCAATTTACAAAGACATGCAGAGAACCAGTGCCCTAGGACTCCATTTTCAACAGAACGGTATTTGTGCAAAAATGGAGAAAACCCTTTAACCAAGCTAACATGTTTTAGTGTAGAACAGGCATACCTACCTACAAAGAAACAGTGAAAAAAACCCCAGGTGTCTAAAAATCACAGTCAGTGATTTTTCAAAAAAAAAATCAGTCATAGAATCCAAAATGTCGGATGAACTGGCACAGAGTCTGCCAAGAATGATAAAGGATAGGTTAAAGTAAATTTATTTTGCTTCCACCACCGAGTGCTTTGAATGTTGTAAGGTAATTTGATTCAGTTTTATTGCAAACTATAACCTATGTACAAGGAAAATGCTGATTAAGGTGAAAGAAATTTGCATTTGTTTGAAGAAGAAATTTCTGGGAGGTTTGTCTCATTTCACAGACTGTATAAAATCAACAGTGGTAAGAAGAAAGAAATATAAAACTTAATATAACAATGAAAGGTTTTTCTACTTCAGGTAAGACTATCACAGCCAACTTACTAGTCCCTGATGCAGCTAGTTTGGTCCTAAGCACAACCCACCTGGTTTAAGCTGCAGCTGGGCAGTGCTGTGAAGCAGCTGAACCCAAGTGAGAGCTGTTCAGTGTCAGGGATCTGCATTCCAGAGGTGGGCATCCTTGGCTGGGCTGCTCCATGCCATGCCCGAGCAGCCGCCTGGGCTGCAGTGCCGGGGTGCTGGCAGAGGGGAGCACCCACCCCTGCAGTGACAAGGGCTGTCTTAGTTGGTATTTAATTACTAACTCATGCCTATAGAAAATACTGTGTAAAATTTGCACTTTAAAGGAGAAAGAGAGAAGACAGAGCAGTAACTTGCAGAAATCATATTGATAGCATGTGTGCAAGTGCTTCTTTAGATCTGTGATATACATGAAGGATAGCCATGTATCAAGGGTTCTAGAGCTGCTTTTATTCCATTAAAATGTTTGTCCACTCACTGCTTCTTCACAATGTTTTACATTTTCTGATAGGAAAATCATATGGTGGAGCCTGGAAATGGTCAAAATAGACTGGGCAAAGTGGGAGGAAAGGAGTTGAGGATAGTTATGACCCAGGCCACTGTCTGTCGTAATGTTAGGTCACAGAGAAAGTGACTGGTCTGAAACCCACAGCAGCCCTGTGTAAGTGTGCAACAGGCAATAGGTTTCGTAGTGGAGCTGGCTGCACACATGGGAAAATATGTTAGTCTAGAGCAGTGAGCTAACTGCAAAGAAAATAGAGGTATGAGCAAGTGATTAACACATTCGCTGTACAAAACCAGCAAAAAAATTAAGGCTCATAAGGTATATGACTGTGAAAAATTGCATCTGACATAATATCAGATACCAATAAGTGTAAGGCCATACATATGCCACAGCGAAGCAAATCAATAGGGTGGGCACAGAATGGGGATTAGCTCTTTAGAAGTCATCAAGTTTAGGAATGGGTGGAGTTTTAATGATAAACATGAAGTTGTACATGGAAGCAAGAGTGAGTTTTGGTAGAATGTATTGTGAGTCAGTGCACAAATGAAAAGCAACAGTGTTTGCAAGGCACGAAGTGACTGCATTGGAAATGCTGTGTTTACTTATGTCCTCACATGTACTGAATTGTTTATGAAGAAAAGAAGGACACTTAATATGGGGGAACAATATAATACACAGTATATGTGGAATGATCAACAGCACCATATCACTCTTCTATAGAAATCAGAGGATTTGGGGATGCAAACAAATCAAGCTATACCTGAAGAAGTAGGAGTATTTATATTTCAAAAGAAATCATGGATATAAGAGACACTTGTGTAAAGCAGGTGTGAGAGGAGTTTCAAGGCCAGAATCCTTGATATCTAGATACTTTGTAGGTAAACTTCTCTTGTGAAATAAAATAGAGCAAGGCCAACGAAATACAGATCTGAAATTACTATTTTAAATTCTTTCATCTATAATTTACTTCATAACTGTACAGTTTGCAAACCCTGTAGCTGTAAGCCACTAAATAGAAGGCCTATTGTGCCTGCTGTGAGAATATATTTAATGGATTCTCTATTTTCACAGTTTCACTTGGGGTTTAGTATTTTTCCTGCTTTAAAACCCAGGGAGGGGAAAACTTTATATTCATTGTTTTGAAACTCTGTGGGTGCAATATAGCACCTGTACATTTAATATCAAAGCCTTTGATTATGTTTAGCTGAGGGGGTTCTTCTTCCGTACCCTGTTCCTTCCAGTGACTCCTGCATTCCCTGTAGATTTATGCATTTTACCACTTCAAGATTTTCAAAATGCATTTTAATTGCTAGGTAACAGCCTCTAAGACTCTGGTTGATGGAGATCTGTAGATTTTTATTTTTTATGTGACTGGCAACGCCACAGGCGATATGGAACCAGGGAATGAACCAGGGCATGGACAAATTGTCATGCACTGTGTGATGGTGCAGTGCTGCACCCATGGGTATGACACCTCTCACAGATAACTAGAACATACATAGCAAGACCTTTCAAACACTCTTCTCTGACTCTGATCCTTTCTTGGTTGAGACTTGGTGCAGTATTCTTCTCAGATCCCCTCATTCCTTCCATCTCACAGCCCCCACAGCATTATATTTTCTTTTTCTCCTTTTTAATAGATGTTTTTGCTACAAGACAGATTATTATGTCCATATAATCAGCACTTTTACTGTCAATATTATTGCATTTTTTTATGCCAGGGCTACTGTGTTTATTTCACAGCAGGAAATGCAAGTCTCATTTGACAGCTTTCTCTTCATGCCCTTCATGTATCACTGGATGAATGAACAATCCTGCTGCTGTTGAAATCCATGGGAAAATTCCTGTTCATCTCCTAGTGTTGGCTGTATTTATCTTTCTGTCTTGTGACATTTAAATACTAGAATCTAAATTTTCTAAAAATATAGTATTCTTCATGAGGCCTAGATCTTGTTTCTTTTCCTATTTCATCTAGGTATCTAGAACACTTAATAAAGAAGAACACTGAAAATGATGGTATTGCTTCCAGTTAGGGATGGAGTAAAATCCCATTTGGATCAAGCTTCTTAATACGGTTAAGGAATGCATCTTATACCTATGATGGAAACACAGAGGATTTGCGGTCTTGAACAACTCAGATTAAACCAGCGTTTACCACAGTAAATGGTAAGTAATTGATGGAGACTAATTGCAGTATCTCATAAATAATGATTGCTGTTAAATGTTGATGTTTATTCCTCTATTTTTGTATAAGACTACAGAACTCTCTGAGATTTCATATTTCATAAGACAAGCTCCACTGTTTTCTAAATTCCTGTCTGCATGCATAGCTCTGCATTAGGGCTTCAGGTATTGCTCAGCTCTTATCATGGTGTACAAGAGAAGTACTGCAAAGTGAGCAGAACTTCATAGTCTTTGAAACCTTCCAGTTAGAGAGCTATGTGCTTAGATACCTACATATTCTAGCGATTGTTACTTTTTTTCCTGCTATATGTAGATGGATGCAATTGAGCTACTTAAAACCCAGCATCAAAACGTTGAGTAGGTTTAATGTATTTGTTTGAATATGTGCTAATCCTGTGTATAAACTGCAATTTATTTCCTTTTCTCATTACGCATTAGATTGAATAGAAGTAAGTGTTGTGCTAAAGAGTTTGTGTCATGTTGATAAGGTTGGACATATAGCTAGCTATAAAACTGTTGCACAGCAACAAAGTGTTTTATCTTTACGTTACAAGGCCACTGTAATTTTGCACGCTATACTCAAAATATGAAAATAAACTGTAGTAGAAGGTCTTCAGTAATGCTTTGATCTCAACTTGCATTTTTTTGGTCATTTTGTGTCTTTCCCAAATGGTTTAAACTGTATTACATTTTCTGTCAAATTTAATTAAAAAAAATCCAACAACTTCACACTAATTAACTAATTAGGGGCCATAAAATGTTCTTTCTGTCTCTCTCTATTTTTATTCTTGTTTATTTCTGAAGTGTGAATGAGGTGGAAAATCCATCCACTAAAAGGGAGATGGAGATAATTGAACTCTTTTCATACAGTCCCAGGTAGAAATCAAATCCAAGACCCAGAGGTGAAAGGTAAGCTCTGTAACTGCTATATCAAACTATTCTTGGTAATTATCAGCATGAGTGTTATTATTAACATTTCAATTATACTCACAGTATTACATCTCTCCAAGGGGTTTAACTCCACTGATTTTCAACTTGTCTTGGTTTTTTGGTAGACATCCAGTTGGAACAAAGTTGTTGGGTAATATTTTTGACACAAAAGGGTAACATACTTTTCAGAATACGTGATCTATATGTTTTGGCCTCAATGACACTTGTGTGCTTCCAGATTTTGATTGCTTGGTAACACTGCTTGGCAAAGTGAGGTATCCATTTCAACAGATTTAAATAACGTATTACACAAGAAATAAAAAACTGCATCCAGATTATTCTCTCTTAAAATCTGAAGTTTGAATTTGTGACCTAGATTAATAGTACTACACTCTTTGATTTTAAATTAATATTCACTCCTTCACTGCTGTCGAATAACTTTTTATATATATGTTTCCTAAAATTTACTTAGCCAATGTATGAAGCTAAATAATTTATCTATTTAAAAATATTTTGTGTTTATATGTCTTGTTAACTGTTTCTGAGTATTCAAACATAAAATGCTTAATAAAATAAGGACTCATGATCAATGGGAACCACATGAGATATTTCTTCTTTATTAATTCCATATAATCATCTTTAGTCTTGTACATTATAATTGAGTTGTATTTAATTGGGGTTTGGGCATCTCCAAGTAAATATGCCATGTTATTCTGTATTTATAGGAGTGGGACTTCCAGAAAATGCTTATGAGAGAGACTAGCCTATCTGGGAGAGAAATGAAGACTTCAGCTTGCAGATTGAGTATGACAGCAGAAGTTACTCACTAAAAATGTGTGAAGTCAGCACAAAACAAATAAAACAAAACAGTGTTAAACAGTAGCAAAGGTGTTATCCTATATATTCCTGATCCTCATCACATGGGTGTGAAAGAGACCTTGTTTCACAATTGTAAAATCCTTAAATCTTCATAGGAAAATGGAAAACTTTGAACAGGGCTGGAAGAAAGAAAACTACAGTAAGCCTGGGAGAGTATTTTAAAAAAGGTATTGTGGACTAGATGATCATTCTAGGTCCCTTCCAACTGAAATATTGTATTGCGTTGCATTGCATTCTATTGTATTCTATTCTTGGTTTTTTTCCTGTTCTTGTGCTCTTTCATGGGCATCTATGTTTGGCCACTTTTGATGCTACATTAGACAAACCATTGGACTGATACTGTGTGGCCATTTTAATGCTCTTCTGTAAGAACTATCCTTTTAACAGCTATAAGTTAAGATTGCAACATGGTCTGAGAACATCTGCTATACCAGCAGAATGTTGGATTCAGTGACAGGATTTATGTGTAATCAAGAATCTAGAGAAAAAATAGATGGGTATACTGCCAGCTTGCACAAATGGTTGATTCATGATTAGCACATTTTGAAGGGTGTGCTTTTGTAATGAACAAGCAAGATGTAGGAGCCTAATGTGAAGGCTCCAAGATCAAATACAAACTCTACCCAGTGTGGTAGGTGTGTGCCTTGCTAGCACAACCGTAGCAGAGAAACAGAAAACAAATCACCATCACTACAAGGGAAACTTACTGATGCATAGAAAAGCATGCAATAGCTTTGGGGGACCCTCCCTGTCCCCCTCATCAAAAAGCAAGATGTCCTTGGATACTATACAAGAAAAAATGTACTTTTATGAAAATATAAATCTTTGTCAAAAGGCAAGGGTTGAAAAAAGTACTATATTGAGGAGTACAGAAAGGAGTTAACCTATTTTGCATGTATTAGTGCCATGCAAAACTCAAAACCCAACTGTATTATGCAGCTCAGAACAGGAAATTTAAGGCCAACACATAAGCTAGGATCTATAAACATGTAAGGCTACAGTGATGTAATCAACTCTTTGGAAGAAAAGTAATCAAAACCAACTCAATTGCAGTTGTACAATGAAGTGATAGAGTATCACTAGGAGAAATGTAAATTATATTTACAATTGAAGGTCAAATTTTCAGCCTGAAGTGATCAGACAAATTATTTCAAGTTCTGATAGGTAACTATGATTTTAACCAAATAGATTTGTATAACAAACAGTGAAACACAAGCCGAAAACATATACAAAAATGAGTAGGTACTGTGACTGTCCTCTAACAATTAATATAGAATTGTCAAGATGTAGTTAAGGGACAGAAATATCTTCTGGGCACATTACACCCAGGAAAACACTGAGCACTTCTGCAAAGTAAAACTATCTGCTGGTTTTACTACTGAAAATGAATGGAAAAAAAAACCTAGTGAAAAAAAATTGAACATTTATGTAAATTGAAAATGACTGTTTAACTGGCCATGTGATATGGCCAGCATGCTTCATTAACAGTCTCTTGCCAAAGTCCAGCTCTGCCACATAAACACTGGCAAGGGGCTGATGGGCTGGTTATCTCATGCTCTGTGCAGGTATAAAAAAAAATTTCCTTTGTAACAAATGACTCTGGCACTTGTTTGTCATGTTGTCTCTCCTGCTTTGTCAGAGCTTCCTGCCCTTGCAGCTGAGGACAACCATGCCCCAGATCCCAGCTGCAGTAGCTGACATAAAAACACATCCTGCGTTCTCTGCCACCTCCACTGTGTGAGCGGCAACTTCCTACATAAACTAGAGGTTGCACATATATTTATAGTACACTTGTGATTGCACATATGTTTATAGTAAAGGTGATCCTTCTCTGCCTTTGAAAGTCCTCCTTTTGAATGAAAGTGAGAGTTTAGAACAACACTTTTGGTTTGTGTTTAGTGTACTCAGGTCTAGGGGCTGAGCTTGGATCTGGAAAAGGGGACATGTGATTTGTCAGCCACAATGGTACGTGGTATGAGGAAACTCTGAACATACCATGAAGGTCTCCTTCCTGGACGTGTATCAAGTTGAAATGAATCTAGAGTCTGGAAAATAAGAACATTTGGGCAGCTCTTCAACCATTGCCTGCACATACAGGGTGCCATAAATCAGAGATACTGAGAGCAATAAGGAAAAGGAAAGACAAAGGTCAGAGAGGTAAATGTCAAGAGTCACAAGAGAGACAGATGCTGTGGGGCTGGTTGTAGTATGGGAAAAAATACTATTTTTTAAATGGGAGATGAAACTGATAATTGCAGTGTTTTTGGATATTGCTAAGTAAGCCAGAACATGTTACTTTACCTTGTATTACAGATGCAGATGCTAAAGAAAGACTTGTAAATGAGATGCAGCCATTTTTGTGTCTCAACAGCAAACAGTTGATCAGGGCCAAATGCTCCAAACCTTCAAGTGACAAATCAATTTCCAAAACCCTGTAATTGTTAGTATAATCACATCTCCAAAGAAGTAAGAGTTTTTTACTCAGCTATAAACACATTACTTGCCAGCTGAGTAAGCTTTGTAACAACTGAAAGCAGTAAAGGCCACATATAAATTTGGTATTTATCAGTGTAGATAAAAAACCTGAAAGTGCCTTTTGTCCCTCACCAAAAACCAACCAACCAACACTGTCTTGTCTCAGATAAAACTCACCTGGTGTTAGCCAGAAATACTTCTGAATACATTTTGCAGGATATTATCTTCATGTTTATTAGTTCAAGATAGCTGATGTCATGTTTTCCTGACCTCTACCATTTTAGCTAACTAGGTGAGCATTTATTGAAAAACATTAAGATAATAACTTGTAACAATAATTAAAAAAATAAGTTCAATGAAAGAAAAGTTGTGTGAGTAACCAGGAAGAGTTGGCAAAGTCTGTGAGAATGAATTTAGAATATTTTATATGCACAAATGAACTTTAACATATGCAAAGCTGTTGAGCTGTTGTGTCTGACAAAAAATACAGGTCAATTCACAAAAGAGTTCCTGATCATTGCAACAGAAAATTGGAGTCTGGAACAAAGTAATTATACATTTGTTTCTGTAAGTTTGAAAAATATATGTGCTAGCCCTAATTTCCCTGAAGTAACTTTGTTAAAAAGTACTGCAGCTAGGGAAGTGATTATCTATCTCGAATCTATTTTCCCTTGTCTTTTATAAGTTTATTGCCTGCCAACAAGTAAGGCAAAAGTAGGACATGCTAGAAGAGAAGTTGCTGTATTAGAGGAAAATAAAATAATGAAATAGGGTTGTAATGATAACAGCAACAGTGCTCTTGTTTTCTTTATACAGAGTGTGGAAATAGATGAAGTATGAATAAGGTTAGTGCTTAATGTATTGCCTTGAGTGAGAATCTGATGAAAATGAGGAGTCTAATCCCAGGAACAGGCAGTGTCATTGAAGTACAGTTGCTTTTACAGTGTGCAGAATGGTGAATCTCTCAATATTTCAAGATCATACTTACCTTATAGTGACGCATATGCATAGGTGAGCTTACGTGTACAAATGCGCAATGCACGGTAGGGATGTACATTGTCAGAGCTGTTTGTTACTAAGCAAAAATTGTCACCTGATCATTTTGCACAATAGGAATCTCCCATGTCAACAGTTGCTCGCGTGAATTTAACTGAGTCAGCAGATTCTGCCTGTACTGCTCCCAAGGTGTGATGATAGTCCCTGTCAGTGGAGCACTCCACTGTCATTGCTTCTTACACCCTAGCTTGTATCTGACACTGCAAAATTTGATTTTGAAAGAAT
>VYZX01008315.1:48329-160267 GCA_013401335.1 Brachypteracias leptosomus | reverse complement strand
CTTACTGAAGTGATAATAATCAGTGAGTGAATGAATCTGTTAGCTAATTCTCTTAATATATAAGGATAAATGAAATATTTAATAGAATCATATATGTGATTACCAATGTTTATTTTTAGTGGACCTTCCAGTTCTTTACTGTTCCTTCTACTTTTCATTTAGTGAGACTATTATCTCACCTATTTTTGAGTTGCCATTAATTTCACCCCCCTCATCTGTTAATGGACTTTTTCTCTTTCACGTTTGCTTCCCTAGCCATAAAAGCCTTTTTAATCCTCCTGAGCCCTTTTTTATTCATTCTGGGCTTGATTGTAATGCTATGCTGTGCCCTGAGTAAGTAGCTATGTTGTCCCAGGAGCAGGTCAGAGAATTAAGCAGTACTTGGGGCTCTGGTCTGTCCCTGAGCTCTGCTTCTGAAGACAGGGCTGGGTTGTGGCTGTGCAACATCCAGTCTAAACAGTAACTCTTGCTGGCAAACCAGAGGGAAAAGCATTTTGCAGATACATTGACTTCTTTCCCTGCTGATCTGAATGCAGGTGATGGGTCCTGCTTTCCATACCAAACCTTTTGCTTCACAAGAGAGCAACATGTAGCAGGTAATGTAATACTTTTCTGTCTCTGTTAGTCTTGGCTTCAGCATTTTAATTTTTCATAGTCTTGAGCTAGATGAGCAGGTCTTAATGCTGTGCTGGCCAGCAGGCACACATGTACTGTCAAAATGTCACAGTCAGGCAGCCTAGGTAGGGAAACAGCATCACGTCCTGGAGCATCATCAGTGGGGAAACACCTAGGGCAGTTTCAGGGGTGAACCGTTTGGCTCCTCATGTCAGCTTGCTCTACTTAAGTCTGGGTGGTTTAGACTGGTTTGATAAGGAAATGGCCCTTCTAGGATTTTACTGCATGTGTGTGTGTACGCATCTGTCTGCCTACCTTTTAGTTATTTCCCTTTTCCCTTCTTGTCTTTCTCCCTCCTCTATAATTTTTCAGCCTATTTTCCAAATCCAATCACAAAGGAATAGAGAATCCAAATATGAAATTCTGCAGCCTGTGCTCAGTCTCTGGTATCTAATCAAGTAAAACTTCTGCTTGAAATATTTTCCTTGTCTGGGCCACAGATGAGGGCTTGTACATGTGTTTTCTCTCATGTCTAGTAAGCTCATGCTGTACATTAATGTTAACTCAGTCAAAAAAGCAGTTGGCCACGACACAAAAAACCATCAGCTTCATTAGTTTGGTTTCGCTATGTGTTGAACAACTGCCGCCTTCTCCACTTCTTTTATGTCTCTCTATAATCTCAGATATATCAGTAACATGAAACTGGTGCTGAGGTTTCACTTTCACCCTTTCCCTTTTTCTTTTTCACAGGAACTATCTGTAGTACCTACTTTAATTCAAACTCAGTATTTTGAGGGCTCCTTTGCCATGTTTGTTTTCATGAAATGAAATACTTTTTAATTTATGCCTTATTGTTTTGGTTTTGGATAGCTTCTGATTGCTGTTTCTTTATTTTTTTGTAAGAATTAATATGGTTTCTTGTTCTGGGTAATAAAAGTTTGTAACTTGAGAACCTCCTTAATACATGTGTGATTGTATTTGTTATCCAACAGAGAGATGGGAGGTCAGGATTTCTCCTTAATGTTTTTTACAGGCTGAAGTAATAATTTTCCTTCCTTGGCTCTGTGTGCCTTGTAGTCAGAGCTGTTCTTCCCTCCAGGTTAGCTCAGTGTGTGTTGTTCCCTATGCTCGGTGGGCAGAGGATTGCTGTATGTGGCCAGTAGTTTCCCTTGTGTAAAATCCAGCCTGTTGCACTATATTGCCATAAAAACCTAAAGCATTGTGCACTTAACTGCATGCAACTTGCAGGTGAAAGCCAGTGGGACTAGTTAATCTGTAGATGGAAAGATGTGAAACTAGTCAGGTATTTTCTCCATAGTTATTACCAAAAATGACAGCATGGAAATATGTCAGAGTATTTATGAAAGTGTAGGATAAAATTCGAGGTAATATTTACTTGCCTCTTTCTACATTTTCACCTTTAGCCTTCTGTCCCGAATACTCTTGCAAAATAAACAGCAGTTATGACACCTGAACATGAAGAATTTAATGACCTAAAAAATATTGCCCACAACTGTAACTGCTTTCAAGTAACCTTCACATTTGGCTGCTGCTATGTTTTATCATGTATATTGTGGCTCTTTTTTTTTTCTCCTTTTGCTTTTGTATTGCTTTAAAAAGACAACAGAACATGCTGTGAGTTAATGTTTCACTTGTAAAAGGTTATGGATTAAGCTCAGCTGGTTTCTCAGGCTGACACAGGGTTCATGATTAGAAGAATGAAAACAAACATGAATTGAAAATGTCACTAACCTTTGTTGGGCCCTGAAAATCCCTGAGCCTGCATGACAGGAGGCTTTCCTGTTTTCAACAGGATAAAGTAGATTGAAACAAAACAGCATGGATCTTGGCTATTTACATCTTTTAATGAATGCTCTTCACATTTGGGTCCCTTTGTCAATCTCCCAGTTTTCAAGGGTTTAGCTGTGAAAAGTGCGGATGGTATCACATACTCTTATAAACCATGGAGCAGACATCTGTCTAGGATGCTTTTTCCTCCAAATTATGCTTAATGTGAAGGACCATGTTTTAAGATTCATTTAAGATTCATGTATAAGGTAGCCAATTACCCACTCTGTTCAACAGCAGAAAGGCTGAATAAAATAATCTCTAAATAATGTAACCAATTTTATTTTATTAAATTAAATCAGAGAAAACATTTTTATAAATTCTAAATGATAGTGTAGTTTGAACTTTAAAACTGTTCAATGAAAAAAATAAACCCTTTCACTAAAAAAAAAAATTCATCTGTTCTTGCTTTAGCTGCTGTTGAAAAAAATGCTCTGTCTTAACAAAGGCAGGAGAAACTCAAAGCCAACTCAAACCGGCCAGAGTGGGAACCAAAAATGCCACTGATCTGGGATGGTTTGTTTTATTAAGAACCAAATATCGTAGATCTACAAACTGAAGCAGTCTACTGCACTGCCTTACTGACTCCCTGCTTCCTTGTTGCCTTACACTGGTTAGCTGAGTTTTTTTCCCAGTCAAATTACTGAAAACACAAAAGAATTATCAATGGTTTTTTGTCTAAGCTGTGAAGAAACAAGGTGTATGTTTTTTGTCATTTTAATTTTTTTAGCTGCATGTTTTAGTAACAGCTGTGCCACTGCTTCACTGATTTCATAGGTAACCTGAGAAAATACTTTATGGAGGAAGAACACCAGGGGATCCTGCAGCTGAATATATTTCCTTCTCCTGATCTATAAATGTCTGGTGGATATGGAATTTTTGCCTCACAAAATCACATTTACCTTTTTCACAAAGTGAAGTGAGGCAGCATAGACCCAAGCTTAGTACATAATTATTTAACATATCCTACTATTTCATGGTGCAACTCTGACCTGTAACTGAGATTTAATGAAGTGCTTTGGCAGAGAATTAATATTAGGGGGAACATAAACCTGTGAATTTTTAGTCTCACTTCATCCAATTATAGTTTGTTCTTACATTACATAATCTATTTTACAGTTTTTTGTGCAGGAGTAGAGTGAGATCTTAAAATATTTTAATGAGGACTAGCTTTTTTTTCTCTCTATTTTAGTGTTTTTCAAATATTGAAGAATGTAATATTTGATAAAATTTCCTAAGGATTCTTAATTATATAGGACTCTAAACCACAGCTTCAAAAGCAGCTGAGGCCTCAGTCTCTAAAGGTATGTGGACATGTGAGTCCTACTTATTGAAAGTGCTAAACCTGAAAATTAAATAAATGGCTATTAGGTGCTCAAAAACTAGAGTGTTAGCTCCTTAAACAGTTGGGCTTAGATTGACAAAGGAGGTTTTGCAAGGCAGTACCCAACTTCCAGGTGTCTTGCCACACACTGAATTCAGATCTATAATCCCATGTTCTCTAAAGTGGATGGAGAAAGTAGGGAGCACAGTGGAGAGCTACCTGTGGGAAGAAATACCAGAGTATTAGGGGCACGACTACATCAATCATACTGTTAGGTGAATATGATGCCTTTCCATGTACTAAATTGCCTCTTTTTATCTCTCTCAAGTCAGCTTGGAGAGAAGGAATGTGAGTCACTTCTCTGTACCCCTGTAAATTCGTAATTGTGTGTGAAGAGTGAGTTGTTCTTCTGATGTGCTTCTACAGAACAGGACAGCTTGATGTAGTTTGATGGTTAAGATGCTCACATGAAGAACAGAAGTTTAAAGGGGATTTGATTCTGCATCCCAAGGAAACACTTCTGATACTATGACTACTACTACTGACTGGAATGAGGGAATGGATGGCTTCTCCTGGCTGTGGAGACTCATCCTCCTGGCTGAGATTAGACATCTTTGGGGTATATCTGACACGTCAGATCTTGAAAATAAGGCAGGAGGTAGAAAGCCTTGTCTGTGAATGTCAGGAGGTTTAGGGGTGGGATAGACACCTAATTGCTGAGTGCTTTCAGGGCTCAAGCACTTCTGCTCATTCCTTGTACAGAAACTTAGTTTCCTAGGAGATTTCTCTTGTGGAAACTTGAGGAAGTTTTGAGGATCTGAATTTTTGATTTGGGTGCCTAAGGTGGTATTAAGATGCCTTAATTCTCCTCTTGAATCTAATTCACGGAGGCAACTTTTTAAAAGATACATAGTGCATGAAAATATACATAAGTGCTTTGTTTTGATTTGTCAAAGGTGCATAGACAATTCACTCTATTTTGGTACTATTGGTCTGCAACACAGGGATTTTCTGTAGAAATAAGTTATTATTAGATTATTTGACTCTTCAATACCATTATTTATCTATCTATCTGCCTTAGTGTACATGTAGGCACTGAACACATGTGAAATTAGCCATAAAAGCCCAGTGGGCCAGGGCTCCAGAGGCACTAATGTGTCTTTGGAAATATTTTTTACAGCATTTTACTGCTGTGTTATCTATTCTGTGGTAATAGAAGATGCAGAAAAGAAAAGAGTAAGTGCTGGCTTTTTCAAGTTGTCTCCAGCTATAACAGTTAAAATCCCATGTTATATCTCTGGAAAAAAAAAGAAAAGAACCATGCTGAGAGCATTTGGAGCAATGTAACATTGTTTAGTTTAATTTGATAAGCTCTTGAGAGCAGTTTCACTTAATATATGGTGCTATATAATGTCTTGGCTTAGTTTGGACTGTGTGAGAGCAAAACATGAACTCAGGCATAACTCAGTGATCGTTGTTTTCAGTTTTGAAAATACATGGGCACACCTGATTTATAGCCAAAGCAAGGAGCTAGTGATACTTGGCATAAGGAAATTACTGTTTAGCTCAGTGCCAGTTTCTGCTAAACTCTCCCAAATGTACTTGTGTCTTGGCCTGGGTACTTTTGACTGTTCAAGCAGAATGACTCCCTTCAGTGGAGAACTGAGCTAACCATTTAAAGGGTGTTTTTTTCCCTAATAAAACTTTACAGCACTTTTATGTGAATTTAGTGTTTGTGAAAGGCCCTACATTGACAGCCCAGGGAACAGAGGCCCTAAGTTCATTCACAGACCTTGCACAGTGCAGCCAGGGGTGATGGCAGTGCTCCTGCCCTGCCATGCTCATGTGTGTTCTTCACATCCTAGACGTGATTAACTGTGGTCCATAAATATTGATTTGGTCTCCGATGCTCTTTTGTGGTGTGGATACTTCCACATTACTTTCCCTTCACAAGTTCTACAATAGCTTTTACCTTGTAGGCTTTTTTTTTATATTGCAGTACTGAATCCAGCAGGATTTATACCAATAATTTACAGTAAGTGAAACATATTTAATTTAATAATTCATCTCTTTAGCTCAGTTAAAAAGTGATGATTAAAACAGTGGAGGAAATGTCCTGATGTACTAGAATTAAAATACAAATACTTATGTAGGCATCACCAACACTAGCTCTAGCACAAAGGATTTAGGAGTAAATTTGTATTAAAATGTATTAAAATCAGTATGCACCCCAGAATCTGCATATTGTGTATTCAAAGACTATAACTCAAGCCAGCAAAGGTGCTAGGGACAAGGGGCTGTATCAGGATTAGTTAGACCACACAGCCACTGAGTCTTTGCTTTTGACATGTATAGGCCCTTGCATTAGCTGGACAGGCTGCCCCACTGCAGCCCCATCCTGATCTGAGGGCACACTGCTCTTCTCCTCTGAAATAGGAGGAGGATGTCTGCTGTTCTTTGGGCAGCCCAGTGCTGGGAGCAATGCCTAGAATGGGAGGAGAAAGGACATTGCCACCACCATTGGTGAGGGAGGCAGAGGGAGTGGAGGACACTCAACACACTGGGCTCTGCAGGAAAAGAGGCTCAGGCAGTCTTAGGCAGCAAAAACAGTACACGTGTGGCTAAGCAAAGGCATGGTACTTTCAGGTATAAGAAGCAGCACAGCTCTGAGTATCTAGGACACTTTTTAACAGATATCTTGAAGGCTGAGAACCAATGCAAATTATGGCTGAGTTTTGTAGACTGTTTTTAGGAAGTTAAGAGGAGAAAATCTGCCATTTTAAGCTCAGTTCTGTCTTCTGTCTGAGCATTTTTGGAATTACTCAAATTATGATCTGTGAAACAGTTATGGTGAGGTAATTAATGTTTTCACTAGGGCTTAAAACATAGGAGCTCTGAAACACTTGGGAATGGAAAATGCACTTCTCCCAGTCTGACATAGGCATTTACTGGAGCTCTCAGGAATACTTTCTAAAGAAAAAAAAAAAACAAACCAGAAAAAAAATCATTATTTCAGAGAGTGATATCAAGATGACTGTTTCTATTGGGGAACTGTCTCATAGTGATCTGAAATTAAATGCCTCATTTTTTATTTCCCTGGTGATTCAGCTCTGAGGGACTTACATCTTCATTGCTAATTTCCCTTAAAGAATCATTTAAAACTATTAAACCTCAATTAATTTGAGGCTGAATTCAGTACAAGTGACTATGTTTAGAATTAAATGCAACAATTCAAAGATAACTTATTTCACAACGGTGTTGTATTTTGTGATGGTGCTGTTTCGAAGTATACACAAAAATATGGCTGAATATTTATTTTTTCTGTGTTCTGTTTGTACTTCTCAAAGACCTATTGGAATCTTGTGTTAATTTTTATGCTTAATTTTGCATATATTGAGAAACTGGAAGCAGAATTGACAGAATTAATGTGATGTGCCTCATTCACCTGTTCACCAAAATCCTACCTATAAAGCATTCTTCCTAGATGACACTGAAATGTCTATATTTTTCCAAGATGCAGCTTTTCTTAGACAAGCTTATTTCATTGCATTTCATTTCATGGTTCCCTCCAAATGCCTTGTACACAGTACTCCTATATGTTTTCTCATTTAGAAAGACTTGCCAGGGAAGTTAAGATATTTCAAGTAATTCTGTTCCTGATCCACATCAGGATTATTGTAGATTGATGCGTGACGGTATCTTGGATTCCTGATGGAACAATGTCCTTAGGATATGAACCTGCATATGCACACAACACTGGGAGGTTAATTGTATTTGATTTAACAACACTAATTTATTGAAACAGGCTTATTATCTGGCCTATAATTTGCAACCCGAGTTTAATGAGTCCTTTTTTATTTCTCTTTTCTCTCTCTCCTTTCTCTCCGTCTACCTTGTTCCCTCATTTTATCTTGCTTTTTCTCCTTTCTCTTTCTCATCCCCTTGCCCCTGCCCTCTCTCTGTCTTCCCCTGAGAACACAGAGAAGTAGCAGAAGCCTGAGCTACCATCCTCACTACAGTTAGAAAGATGAGTGTGTGCAGATAACATTCCTTTAGAGTTGTGTAGCATTATCAGTGGCTTTTGAGGCCTCCATAGCATGCATTGTCCTTGGGATACTGTCACTGAGATGATGGAGAACTCCCATATATCTGGGCCACCTAAAAATAGGGCAGCTATTCAGTGACTAAGCCCTTGCTGTATTTTGCTCCCCATAAGGGAAGATGCTTACGTGCATTAGGGCCAGCAAAAAGTCCCTGTGCACTTCTTACCAACCCCAAAATAGAGCTTATGCTCCAAGTAAGTGGCTCCAAAGACTTAATCTGGCCCTCTGTGCTGGAATGACTGTCGTGCAGCATGTGTGCAATGACTGCCTCCTGATGAGGAGTGGTGTCATCTGATGCTAAATGACAAGGGAGCAAACCAAACACAGGAAGGTCTTTGCTTGCTGCAACAGCTGCTCCCGCTGCTAATTGAAGCTGTGTATCTGTGGCATCATCCCAGTGCCTATTTTAGGTTGTTTCCAGCTGTGAAGGTTTTTGTCTCACAGCTAGTGGTATCTGTGCAGCTGGCAGAGCGAGGTAAAAATAAACACAACTAATTCAGCTAAGCAATGAGAAAAATGTACAAAGAAATGTAAAAATAATGTAAGCCAAGGTTATTTGGGAGAGACGTCTGAGTTTGTGTGGAGAAAGGCTGATCTGGCAAGGAAAAGGGTTGATCACCTGCCTGTGACTGTTGAGAAATTGAGGAAATATTTCAATATGAATTTTGGGTTTATGAAATGTGTTGGATGCTGAAATTTCCCAAAGACCAAGCTCTGATGGCACTACTGACAGTTTATCTATAATGTCCTATGCATATGTTTAAATATTTACTGTAAGGGAAGTGTTTTGATGAATGAGAATATATAATTTATCATTTTCCATAATCTGTTTGCCTCTTTCCTAAGCAATAGTTAAGTACTACTAGTTAGAGGGCTTTTTGTTCCTCTTTTAGTTGGATATTTCTCTTTCAGAAACAAAACTTGTACCACCAAACTCATCTCTCCCATTTCCCCACATTTCATCCAGTAATACCCATGTTAGCCCTGCTTAAACTGCTAACAGCATTAGGGATGACTGCATAGATATTAGGTAGCACCACCCCTACTGAGACCCTAACCCCGAGTTTCCCTTATCTACAAGGGAAGACAAAACCAGCTGGTTTTGTTCTGCAGTTCAATATAAAACCTGTTTGAATCCAGCTTGTATGCAGGCAATTTTAGAGGAAAAAGATCTAAGTGGATTTCCTACCAATCTCTCATAATATTTAGAATTTCTGGTTATTGTAGGAAACTTGACTTTGGAAAATTGTCATGAAAAGAGAAAATTTGAGGCACAAATAACTTACTCCTTGAGTACTGTGCTTATGTTCTTTTAAGTATGTTACCTATTGGCTAAAACAGCTATCAATATGTGTAACCAGAACTATTTTAGACTTCATTAAACATTTTAAATGTATGTACTTCTGGCAATTTGTCTTGAAACAAACATTTATACAGATATTCTGTCAGTATCTGTCCCAGTTTAGATCTCAGTTAAATCTAGAGGGATTTCCTCTTTAAAATACTATCTGATCTATTTTATTTCAATGAGTTTTCCTGGAGATATTTGTATTTGTTTTAAATTCTTGTGGTTGGCTACGGTTTTATGACAAATATAAGTCATATGTTTGTTAATGCCAAAACCACCATGTACTTTCATTAACTTACGAAATTAATTTTAGGCTTTCAGAAGGAAAATCTTGACTACAACACAAAAAAAATATTTTTAATTCTCTGCTGATGATCCATTTTTCCTTCCTCTGCTTTCACATTTCTAAATGTTTATTTTTACTGGTTTTCCTCAGAGTCTTGGACACAACACCATGAGCTGTGCATTGGTACCATGGGTGGGGAACCTGCTAGAACAGTGCCCCATTCTAGCCTGGAAATACTGACCTCTGCTCATTTTAAATACTGCCTGAACTTAGGGAACTGGCATTCAAGAGTCAGTCACATTACTTGGAATGCAAATATATAATAACTTGTAGTAGGGAAGCATAAACTAACAGAAAGTTAAAATAAATGGACATTTATTGCTTTTATCAAATTGATCTTGCTCAACTATTCTATTTACAATGTTGTCAAGTGTTTTCTTAATACATTCTGATCTGTTCTGTTTTCTAAGGAGAAATGGTACCTAGAAACACAGAAACAAATATTGCAACAGAAATGGAGCAAGTTCTTAAAATAACATTTGGTTAATATGCAATTATGAGGCAGTCCCTACTTTGTCTCTTTGTTTCAGCATATCCATTTCTTAAAGCTCCCTGTAAGATTGGATCTTACACTGGAGTATAGCTATATTAATATTGTTACATGTCAGTAGAATATGACATGAAGTTATGATCTATTTATACAAACTGCAAATTGAAGCAGTTTATTCATCATCACCATGTTGGTGAATTTTCATATAAAATAAAATCCATAAAAGCTGCTAAAAATCAGTGTCCACTCTGAAATAGTATTGAGTAGGAAGGAAATTTTTCACACTTCACTCAAAAGAATATTTTAATTATCTCATTTAGGAACAACTCAATTATAAGTATGCAAGTAAATAAGTAGAAGCTTTGTATCCACTCTTATCTTATGTTCAAACATCTTCAGCTACAAAAACCACCCACTTTTGTGGTTTTACAGAAAAGTATATAAGTGAAGCTCATTATAAATGGTTTTACACTAAATGAGCCCTAAACTGGTAAATGGGACTTTATCTCTAGGGGAAAGTGTGTGCAGTGGTTAAGCTTTCAAAGACATCTATTAAAATCCCTTACATTGCCCTAGAATCTTAGTTCTTTCACTTCATCTTTTGAAATGTGTGCTTTTTTTGAAAACCTGGGCAATGTTCTACCTGCTAATGAAGCTTTCCAGAATACTTGTTTGCATAGCCAGAGGATAGATGACATCTGTCTAGAGGAGGCTTTCTCAGTAACTCCACCAAGACCAGAGTTTTAATCAGTGAGGTTACATTTTGCTTTAGGCTGGGGGAGTAGAGGCCTCGCATAGGGATGAAGCTCCTGTAAAAGTCACTTCTGCCTGCCAGGCTGTCATTTTGTAGCCTGCAAGAAACACCACTGCTAATATGAACAGAAAAGCATCAAAGTGTAATTTAAACAACTGCTGAAATTCTGACTTTTGTTCTACAGTGCTTTCCAAAATCTGAATCTGAAAGGGTTGTATCTCACCTGCTTGTGCCGTCTTGATAGCTTGATCAAGCAGTGAGGTAAGTGCCTTTTACTACATGGAAACTACAAGGTCAGAAGGGGAAAAAGTACTGACATGATTATGAGCATTAATAATATCGAGGTCTTATATAGCACTTTTCATAAGGATATTTTAAAGCGCTGTACAAAAGAGACGAGTCTCATTATCTCCATATTTTAGATCTAAAATGTGACCTCCAATACCTTAAGGCTTGTTCTCTGAGAGAGAAAAAAAGTCTTTTGGAATCAACAATACTTATTCTCTGTTAAATTTCTAATCATCACAATGATGATTTTCTTTTAATCTACTTGTTCTGTGGACTCTGTAATGGAATTTTAATTGCTTTACAAGCAGCTCGAGATATAATGAATAAATGTAATTCTTATCAGGACGCTGCCATCAACCGATTGAACCAGTACATTGGCATTCGCAAGGCATATTCAGACAATTACATTAGCACGTTCAATTATGTTGCTGGTTATTGCCTCGTTTGTTGGGGAATGGTAATTGAATATATAGGTGTTGTGATGCACAGTAAAATGGCTCAGCTTAAACCACCTTCGGAAAGAGTTTAAGACAATCCTTCTTTGCCTTTGCAAAGGACAGATGCATAAATCTTTCAGAGCATCCTAGGTAAGATCATGCACACTAAGTAGCAACTGAGAAGTTTTTGGTTGGTTGGTTGGTTGGTTTGGGTTTGTTGTGGGGGTTTTTTTTATTGAATCAGGCTAACAATACCACAAACAACTAACTATGCCCTGAATGCCCCACAAAATAGTTATGTTGTGCAAAACGGGAATATTACTGTAAACTGTCACTGAAGGGCCAATTTTTACCTTCTGTTATCAGGAAAATATTTATGTTTTATTGTTTTAGAAGATAGGCCTTGACATCTATCAGCAGAATTTTACTGTAGGGGAAAAGATTTATGTCTGCAGAACAGCAGAGAACAAAACTTGGTGCTCACCTTTCTGCAATGTCCCTGATGCAAAGAGGCTCAAGCATTTGTTTGGGATTTTGTTCCTCTCTGGGGCCAACATTGATACGCACAAGTGAGTCTTAATGAGAGGAAAGATTTTTCAGCGTTGTGGGGAATTTAAATATCTGAGAGGAAAGTCAGAAAAATTAAAACATATATTTGTCTGTGTTCAGACAAATGGCATTAATGAGGCAGGATTTGGGGAGGTTTAAAAGGCACCCTATGAAAAATGCAGTTTTGAGACCCTGGTCCTTGGAAACTATTTTGTGAAATGATGTTGCTTTTAAGATGGAGGCCAGTCTTGAGCAGTGATGTAGACACTGAATGTTAAAGCTGCTACTTCTAGTGTAGGGCTTGTCCCACCTCCATTTAAGCAAAGAAGATTTGAGATGTGAAGTATACACAGGGGGAAAAAAAAAAAGAAAAACTATTGGAATATGTTACATTTTGGGGGCTATCTGTCTTTCTACAAGGGACGAGACCTTTTTGTCTAGGAACTGAAAATATTTTTATCTAATAGCATACTATTGTGTATTCCTTCAAACACTGGACCCATATTGGCTCCAGTTGCATAAAGTTTAATGGTATAAAAAAGAAAATTCAAGCTAGCGCTTCAAACATTTATTATGCTGTCCTGGTTTGAGGTAGAACAGAACTAGTTCTTTTCAGTGATTTTACTTTTCAGCAGTTTTGGTTTTCAGCTAAGTCTCTTCTAACTAATTGCACTTTCTGAATTTAATGGCATGATTTTGCAGACAGTGTCTGCTTCTAGCAGTGCTAATGCTTGATGTTTAGAGCTACTACTAAGGATTGGTGTGTTGAAAGGCTCTTGTTTATACCTGCTCCTGACCAAGGTCACTGCTAAATCCTGTGTACCATGTTGGGGGTGCAGAAAGTAAGGGGCCACACCTGCTGAGAGAGCAGAAAGGACAGGTGGCCCTAAGCTGACCAGGATATTTCATCCCATATATGTCATATTCAGTATAAAGCTGAGGGATCACAAGGGTCAATCTCTCTTCTTCAATGGCCAGTGACTGAGGAGGATTCTGTCTGTTCTGCCTTTGATCCCCATCTATGTGTTCCTGAATCCAGTTTCAGAATCCAGTACCTTAGCCTTGGCGGGGGCTTGTACTTTCCTGATAATGCTAAAGTCCAGCCTCCTTGAGCACCCATTGAAGGATAACAGATTTTGTAGGTCTTATATTACCTGTAGCTCACACTTTACCACCTCTTGGAGGGCAATGTCTCTCTCGAGCACCTCTCTGCTATTCCTTCTATTCTCCTGGTTGTCTCTTGGGAAAGCAAGTTCTGGGGACAGCTGCTGTTTCCTCCTCCTATTACTATTGCACTTCTTTGTAGAGTCTTACAACGCACCATCAGTTACAGTTCGTAAGTGAGTATCTATGAAAATATTATACCTACCCTGGGACATCTCCATGCTATTTATTTAAGCACAACCAGTACTGACTTTGCCCTCATTTCTATGTGATATTACCTTTCACTCAAACTGTGAAAATTAACAGCTGTGAATATTTAACAACCAATTTTCCAAGTTGATGATCTTGGTCATAAGGTCAGGATGCTATGGCATCTTGATCAGTTTAGTGTATTTCCCCTTTTGTTGTCTGATCTGAATGACAATTACAGGGTAAGTACTCTGTTTTGTCACTGTCCCAGTACAGCAAATTATGTTCTTGTTATTTGTCACATTACTAATTTTTGTGAATGGATAGCGTTGATGAAAAGCTACTTGGCAAGTAAGACTTAATTTGTGAATGCAATAAGCTTATTTGGAGGGAATCTACGTGATGGTTTTTTGGTTGGTTGGTTTGGGTTTTTTTCCCCTGATCATTGGATACAATGTGTTAAAGAAGGTCAATTCTGCTGTGGTCAATACTTTAACAAGACATTGAAATTCTTTCATCTAAGACAAAGGTACAGCTAGATCTGCACAACTGAAGAAAAAATGAACATGTGCTCAGCATGTAGGTCATAAGGCCAGGTTATTCACCTTCTAGACTCATATTCTGTTTGCTCAACCCATTTAATGACAGATTTAGAACACTGAACAAATGTGCAGTGCACATGCACCCCAGGTCACACTTAGCTCATTATTAGCTCTGAAAAAAAAATTATCTTAATATCTTCAAGGCTGAAAAGGAAGACCAATGGGTTTGGAAATCTCCCACGCATTCGCACAGGAATCTCTCTGTTGATTGTTGTTCAGCCAAAGACCTCTAGATTTTGTCAAGACTAGATGTACTTAACTGGGTAACCTATGGGCTGAAGATGTTAAGGGAAGGTATTGAAGCAACTTTAAATAATACAAGTGATTGTGAGTAAAAGAAGAAAATGATTTTGAAATTATTAATGCATGTGTTGGAATTTCCTGAGTCAAACTTTGAATTTCTGTTTAACAATGGCTTTTAAATGGCTGAAATAGTTGGATAAAGTTTAGAAAAAAATAGTCTAAGAGAAACTCAGTTTGCGTCCACTGCTGCATTGAAAATGGCTTTTCTACTACTTTTTCCTTTCTTTGTTACATCAGGTAATTAACAATTAGGGCTACATCTTCTTCCAAAACTGTTTTGGAAAATTCTTTTTAAAGAAATAATTTTTAAGAAACAAGGATATTTCTTGATAATGTACTGGTGCACATTAAGGATTTTCAAGGTTTTTCCCCTCCTGTTTCTGTGCTTTCCATGGTTCCCCACCTCTCTTAGCAAGCAATAGACTGCTAAAATATCTGATTGCTTTGCTACTTTTGGGAAAATCAGGTAGATTGCTTTTCTGTGTGCTGAAGAAACGCAATGCAAGTTTTCACACCACTAAAACTCCTTCTGTGAGTCAATCCATTTCTTGAAAGTGTACCTGAGCACCTCAGTTAATTCACTCCAATTGCTACTACTAGCATTTTGCCTTTCTACATCATCTCTCCAATTGTAATCAGCTGCTCTGTAATCATTTGTTTCAAAGCGAAAAGGATGTAGCTTTTTTTTTTTTTATTACTATTTATTTATTCATTTGTCTCTGTGCACTACTGTTCCAAACATCAGCAAAACGCATGTCAGGGTGACAGAGGCATTTTGGTGGCTTTTTAAAAGAGGAAAGAAGATGCTAGGCTTTAGAAAAATACATTATAAGCCTCACTAAAGGAAAAACAAACAACTTTCTTAATTTGACATTATTCATTGGTACATTTACGGCCTAAAACAAATAACAGAAAGCTACTTTATTGCACAGCTGACCATATGACAATAAAATATGTATAAAATTGTTTTAAAAACTTAATCCTACAGAGGAAGTGTATACAGTGTAGTGTGGAATTTATCAGGGGAAAACTGTATGGGAACAAATGTTTTTCTGTACTCCAGCTGCAACTGAAAACATTGTGTATTGAAGGCATAAAACCAGACCAGGCAACTCTGCCACGTCAGGGATAATTTGTCATATCATACCAAAGGCATTGCACTGCTATGTTTCAAGAGCATATATGGAGGATTGAGACATCTTTGGTTCCATGGAACAATGGAACAGCACCTGAAATAGAAAACAATCTTCTATGTGGGGGACTTCACAAGTCTGTTTCTGTGGTAGCCAGTCAATTTTCTGTCATTCCCCAGCATATCTCTTGTATCCATTCAACCTCTGATAGCATGAGAGACTCTTTATTCACTGAAGAGGTGTTGATTAATCAAATTATGCAAGGAGTTTTCTGAATTTTCTTCTTAAAATTCAAATATTGTGATGCAATTATTCCATGAAAAATAGACATGTTTTCATTGCCACTTATCAATGCTGTGGTTGATGTGCTCCGATAAGGTCCAATCTTTCTAGGAATATACTTGGGTCTATAATAATAACTTTTAAAATGATCATTAAAGACTTGGAAGCTCATAGTCCTAATATCAAGACTATTTTGAAGAGGAACCTAAAATAACTTAGTCTATAATCATGTTAACTAATCTAGTATTTTTTATGTCTTACATTGTTTCAGAGTTTGCACTCTGAAGTGCTAAGCCAGCCAGAAACACGGAGTTGAGCTAACTGAGGTGGTGCTACCTTTGGCTAGAGCTTGACAGACCTGAGAGACATGGTGAGGGTCGGTTGACTGAAGAGCCATGTAGTCCTAGAGGAAGTGTTGAGGGTCCAGTCATCCCAGAAGGTGCAGATGCTTCCTACAGTCCCATCTGCCTGCCCTGGGATGTCTGGACTATCTGATGGTCTCTCAATTAGTACTGGGCTCCTGCGTTTAGGGAACTGGCTGATGCCCTCAGTGCTCAGCAACATCCACGGGTAGACCTTTGAATGTGTGTATCTGCTTAAAAGAGCAGTGAGAGACGGCCAAAAGCTTCATTCAACAGCAGCTCAGCTTTGGTTTATCAGACAAAATGAGCAGAAAACAAAAATACAGAAAGTGGAGTATGTGCAGTGCTTACTCTCTCTATGCTACACTTTTATTTGACTACTCACAGGACTGTGTTTCTCTGGGCATCTTCTGAAGTGTTACCCAGTGGTTGGGAATCTCCTCCACATAAGGATATTTTGTCTGGAACCAGATTGAGCCTTAGAGAAACCCTTTTCAGTGGAAAAACTGAAAATTACAACAGGTTTGAAGTAATTAGGCTAATTCCAGTTCTGTAAAAAAGATGTTTTCAAAAACAGTATGTATAAACAAGTGTCTGACCAGTTCTTTCTTTGTCTTCATGACATGACATGTCTAAACTTTACAAAAGAATGGAATGTTTCACCCCAAAACTGTGTTTTGTTTGTTCTATAAATAATCCATGATCCTGAGAGGTGAGAAGCAATGGAGGGAAACAACATAGAGCTGGAGACCTGAATCTTACAGTAAGTTTATGCACAGTGCAGGGCTGAGCAGGAAACACCAAAATACAGTGGGCACAGTATGACTCTCTTGCTTGAAAGGTTAATCCAAAGGCCACAAGAATCTCTATGGGATCGATTTGGGCTCAGACAAAACTGACATTATAACTTTAAATAAGGGTGAGTCACTTGAGTGTATATGTATCTCCAAATACACTGAGTAAAATTTAGGAGATGGAAAAAAGAGAGGGACTGCAAATTTGCACATGAAGAGTTTGTCTACTATCAGGTGGAGTTCAAAGTTATAATTGTTTGACTTGGGAAATGTGATCTTTCTCTTTAAGTTCATCCTTAAATTTTAAAACATAATTTGTTTTGATTGAATCTCTAATGTTAATTAGTGAGGCTTGCACAATTAAAGACATCAAGAACATATAATTATGTACCTTATAATTACACCATAATTGTTTTAGTACATTAAATGATCTAATAGATTTTTTCCTGTTTCAACAGCAGCATTACAACCATCTCTGTTTTATGAAATAACTGGCAAACATTCAGTAGGTACTTTTAAGCATTTCAAGTAAAGTTTTGATGGGTATTCATCTACTAATGAAATATTCATGCATTATATTTTTCTCTATTACAAGTGACTTTCACTGAAGCGCCTAATGCTTGGTTTGCTTAGACAGATATAACATTCAATCAAACTAATGGAAACTGTGGAGTACTGTTATACTGGATATTATTAAATCAAATGCTCTTGATAAATATTGAGTCTCTGATGCTAAAAAGCATTTCTAGCATGATGCATGGAGAGTAAAACAATACTCTGGCCCCTTGTTAGTAATGTTAATTTTACAGCTGTCATCATTTGACTAATATGATTTCCCATGTGCATAGATGCCTTAGTCTTAGAGTATTTAAAAATACTCTCTGTGCTGTTTAAGATTTTCCATGTTGTGTATGCATTCGCTCCTAAGATAGAACAATTGGGCAAGCTTGCATTACCAGCAAAGTATGTATACTTTGTCCTCTTAAAATTTCATATTTCCTTCAAGTAGCATAACTTGTACCCATGTCAATACAAAGAGATCAGGTTTGGTAATTTCATAGGCAGGAAGCTAATGATCCTCTTACAAAGCAATTGCTAAAGGCCTTTGGAGAATTGTCTAGGCATACTAATGCTGTTTCTCCTACTTGTTCTCTGGATGCTAAATTTCACTAAATGAAACTAAGCTAGATCAAATGTTTTCCTGCAATACTTTTACACAGGAGTTCTTTCAATAGTTTTTGCAAGAAAAAACAGAGAGCAGATGTGAAGTGGCTGACAAAACAATGAATAAAACATGCTTCGTGCCAGGTTTTTAATGAATAAGATGAAAGTTCAGAGCTTAATATCATACCTAGTTTTCCCACTTCTGCACATATGAAAGTTGTGTCTCCATCAGCTTAATATACTCCTAGTCAACATGAACTTGGGGTTCATTTCTTTTTAGATGTCACTGTGTTGGGTTCTTCCAGGGATCAGAAGGGACTCGCTAAAGTCAGAGTAAGAGCCAACTCAACAGGGAAAGTGCAAATGGAATACTGGGAAAGAAAATGCAGAGAAGATCAGTAATGAGATTGCACTGTGTGGTATCAATTAAAGGAGTGACTGGACATGTAAAAATATTTCACCAAATATTTCACCTGTTCTGAGTCACTCAGAAAATAGACACCTTAATTTGCATTCACTATAAATACGTATAACTCCCAGGCCCCGGGGACAAAGAATTGTCATTTCTTATTGTGTGCCATGAAGGCACATCATTCTCTGTGTGTTTGTGACATGTGGATGCTGTGCGCATGCAATGCAAGATATTCTGAGATTGGGTAACCCTTGCTTGAAGTTAAAAATAAGATGCAGATGTATTCTGAGCTCTGTATGAATGAGTTTGTGAAGCTGCCCAAGATCTAAGCTAACTTACTGAATTACCAGCATGTAGTAGCCTCCTTTTCATGCTGCAGGCTGTTGAAACACTGAGAAGATGTAGACACCAGGACTGAAACTTATTCCTTCTTTGGGGACCAATTCTGCCACTTTTACATTGACTTATTTGATTTAAAATACTATGATACAGTATTCTGGGACTAGCTTCATAGTTCTTTTGAGATTGCTGTTTTATCTTATTTTTATATTTAATTTTAGAAGGGAAAAGCATGGTGCTAGGAAAATTAGGAAATTTCTATAAAATTACAGAGCAGTGACTCTGTAGGGAAAATGTTTACTCTGCAGGCTTTTCTCTTTAAAACACAACTGCTTTAAAGTATCCCATTAAATTCTAATGTGTGTGTATTTAAAGAAGGTTCAATATATGGGAGAAAAAAGCATATGAAATGTGTGAGGTGGGGCTGCTGTGGCTAAGCACTCCTAGCAGAGTACTACAGTGGTGCCATGAAATCCTACGTAAGTGGCCAGAACACAAGCAAGAGCTGCCTGTGGGTAGTCCCAACCTATTCACCAGCCCTTTTGAATAATTTTCCTACTTTTTAAAAATACTGTTTTTGGCAAACATTTGATACTTGAAATACAAAATGCATGAGTCACCTACTGGGATAGGCACAGTATGTGGTTTATTGAATTTAGCTAAATTGTGAGTCATCTACCAATAGTCCTCGTAGTTAACATACTTGTAATAATTTCACACATTACAAATAAGAGTAGGTATGATTTTTCAAGATTTTTGTTCAAGTATTTTTGACTTGGAGTTTTTAGTCTTTTTATTGTGCTCTATTTGATGTTACAGGAAATTGTTAACTTTTTAGCAATGGAGGGTAAAAAGAAAATGTAGTTTATTGCGTATCAGTTTAAAAAACAAAGACCAGAAATGCAAAACCTGACATATTATAAAATACTGTCTTACAAAGCAAAGTCCTCAACATGAGGTTGAATGAATACAAATTCTTCTTATACAGCTATTGAGATTTATTCTCCTACCAGCATACCAATTTCTGTTGAGATAAGTAGTTTTAAAATTCAGAGGCAAGGGTTCTGAAGGAGAAAGCTGCAAATTACCACAGATTCTGACTTGCCAAAAATGTATGGCATTTTTTTGTGGGTTTTTTTTGGGTGTAAGTTGCTTTTTTAAAAGGGAAAACTAGTGAGTAGAAGGAGGTGAAAAGTACGTGTGTATAACGTAGAGTCATAACTGTGGTCTGTTGGAATCAGGGTGTATTATCTCTTTAATACTGAGAAATCTGAACATTCAGACATAATAGCATTAAGGAGCTTTCCAAACAAATTCCTTAGAGGAACAGGAATTCAGTATCTCTATGATGAAAGCAATTGATTGGTCAGCTTCCCCAAATCCTTCACTTCAGAGTCGGCCTCTGATAAGAACCTTTCCCTGAGTGTTTGTCGTGAGCATGAATGATTACACGGTTTAAATTTGCCCCTGAAAGAAGTTGTTTCTTCAGCTATTTGAGGGCTGGGAGCTGCTTGGTTTTCTCTTCTTGCCCACTGGATTTTGTTCCTATTTAGGCTCCCCCGGAGTGCGCCTGGGACTTACACAGAGCTCTGCTTCCCGTGCCCGGCCCTTGACCATGGGATAACTGGTCTCTTATGATAAACTCCCTCCCGGAATTGCATTTTGCCCGGGAGAAGGGGGGGGGCGCGGGAATTTTTCTCCTGTCTTTGCTCTTGTATTCTCCACGAGGCTGTGCTACATCAACTCCCTCCCGCACCCATCCCCCTCCGGTGCCTTTCCTGGCCGCTGTGCCCGCACCGCACTGGGCACGGCGCTGCAGGGGCCGGAGCCGCGGCCTCCCGCAGCGCTGGCCGGGAATCGCCGGCAGATGGCGCCCTTGCACAAGCGACACCAGCGCGCCGGGCGGGGCCGGGGCAGTAGGGCCGGGGAGCGGGCAGAGGGGTGCGGGGCTTTTCTGCCGTTCCCGGGTGCGGCGACCGCCTGAAGACCCGCCGTTGCTCTTACGCAACTTTAGCATCGCCCAAAGTCTGCGCCTCCGCGTTTTGCTCGTCCCCGCCTGTCCATTTTACTATGCAAAATGACGGGTTGCTTATCAACGCGAAGGAGAAGCGATTTTTTGATAGTGTAGGGAGGAACAGGAGGGGGGCAAGCCAAGGCAGAGGCATGCGATGTAGCCCCCAGGGTCACACCTCTGCACCCACCTTCCGTCACATTGGCCATGTGGTACTTATTGTTCTATTAATTTTAATTTAAAAAATTTATGTATTTCTTGCAGTCACTGTTAAAGAAGATGGTATTGTCTACTGATGCAATTTCCTGCCCAAAATGCTAGTAGTGTTTTATATTCTTTTCCTTTTTAACTTACCAGAAGCAACTTCTGGTTATAATACGAGCCAAATAAATCTGTGCAGAGTTTTATTTATTTATTTACAAAGAATAACCATTGGGTTATTAGAGTAAAAGGATGAGATAGTGTAGTGGCTTGTTATACACATAAATATATATGCAATCAAATGATAGAGAAACTCAAGCAAATGTGGCTATTCCTGCTGGTCCTGCAGCCGTCAGCATTGAAACTTGAATGTAGGTTGAGTAGATGGAAGAAAAGCATCATGAACTTTCCCCTTTTCTCCTACTTAGCCTCAGCTTTGACTCTCTTCAAATTTAATACATTTTTAGGCACTAATTGTCACCTGGACAATGTACTTTACCTTCTTTGTTAAGCAGTGTGGAGATCTCAGAGAAGGTGAAGATAACGTAGGGACCTGGTAGACTATAGACAAGCTGTTTGAAAAACTGAATTTTGAGAATTAGGTGAATCTGGCTTTGACATTTGAAGATTTACTCTTTGTTTGCATCTTTCTTATTTCGTGCTGTTTATGAGTTACAATGAAGTAACGCTTTTGGAGGCATAAAATTGTTTTCTGTTAAATCTTAGAAAATGGCTAAGTCAGAACACGAAGTAGAAATATCATGGTGTTAAAGGTACAAGCCTCTGGTTAACTCAGGTGGACTTATGTCAGTAATTAAAATCCTGGCTGACAAAAGTTTTGAATTGTATATTGTGAAAACCAGGAGAGGACAGACAGGGAAACATTTAAGGAAACCATGGCAACAAATGGCTCAGTAGCTCTATACAGGTAAGAAATGCATTAAATGTATTCATAAGAATAAGAGGCTTAGGAAGAGAAAACTCTGCAGCCATAGGGAACCAGGGAAGCAGTTAATGCTTATCTGATAAGACCAAGAGAAAAAAAGGCCACTTCCTCTTAGGGTATTTCCTAAGAAAGGTTCACACCCCGTCTCTTTCACAGCCAGGGTTTATACCTTCAGCGTCTTGGGTGTGTTGTGAAAGCTATAATGAATTGGTGCTTGTTTACATTGCTGGCCAGAACATCGGAGCAAAGAGGCTATGGAACCAGTGCCAATGCTCCAGCCTTTCCCAGATCTACGGAACAAGGAGAATCTGGATGAGAAGTTATACTGGGGTTTATTGGACAAAGAAGTGATTCATCCTCCTGGTGAAAATGTCCATTCTGAAGGACTCCTGCAGTGATCCCTTGACCTTTAACTTATTCATTAGCTGTGTTTAAGAGAACTTTGTTGCTCAGCAGTCCTTAAAATTTGTCAACCGTGTGTTAAATCAGAATATTCATGGCTTCATGGCATAGATTTCAGATTGCCTGGTGTGAATTGGTTTTGGGTGCTCATTTTCTGTTTTGAAGAATGTATTGTCTTGAGTACCTATCAGTATGGATCCAGAGGCACATGTATGCTTTGTGTACCAGAAATCAGATTTCTGAATAGCAGGGGCTTTCAAGAACATGTATATAATCCCTGATTTTCATGCCTCTATGTGAGGCTATAAAGAACACAGAATTCATGGTTCTTCCTCAGCACTTTTAAGATGCAACCTGATGACTGCTGAACTCATCCCTTTTGAGAACTTTAAAACCTGTAAAACCTTTTTACAAAGGTGTGAAGAGCTTTTTTTCTTTCCTTATTTGAAATGGATTTTTTCTTTTAAAGGTGATATCTGGCAGCCATGTTCAATAGGATTCAGTGTTTTGCATCCATGACAGCTTCTATGCCAAATTTTGAACCTTTGGGATTCACATATAGGCATGATCTGTTATACTTGGGGAAAGTAGGGCCCCAGAGAAGTGTTCAGTATGTTTTGTCTTCTGTCTGAGAATGCAAAAACTTGGGTATTCTTGGCTTAATATCCTTAACTCTAGTCATCTCAATGTCTTTTAAATATAATTGTAACAACTGCTGTTCTGGTAATGTCAAACCAATACTCAAGCTCTGATGGAAAATAAAAATAGTTCAAAAAATCTTTGTGGGATTCTTCAAAAAGAGGACTAAGAACATTATATTCCTCTGAAGCTAAAGATTCAGTGTCCTCTTTTGCCCTTTGCATGGAGATACAGAATATACTGCTAGGTGATGTATGTGAAGGGAACCTTGGTACTATCCATGCTGATAAACCAATTAAGAAACAGTGATGCATCCAAATAGAGGATTTAACGCCTTGACCAATAGTGTACTCTACAGGGAATTGGCAGTTAACCCTGATATTTGTGGCAGTTGTGTCACCTCATAAGCCTATATCTCATCAACTCCACCCAACTAATTGTTTTCATCGGTTTCAATTGAAAAACATTCCTCCCTCTTTTTGGAAAGGAACCTTAAGTAAAATTCTGTTGGATCCCACTGTAGTGATCCTGCAGTGACCATTCTGGCTACTAAGACTTCATAACCATTACTGGACACCAAGGAAGTGATCCTACTGTCCACCAGATGTTCTGTGCTAAAGCCAAGCACCACCTTCCTTTGCATAAGCCGGATGAATCGTGTTTGTCAGTCATCTGCAGTGGGATCTACTCTGGCACACACATGGAGTAATCTTTTATCCTATGGTGATGCTTTGGGATGCTGCAGCCAGTCTGGACACCCACCCACACAGTGTTTTCAGGTAATTCCCATGCAACAAAGGAGACTCTTAGGGTGCATCATCCACCTCAGCGAATATAAACCCTGGAAAGACGTCGGTATCCTAGGCACGTGCAAGGCCGTGAGAGTCCAAGGGGTGCTTGTTATAGCTGGGTAACTTACTGTTCTCCTAGTGCTTTACACCAGCTGCCTCTGTACTGCATAATTAGCATTTGGGAACTGAAAAGGAGAGAAGAAATGGAAGGTGTTCAACAGTTGCAGTTTGCCAGCAGAGGCTGAAAACTGTTGTTACAAATGCTGTGTGTAGGTCAGAAATGTGGCCTGAAACCACAGAAAATGCAGGTGAAGCAATTGAAAACTTGGGAAGAAGAAAATAAGCTTAAACAAGCTAAAGGCTGAAAACCACAGGGGAAAAAAAAACATTACTTCTTGACAGTGGATTCTAATCTGAATGAAAACAGAGTTCAAGGCTTGCTACAAAGGATCAAAGAGATCAGATGACTAACTGGCAAGAATGAAAACGAGGATTAGAAGTGGCAGACGGGAACCTGAACTGGAAAGCAAACCAAAGCTTTCTGCAGCTGAAGAGGCTTGGCAAAAAGGATCAAACCATTATGGAGAACGAAAGCTTCAGACACAATGAATATGAAATAATGCTTGCAAAATCCCAGGTTGTGATAAAGGAGGCCTATTGCCTAAAACCATACCTAAAGTGCCTGTCTCTGCTACTTGCCTCTTTTGTGCAGTATTTTTGATGACTTAAGGTTTGGTTAGTATACAGCATTGAAATTTAGATGATGAACTAGATAATACATTTTCTTGGAGTTTAAATCATGCATGTGTTAGAAGCAGTTCTGTCTGGTACAGGTACAATATCTCTATAGGGCTGGTGGTGGTTGAGACGATGGAAGTTGGGCAGCAAGGCTAAGCAGGTCTAATGCACACCTTCATGAATAGGACATGTGCCTGTCTCTTTTCACAGTCAGTATAATCCAGATACTGTTGGGGAACTGAACTCTTGTCGGCTCAGTTAATTCAGTTCCCTATGAGCCAGTTGGCACTGCTGAATCAGTACTTGCCCTTTACCAGGAAAGCTGCTAATCTTTGCAGGGTTGTGCATGTATCTGATGAAGCCAGCCAGGGAGGGATCTGTATCTTGGCTGCTGACTGCTCAGCTGCTCCTACCCAAATTGTCACATTGACCACAGCTAATGTATTTATCTCAGGACTTGAATAGACCACCATAGATTCAGCAGAGAGCTTCCCTGCTTTTGGTGTCATTAATAGGCATAAAGTCCGTAGGACCAACAAAATGTTTGGAAGGTGTTTGAGTTAGGGCTTTCTTCAGCTTTAAGATCTCCTTCTGGCTATGGAGGCCATCAGTCCTACCTCCAGATTGCTGAATTTTGACAGCTCCGTGGGGCACTGTGATCTGCAGCTCTGCTGGGCTACTCAGAGCTCTTTTGCAAGTGCTAGTGGCTGCTTCATCTTTCTGGTGTTGTCCCATCAGACTTTCTGGAATCTTGTAGGAAGCTTCCACTGTAAGCAAGAGAATGTGCTGTTACCAGGGACAGCAAGGAGGAAACTCAGAGATCCCAGCACAGACTGGGAATCATGGAAACACTCACAATAACATCATGGGAGGGCTTGGGGACATCTCCAGTTGCACAGAAAATTTCAGTAGTAGCTGGACCTGCAGATACTTGTTTCCCTGCAGAAATAGCGAAGTCTTGCTGTTTATACTCAAGATACAATTGTGATCTGAGGGTCAGAAGTCATAACAGACAGCCCGTTACAGACAGAAGCAGGAGTTTGATCTTCTCTGATGTTTCAGGAACACCTTTGACCCTTTCTGCAGGATTTTGTAACAGTTCTGGTCCCAGCTGTGGTTCCTTGTACAGGTCTTGTTTTTCCCTGCTTCCTTCTACATTTGACATGTGTGGAGAGGTGAGCTCAGATCACTGCTTCACTTCCGTTGCCTGCCACTGATGGGACAGCCTTCTGAGGCTCATTGCAGATAAGTAGTTCAGAAAAACTTCTCTAAATTGTCCTGACAATTTAGCTCCTTGCTTTTCAAAGTGTGAGAGATGTGGATGGATAACAAGGGTGACAGAAAATTACCTTTTTCTTGTCCCTTGATCTGGTCCTGAGTACAGCTTGGCTGTAACTGTGCAATAAAACTGACGTTGGGATTGATTGCAAGTTATTACCTGATCTCTCTGTAAAAATATTTCTGAGGTGAGCCAGGTGTATTTCAGCAGGCAGGGAGGGAATGGAAGAAAGAGGTGCTGTTTCCTGGGGGTTCTTTTTTATATTTAAAGTCTCTCTAAGTAGAGTTGCAGAGACCGGTCCATGAATTCTGCAATCAGGTGCAAATATAAACTAGTGTGAATAACAAAGTGAATGGAAATAAATAATCTTTATAAGACTGGCTGAAAATTTGCCTGAAACAATTCTTCAATGTCAGATAAGATAGTCAATGACAAAATTATGATTTTTTTTTTCCCATTTCATAATATGTACTTTAAAAATGTTGAGATTTCTTGGAAAACCTGAGTGTGTCAAAACCCAAGCCAGGGATTTGAAGTGGTGCCTTTTTGGTGACTGAAGCTATTTAGACTTGAAAAAAACTTCAAAATAACTACAGCAGTGTAGTTTTGGTTGGACCAAAACCTTAGCTTACTACCAAAATGATGCATCCAGGAATTCCCACCTTGAAATTGTGGCTTGTTTGTCTACTTTCCTCTCTGAGCTGGACTCCATGTCTGGCTGACTTTTGTAGGGCACACACTATTAAGGCTGGGAGTGATGGATGTTTCAGCTGGAAGGGAAACCACCTTTTACTGAACCTAGAAAGCTCTGTCCCCAGTGGTGAGTGGCAACATGAGTCACAGTGGCAACATTTCCAAATCTGAATTTTCTGTATTTGGACAAAAGTATTTAACTGAATTTTTTCTTACTTTTCAATTGAAATGGAAAAAAAATGATCCAGGGAAAGTGCAGTTACAGATGATGGTTTTTTCATCCCAGTATTCCAGTGGATCTTTCTCTCTCCCTGTCTCTAGAAGGATTTCTTTATACCTTGCAGCTAAAGTGTCTGTCCTCTTCCATTAACAAGCAGACAAACGTGTGGAAACGCTGCCAAATGCTTGTGGTGTGCTCTGCTCTGGCTGCACGCTGCCACTGCTGTGTGCACATTACCTGGGAGCTGAGGGACTAGCAAATCCTCCTGGGCCAGAAGGATGCTGCAGCTGGGACCAGCAGGTGCCACTAACCCACTGCAAGGTTCCACAGCCTAAGAGCAGCTCTCTAGTAGCACAGTTAAAAATTACATAGAACTATAGAGAAAATTTGGAGAATTCAGCTCATGTTATTGTATTACTCCATTACTAAAGTTGTGAGGTGCCTTTTTCTCCTTACTCTTTGTTACTTAGTCTGTTTTTGAGGCTGGCTGGTCTTGCTCCTTGTTCTAAACACTAGCCCAACTTTGAGGCAGGATCAGTGCCTCCTTGGATCTGGGAAGGTCCTTTTGTGAGAGCATCTTTTTGTCTTCCTCCAAACATTGATGCAAGGGTACTCTCTTCTGCTTGAAGTATCTTTGGCTGTCTCATCCCTTGATATTTTTCAGTGACTTCTTTGGTCCTTGGCTTTACTTTTTAGGCTTTGTTTGATTTTGGTTTCTGTGTGCACACACTGTATTATCACAGATAAAATATATGTAGCACGGGAAGAGCTAAACTTCCAAATTATGTTGTGATATATGGAAAAAATATCTGTACCTTTCAAAATGTCTGATTATGTTCAGATGGTTCAGTTGACCTAAAAATTAAATTGTGACAGGGACGTGCTAAAGGAGAAGGATAAGGAAGAAGTGTTTGTGGGTAAACAGAGTCATACAGGCTTACATGATTCATGATTTGAATAGAGACAGTGTGGTCTGATAGTACTAAGACTGGGGTTTAGGGTTGTTTTGTTTATTTTGTTGGCTTGGGTTTTTTTGCCACAGTTCTGACAGTGACTTACTACGTGCCCTTGGATAAGTCATTTCCTGAATTTCTTTCCCTTTCTACTTTGCATTTGGATTGCAGACTCACTGGGGAAATGGAGCTTCTCCCCTGACATATTTGTACAGCACTGAACTCAGTAGAACTGTGTTCTTAATTAGTGTGTTCGAATATGGATGTAATACAAATAATAATAATAATTAATTAGGCATTTAATCATCATCAGTATTTACATAACATTGCCGGCGTTTCATGTGAATGTTTTATCCAAATATTTTGCAGGAATTTTCCAATGTATTCTTACTATAGCAGTGCTATACATCTTCATAAGGAAGAAACTAAATATTGTGGTTTATGTTTTTGAATCTTTCTCTCTCTCTCTTACCTAGAATGTAATCTCTCTTGCAGCTAATAAAGTTTTCTCAACCATTTAAAAAGACTCTCTTTGGTTGAAGGACATTGCATATTAGATTATAACTAGGCTGCCCCTCATGACAGTCACTGTCCCTACAAAAGCTCTTTAAGTAACCTATAGCGTAGATTTTCACAATATCTTGCAGATGCTAGAATGCACAAATTTATTTACTTGCTTTTGGTATAGTTTAACCAGCTGTTTCTATATAGAATGAACTTTATTGTAACAAGCTTAGCCTATGCTGCTGCTGTCACTGGTCAAAAGAGTTTACAAAAGTGCCAGATCTCAGGCTGGTGGTCAAATTTGAAAATTATTATTATATATGACATCCCTCTGTAGCAGTTAAAAGAAAAAAAAGACTTGAAAAATGAGAAGAAATAATGCCAGTACAGTTATGTGGCATATTGCCAGAGCAAAAGCAATTTTGGCTGTACTAATTTAACATTGATGGCAGTGTTACCATTATATGTCTTGTCCTTAGTTCTACATTACTGCTGGACAGCAAACCAGATTCTTTTATTGCCAACACAACACAGAAGAAACATTGTCTTGAGCAGAAAAGCAACAGGTTTAATTATTGCAGTTTGAGTTTAAACCTGAAAACTGCCTAGGTGCCCAGGCACTGGCAGCACACACACAGGGAGCTACAGGGCCCTTTGCCCTCTCTCAGCAGCAAATCTGTGTCTGGTCTATAGGTAGTTCCCAACATCCTGGCACAGTATAAGTGGCCAAGACTATCTTATCTAAAGGGCTGGAACAAGGACTCCTCTTAAAAACACGCTGCACTAAGGTTGCTGTGGCCTTTGAGCTACCCTCTTCTGATGGAGGTGTCATTATTAGCATTACTGTCCACCAGAAAACATTGTCCTTGTCAAAATACTGTGAGACCTGGTTGAGTCTCTCATTTGAAGGTAACACAGGGTTTGTTAGCAAAGTCTAGATGTAAATGTAGAAAAGATAAATATGCTTCATAATTTGCATAAAATCAAATCAGGGATTAATGAGATCACATCTTCTGTTTGCTCTGTGATATCTAGTATATGATATTTGCATTTCCTATCTCATATGTTGGTTTTGGGGTTTGCTGGAAATGGTTATTTTCTTTAAATTTGGTTCACTGGTTCCTATTACTCAGAAGGATAGTGGGGCAGTGCCTTCCCCAGCCAGCCTCTACTCAGCCTCTGCACCTCCCATACATTCTTTCCTTCTCTGTAGACTAGGCCAATTTTCAGAATAAAAAACCACAATGGTTGTAGTTTTATCCACTGCATAACAGTGACATTGCTGATGAAGAGGGAAGAAAGGAGTTCCCCTTCCTGTTCCTTCTCCCTTTTTCAGATGAGAAACTGTTGAGAGAAAGGTCCATACTGCTACAATCCAAGGCAGAGTTTCTCAAAGAACCTGGAAACATTGTAGTCACAAAGATATTGTCCCTCTCTCAATTTTCTGATACTTGCCAGCTGGGCTTGGGCAAACTTGGGCAACAAAGTTTTTTCTCTGAAAACCTAGGATACAGTTCTTGCAGGAGTGTTGCACAGGTTCTTGGAAATGTATGCGCTCTCCAAGTGTATGAGGCACCTTGAGCTACTAGGTGGTCCCTCTTTATCACAACATTTAAGTTTAAAAAGTGCTTTTCCCTCATTCTATTAAGAGAAGGAGTAAATAATACAGGATCTGCAATCATGGAAGCAAATACAAAAGACAAGAGAACACAATTTTAGATTGTTTATTTAAACAAACTCCTTTTTTTGTTGCTTCAGCATCTCAGCTAGCTTGAAAGACTGGCTATTAGCTTCTCCATCCTACCCAAGAGGGGTGCTAGCTGTTCCTAAGGTTACATCTTTCTTGTTCCCATTTTCACCCTGCCAGGGCATCTTTTCACCTTCCCTGCAGTGGAATATCTGACTTCTGAAACACTTCATAGTAACTGAGCAACATCACCAGTTGTTGTGGCGGATTGACCTTTTCCTCAAGCTTTCTGAAAGAAAGCTGCTATTGTGCTGCTTAATTTTTATGTCTTTCCTTGCCTGGCTTGCTTTTCTTGTTACAATTTCCTGCAAGCAATTGTAAAATTTCCTGAATTATGTATCTTGAAAAATATTTTTTTAAAAATTGCTCCCTTTGGTATAGGCATCATTAGAAGACAAAACCTGATTCAAGGCACATTGCCATGGATAAGAGGATATTTGGGCTAAGAAACAACAATGCACTGCTAATTAAGTGGGGATGAATCAGAGATGTGTTCTATAAAAGATCTCTATTCTGTATTCCACTTGGACAATAAACAGGTCTGTGGCATTGAAGGAGTGGTTTCCAGCAACCTTGTCTTCGGCAATCATAGCCAAGCTATTTGGCACACTGGTTCTCTTAATTTTAACTGAACAGAAAATTCAGTCAAGCTCCTTTACAAAAGCAAATAATGAAATAAGAGGTGTCTGTGCCCAAGGCAGAAAACTGTTAGACATATTGCATAAAAGCTATCTTTGAAAGACTAGGTGGTGAATTTTTCGGAAGTGGGGATTACCATTGTTTGGTAATGCAGAGTAAGGGCAGTGGGTGGAACGCAGCTGTGGATGTTTGCTCTGGAAGCAGAAAGGTAAAAGCTGCAGCAGGAGAGGCAGAAGCACTTGGAGCAGCATTGGCCCTGAGAAGAAGCCAAGACCAAACTTCTTTTGAGCAGATTGGTGTTTAAAAAGCCAAGCTTGAAAGTGTGCCCAGATGAACTGTTTCTATCTGTTCCTATTGTGTTTGGGGAAGCAGAATATGTACATTTTTTGTGTATAAAAAGAGTTGTAGCAAAGCTTCACCACCCAATAGAAACAATTCAGCAAATCTCAAACATTAGCTTATTACGACTAGAAGGGGAAACAATAAAATACATATATGTAGGCAGGTATGGCTTTTTGATTGGAACGATCTACTGCTAGAAATCACTGTTTCTACAACATGAATGATTTTCAGAAGAAATCCTTTCTTTGTGGGTGGTTTTAATTTAACTAAATGTTTTAACTAGGGTTAGTTTTACTCTAGGTAGAATGTTCAGTTTCATGTTGGTTTGATAAAATATAAACCTAAATTTCTATGGCAGTAAATTGCCTTTAGGAGTAAATGTTCAAGTCCTTGCTAGCTCTCTATTGCATCAGCTTGCTGGAGGACTGCATCTCTGCTCAGTCTATCTCCCTTTGAGTTGCATGACTTTGGGTGCACATATTCCTCCTTCTTCTCTCTCTGCACCCCATGAGAAAAAAGTCTTTGCAAAGTCCCTTTCCCAGACAACAATGTATTCAAAGCAATTTAGGTTGAGTTGAAGCACTAGGAAGTGTTTTTTAGACAACCTCTGATGGATTTTCAAGACAGTGGAAATATCTTCCTTCAATTAGAAATGTCAAAATTTAAAAAATAATCATTCAACATGGATTGTCCTGAGTTTGGACAAAATCTCTCTCTTCCTTCAGGATGGACATTCCAAATTGCAATAAAAGTACTTAAATCCTAATGATCTCTGCCTCAGGTCTTCCCAAAGCATCTTATTATTCTTCGCTGGTTTGTCTGTAACCCTTCAGGGAAGGAAGCTGTAGTGNGGGGTGGGCACCGGGCACCCAGCCAGGGTAAACCCACCACAGAAGCATAATTTTTCTTTAGCATCTTCTGAGGCACCATTAAAGCTCCAACAACTGTAGCAGTAATAAGGGTGCCATTATTCATCTCTCTCCTACCTTCTCACACTTCTCCTCAGGTATTTTGTGTCACTTGACTTTTCTTTTAACCATGTTTGAAGGAGACACCTGTAGGTTTAAAGCTGATGTAGAAGGTTGAAGAAGGAGCCCATCAGTGTTGTTTAGCATTAACAAAAGCTGAATACCACCACATCTTCACACATCTACACTGACACTCATTCCAGATGGTAGGGACAATTGTCTATAGTACCTGTTAACACCAGAGTTTCAAGTCCTGGTGGAAATAACAAAATATGAATTCATAGTTGAATTGTCTTAAACCCACTTTTTCATATGTTACATCTTGGATATCTTATTTTATAACTTCTTTGCGCTTTGTTAAAAGTATGTAATGTGTGTTGATACTGGTTTCTTCTTCAGGTCCAGAAGAATTTTAAGCAATCCCTGTTACACAAAAACCTGTCTGCCCAAATCTGTCTCAGACACATCTCATCTTTCTTCTGGGAATTGCAGCCAGGCAGATTTTTCTTTCAGTGAACATTATATTTGCTGAAAAGGAATGTTAGGAATAGGGATCAAAGCTTCCTATAAAATTAGTTCAGATTTGGTGTTGAGCTTGGACAAAGAGAAGTTGGAAAAGAAGTTGATTTTTTTTCAGTATTTTCAAAAGTAAATAATTTGATGTCTCATTTTGAAATTGATTTGAGTCAAGATGCTGAATCTGGAAGTAAAACAATCAGGCTAGAAAAGGCAAGTTTTTTAGTTCCAAGATAAAACTATCCCTTCCCCCCCACCCCCCTTCAGTTCAGCCATTGAATTGGAAAAAAATTCATTTTGGTGATCCTAGTCCAGTTCTCCTGTCCCTGAAAGTGGCAGGCAAACTTAGCAGGTATTTTTTATGGTCAGAAATAGAAAGTCGAACAATTTTAAATATATAATAATTATTTTTTCTGACATTCATCCCTCTAAACTCAATAGCAAGTCTGTACCTGTATGGCGCTCAGCCTCTGCCTTCTTCACCAGATTGGCAGGACCTGAGTCGGTGCAGGTGAGGTCTTGTTTTCCCCACTCCCCAGCACCAAGGTGGGAATTGTTGTGCCCAGGTCACCGAGCACAAAGGAACCACGTCAGGCCTGGGCCAGAGGTCCCTTTCCTTACCCTGGCACCTGCCTTCTGCTGTGGCCTGAGACCCTTTAATTTCCCCTGACTGATGGCTTTGGTTAATGAAGCATTTCCTCCAGCTCCTTTCTTTAAAATAAAGCTGAAGCTGTTTCCAACACTGCTTCTTTAAGTGTTTCCAGCTAGTACAAGGACATCTGCAGAATGATCTCAGTGATGTAGTGTAAGCACTTGCTCTGGGGAGGCAGGTGAAGTTAAATTAGATCTTTTGTATTGTTCATGTTAAAGATTTTGTTGTTTTGATGGGTTTAATATTCTCAACAGCTGATGAAAAAGCTGTAAGCAATTAAAAACTGATTCTATTAAAACCTCTTGTATGCTTATTAATGTTAAGTTCCTATTTTAGATGGACGTGAAAAGAACTTTGTGATGAAGTTCAGTTTTTACACTGTTTGCTGTTAAGTGGGATTTGTTAGTGGTGATACTTTTTACTAATGACACTGCAAGTCACTCCTTATGGTCTGGAGTGATTTGTTTATTCTAAAATGAACAAGAGATTAGAAATATCTCATTTTTTCCTAATGGTTATCCTAAGACTTTGATCTGAGAAAAATCCATTTACAAGTAAGAATCAGACTACCTTTATTCATTGTATCAGAGGATGTCCCAGAGGTGATCATTTGGGATTGTGAACAGCGGTAGAACTGGAAATAATTTGAAGGAATGCTTGCAGAAAAAAAGGCAGACTTCATTCCAAGAGGTGTTAATGGGAGTGTTGAGTCATAGACACGAGAGATGGTTACTCCTGTTGAGTACTGTGGACATGGTACTTTCAGAACAAAGAAGGTCACTGGAGAGAGAGGCCACAAGAATGATAAAGAAGTCGTATTTGCTGAACTGTGTGGAAAACATGATGTGTCTGGATCAGTTTATGCTAAATGAAGGGAAACACAAAAGGGAACCAGACACAGTTCTTTCAGTATGTCACAGATGGTTATAAAGAGGATGACCGTCAGTTATTTATGTCTGCTACAGAGAGGACAAGGAATTTAATGGATTTTCTTCAAGTGGGTCAGTGATACTCTCTGCATAAAATCATAAGGCTAAAACATAACCAGAACAGTAATTGCAGTTGATTTACCTGCTTTTTCAGCTTCCATGTATTGTGTTAATTGTGTTACTTCATAGTTTTACAGTTTCCTTACTTTGGTAGCAACTAGTTTCATTTATAATTTTGATATTATTTGTATTGTTATTCATAACATGAATATCTGTCCTCATAAAAGACATGTTGGAAAGTTTGCTTAGACTCACCCAGATAACTGACAAATGAGGTGGCTCTCATGGACCTACTGAAAATGACCACTACAACTGCATGGTTGTTGGTGTTAGTACCACAAGAGCTGGAACATCATGTCACCATCATTCCTACTTCTTGGACTCAGGTGGGCAGAGGTGGGTGCTTGACATTGTGCTGTGCAGAGCAGAGGTGTTCAAGATGTACGGGAGAATTTTGGTTATGCAGGGGGCCCACAAATCAGCAAGGTGCTCTCAGCATCAGCTACTGAGCAGGGCTAACTTTTAATTGCAGCTTTGGAGTTTGGCACCTAAAGTTTGCCTGAGTTTTGTATTATGGTCTGGGTTCTGTAATAACCCTGGTCCTAAATGTTGAGCGATGAGCAATTTGACAAGGAAAAAATTGTGATAAAATCACAGATTATGCTTTTGGGGACATCTTTGTGTTGAGGTTTGTCCCGGTTTCACTGAGACAGAATCAGGTCTGCCATGGTCTGCAGGCCATTAGCAGTTTGGAGCCAGCCAGGGCAGCTGGCCCGAGTTGGCTACAGGTGTATCCCATCCCATGAATGTCATGCTCAGTATAAAGGCAGAAGTTTGGTGAGGATGGAGGATCTCTTGCTTGGGGTCTTCTGCTTCTTTTTCTGTTCACGGGGACTGCTTTCCTGTTTATTGTGACTGCTGTGCAATTGCTGAGCTGAGTACAACTTTGTTTACTTTATGTTGGCATTAGTTTGGCTATTTTATTAAATCAGTTTTCCTTTCAAACCCTGAGTTTCCTCTCCTTTTCCTGATCCCCCTTCTTGGAGGAGGAGGGGCCATCAGGTAATACTGCAACTGCTGTAGTTCAGCCCTGGATACAGGTTAAATGTAGTTTATATATTTATACCAAGAATGAGATTTTATGTACCTTTGTATTTTATTAGAAGATCAGTTGTATTTAGCATTTTCCAGAGTAACATTCCACATTATAACTTCAGGTGTTATGCCCATATTGAAATATAAAAAAGAGGGGAACATTTTATTCACAAAATGATTATGAAGAAAATTGAATTACAACTGATTCTCTAGCTGATTTTTTTTTTTTTGGAGATGATTAGTTTCATGTGACCAGGCTGAACATAGGCTGTACATAGGCTGTACAAATAATACTGAATGTTAAAGAACTCTGCTTAAAAGACTAGTATTTTTACTAAACAATGAAAAAAATGACACATGGCATAAACCCCCTGGAACAAAATGACTCCATTCATGTCAGTGAAAATCTGGTCATTCACCACAGTGAAGCCAGGTTTTATCTGCCGTTTCACCTCACATTATCTTATAACGTGAAAATAAGTTTCTGCTACCTATATAACCACAGAATTAAAGTACAAGATAATCTTTTCTGTAAAATGGCAGGCTTTTGTTCAAAATGTCTACATTTCATTGTTTTTATCTGTCTTATCGTCTCTTTTCCTCTCTGATGAATGCAAACTGTTGGAGTAATTTGCTTTGACCAGATCTGTGTCTGTGAGATCTTAAGTGGAAAAACTATTTGCATACTTAAGAATCCTGAGAACAGAGAGTGGCATTATAGTTTGGGATTTGGTTGGGGTTTTTATCCCTGTGCTGGGCCAAGAGAGACACTTTACATTTATATGTAGCAATTACCATTCCTAATTTTTGTAATTAAACTGTCTTGTGAAAATTTAACATACAAAATGGAGGCTGCCAGGCTAAGCGTCCTTGCTGTTTGCTTTCTTAATTTTTAACATACTAGACCATAAGAGCCCTGGGTATCTGTTTCTTTCTTCTCTCCTCCTCTGACTTTTGTTCAAAGTTGTTTTGGAAAGTAGTTTCTCTCAAAAAAATATCATCTCCATAGAAATGGTAGCTCACTGGAACTGATATGCAGATATTCTAAGGGGCTGCTTCCATTAGTTTTTCTAAATTAGTTACAGAACTTAAGTGTCTCACACACAAAATTATAATAGAATGGAAACTGCAGCTGCTACCTTGCATCAGTTTCTGTTTGAAAATGTTAGTGCTACTACAGAAGACTGCGAAAGAAATTACTGACAAAAAATAAATTTACACAAAAATAGATGCTGTAGCGGAACTTGCTGAACTGGCCGGCAGAGTGAGTGTGCTTGACAAAATGCACAAATGTGCTTGCAGGCAGGACCTTCGTTCCAAGGGCAAGAGCGATGTGCTAGGTAAAGCCCACCACTGTGGCTGCATCAGTACAGAGAAGTCCATGGGAAATTACCACCCTTCTTTTGGTTAGAAAAACTTATTTAAAAAAAAATGTCCAAACAAGAAAGTTCTATTAGCAAGTTTAATTTTTTTATTTGTATCTAATCATCCAAGTGCAGTTCAGAGGCTGAAAGAGCAGCAGTATTAATTGGAAGTACTCTCACTGCAAAACTAGCAGAGATTAGTAAACTCAAATGGGCATAGGCAGGATGTTTTTACTGATAGTACTCATGCACATTTCATTATCCTTTTTGATTCTGGTGGTTGACAAAATATAAACCCTATGATTAAAAATGTATATTAAAAAAATCTATATGAAACAAATTTTATGGCTGTTGCTGATAAGAACTAAAACAGATGCATTAGTTTCCACTAACAGGTTCTCACCTTTTCACAGGCTCTTTAAAGTGGTCTTTAAAGACTAAAACTCACATTTCATTCTGTCTCCTATAGTTGTGTTTCAGATTATTTACAAAAAAATATATTTTAAATAATGCTGTGAACTTGTGTTGTCACTCTTACTCAGGAGGAATTACTTACTGTAGTTCTAGGAATTCTACTTCAGTATTTTTCAAAGCAATTACCAAATTATTATGTTTTAGACTATAATTACATTGAGTTAGAACCTCACATAACATTTCCATTATGTACAAGTATTTTATAATTAATTCCCATTATCAGTTACATGGCTTTATGATGTTTATAATTTTCAGATACTAATTTCACAGTGCTTTGATGTTGTGAATTTCACTAAAATTGCTGTATTCTGCATGAATTTTCAGGAGCAGTAATTTTTTCACTTTGCTTAGACTCACAGGAAAAAATTTGCTTGCTGATCCTATAAAACAGAATTGGCTGTATCAGTGAGAAAACAAGATCTTATGTCCAGATGCTTTATAATTTATATCTGCTTTTTTTTTTTTAACTATTGAAAAAGTACAGCCTGTGGGCAGAGAAATCTCATTACTTAAAATCTGCACTTCAAGAGAATTTAAAGTTGGACAAATGGATTTTAAGTTTGATAAGAAAATTGATTGGAGATTGTACATTGTGAATACATTAGGTTTATAAAGACAAAACATGCATGAAGTGCAATTACTGCTAGTGTTGCTATATTAGTATGAATGTTAATAGCATGTTTGTTTTTGAAATGGGTTATGCATTCTGGTAAATGTCTGCTTGAATCTAGTCATCTGTGTATCACTTGTCTAAGTACTCTCATTTAAGATGCCATATCCCTTCTTGTAGCAATAAAGGGGTAAAGCAACATTAATATTAAATAATTAGAAAAACAAAAGGGGAATGATTAAACATATTTACATAATTGAAATAACACTGAGTCGCAGTGGGAAATCGGGACAATGTTGTCTCCTTTCAAAGTAATTCATAATTCAGATTTTTAATTATGGCATATTCATTCATTTAAAGATGATTCTGGATGAGAGGGCCACTAATGAAATACAATCATTAGCATCTAAACAAAGTAATTTAGAAAGTCTCCTTTCGGGGAAAAGATTTCTAGAACATCATCAATCACACAAGATATGCAAAAACAAGCAATTAAACCACACACAAGAACTACAACAACCTTATATATTAGTAATGTACACATGAAAACATAACTGATTACAATGATTAGAGTAGGGTAGTGTGGTTAATTTGTATGTTATGTAGCAATTTCATGGAAGAATGTACCAGGACAGATACATCACACACAAATGAACACCATGTCGCTGATACATGTTTTAAATATATTAACATTGTTGTAGTAAGTGCCAAGTTATCGATAAAAAAATCCAGTGATGAGAATCTGGAACCATGTTGTTCAAAGATGCATAACTCCCCTAGTATGAACCTTGGGATATGATTTTGGTTTGGAGTTTTATTTGTTTCTTTCTTTCTTTCTTCTTTTTTGTTTGTATTGTATTTGATTTTGTTAAATTGTCAAAATATAGGCTTAGGAAGATATTTCATGGGAGAAGCAGGTGCTGCATTAGTTTCTCATTAACTACTCAAATCCTGCTTTGGGCTTATAGTAACAAAGTACTCATAGACCTAAATGGGTCAGTGATTTAGAGGGTCTTTCCATATACACAATTAGAATTCATTAAACATGCGGCAGCATTAAATGGATGGAGTAATTCTGCACAACTTCTAATGTCTGTGTGCAGTGTCCTGTTAAAGGAACACAAAAAAGCTGGCTTTAAACACCTTCTTCTTTGGGTTAAATTATAATCTTGTCGGAAACCCGTACCATTTCCTCCTCTCATGTAAAGAAAAGGCAGAAACAGTGGTGTGTGTATGCAGGGAGCATCCTGCCGTGGTGAGGCAGGAGCAGCTGGTGTAGCTGTGCTGCCTTTGATAACCACCAGGCTTAGAAGCCAAAATATGTTCTATTGGGTACTCAAAGGATAAAAATACTGGTTAATTTTCAACAGTGCTCCTTCATTTGACTTTACAATTTATAGCAGTGAACATTAATGCAGGAATAGCTTGGTCGAGGAGGAGTTTAAAATTAGAGCACCTCTTCTCATTAGCCCCAGCAGCCTGACCCAGGGTGAACTGAGAAGTAATTTGCCGCCAGATCCTCATTTTGCTTCTGTTATCACTCCTTGTAAATGAAGCACAGCAATTTATTGTAGCACCTCAAGGAGTCAAGAACATAATGTGTAAAACACATACAAAAAAAAATCTTTCTTCACATTCATTAACACCCAGCACATAGAGGCTGTTCACTTTTCACTCTAATGAAGGAGGGGGATCTTAAATCTAAAGCTTTCCAGCCTGTGAAGAAGACCTCTTCAGGTCATTAGACAGAAGCTGAGTTGGACTGAAGAAAGGTCATTGACAAAAAAGGGAGAATGGCAATATGATGAAAAATAGAAAATGGATAAAAGAAGAGACTTTAGAAAGCTCGGAGAATGGAAAGCACATTTTTGGCATCAGTGATCAGCCCTTCTTGTCTCTATGTTCATTTTCTGTTGTCAGTGAAGAAAAGAATATCTGGCTTTTTATTTAGCTGGGAATTGCTCTCGTGTTTGGTCAATTCTCATTTCATCACCCTTGATCTGACCTTGCAGGAAGCATTAATAAGTGTATTTTTAAGAAGCTTTGTCTGCTGGCTATAAATTCAGTCCTTCATTTTGCTCTTTTTTATTAAAAACATGCTATGTACTAGACTTTAATGTATTCTGATTATGTAACTGACAATTTCCCCTTAGGGAGACCTTTTGTCTCACTAGTCCTGATTAACACTTTGGGTTTATAGCTGTATATTAACACCACATTCAGGAATATTAGGAAGCTCCTATATGCAAATTAATTTATAATGGTAATAGAAATAGAGGAACTTACCGAACACATGCTGAATGCAGAATGTAACATGTATTTGGGTATGCAGGGTACCTAAATCAAGAGGAAGAGAAAGTCATAGAAAATACCCTTTTGTTTTATTTACCCAGTCTCCAGTGGCAGAAGGGTTGAACCCTGCAGTTCTATAGCAATCACTGTTAAGAGATTATTCTCTCCCCTCCCTCCCCGCCCTAATCCATATAACTTGCACTGATATAAGCGGTTATTGACATGTACATGTATTGCACATGTTGCATAAAGATGCAACAAGGATGTCTTTTTTGTGTGTTACCATTTTTGTTGTTATGGACAAGCAAATATTCTTTTTCTCAATATATTTTCTTATGTTTGCCCACATCCCATTGCTGGATCTTCCCTTTGTACAAGCTAATGTCATAAATTGGACTGTATATATTTTACAGTAAATGCTTTCCCATTTAGTTAACAGCATGAGACCATTATCTTGTGACAAAACTCTGTTCCAGCGAAGTCTCTTCATTAAATAAGTAATCATCCTTTACATACAATGGAAACTGGGATTAGTAGTACATAAATATACCGTGTTGAAAAGCCATCATTTGACAACAACATGACCTACATCAAATTATGCCTTATTCTCCTAATCCTTCCGGAAACTGATATGCAGTTATACCCCTTGGATAGTCTTAGACCAAAAAAAACGAATGCAAATGAGCTGTCAATGTATTCAGAATATCAAAGAGAAGGTATACATTATTTTGGAACTCCTCAAGGGCTTGGTTTTACTTTTTTCTGAGAAGCACACGTGTGAATTATGCACGTAAATAATGCTGCAAACAGCTTTACTTGCTGCTTAGCTGAAACAGCAGGTTGTCCAAAAATCATTCTTGACAGTACCCCCAGTTCTGTCAGTTTTGTTGTTCAGCTGCTCTCTTGGTATCAGGTTGTGGTGTTCTTTTTAAGCCAGATAACTTGGCAGGTAGAGGTTAGGGAATGGTCAGACTGGCAGAGCCTCTGGATTGCCAGCCCGGAAAACCACATTTAAGTGAAGGCGGCACCAAACCGCCCAAGTCCGTTCATTAGCCATTGGAACAATTTGCTTATTTAAGCCATTGGTTTCAACTTACTGCTGATTATCAAATAGAGTAGTACTAAAGGGAGTAGACATGGAGTCTTCCAAAAGCCTTGAATGTTGAACAGATTTAAATAGCATGGTGTAGCTCATGCTGATACTTCTCCCATACATCCCCCAGCTCCATGAGCATTCCAGCACAGGTGTTCATTGGCAGAGGCATCCTGACACCAGTTTGGTCAAGGCTTTCAACAAAGTTAGGTCTGTTCTCAAGTGTTTTGTGGAGTCAAAGTACTGCTGGGCTACCAGTTTTTTTCCTTCTTTGATAATATTTTCCATTGAAGATATACAGTTTGTGCCTCTTCCAGGCAGTGTGAGAATTATTATTACTGCTGGAATTATGATTTTCTCTGGAAAACCTGCTACATCCCTTTGCTTGTCTGGGACTCAGCTGAACATGTAGCCTTTTTGCTGAGCCCAAAGGAGTATGTCCTGGAGCATAGGCTCAGCTGGCTGGAGGGAAGAGAGGGGATGTTAACTGTATTGTACCTAAATGTCAAGAATAGCCAGCTCTAATTGGGAAACTATAATTGTTCCAAATGTTGTTTATATGGCTCTGGGTATTTATATCATATTCTATAGGAAGATAATGATAACACGGCAGTAGCAGTGCTGATATCTGTTCAGTGGTCAACAGTACCTCTACAAGATCATATGGCATAGAGCCATTACAGACAATCTCAGGGATTTGTGGAGTGAATATAAAGCTGGGGTATTTAGTGAAACGCCCACACATCCAGTCCTTCATGTTGTCTAGCTAATATTTAGCCTGGAAAAAAAGCAGGGCTTCCCTCCATACCTGGAGGTCCTGTTTGCTCCATGGGTACCTGAAAGGTGGAGGAAAGACATCACTTCATGCCAAGGGCCTGAAGGCTTCACAAATGGGTCTTCCACTCTGAAGGAAAGTGCTTGTGCCTGATGTTGTAAATAACATGGAAAGTTATGAGTCTAAGTTATTATCAAACTATCCAAGCTAAAAATATCTTTTCTTTTCCCTACTGAAAGGTGCACTAGTGAATTGATGTTATTCAGAGAACAGTACATACCTACAGTCTGTGTTTATCAATTTCTTTTTTTTTATAAATACCTAGTGAACAATGTGATCTGAGAGACCTTTACATGGATGTAATATTTATTCATAGCTCAGTAAATCAAGGCTGCAGCATTCTTCTACCTGATATCCAAACCCCTTAGTTTTACTTCCTTCAAACACTTCCTACTTTCCTAAAAATTATAAGATATGTCAATGTCATGTAACCTGTACTTGAGACATACACCTAATTTCTAGAGATGGTACAAGTGGACCATAGCAGTTCAGACAGTAATTAACAAAGTTGAATCAAGAACAGCACCATCTCATAGAATATTCACTTATTGAATGGTACCTTAAAACCAAGCAAACCAAATGTTTGAGAAAGGAGAGACTGACTAGTTTCAAAGAGCCGGAACTTTTGTTCAACAGATATCCAAATGAAAGATTTTTGCTTTTTTTTTTTTAATACTTAAAAAAAAATCTCAAAATTTCACTTGAGAAATTCCTTGGTGATATTTTTGTCTTTTCTTTCCTGTCACCTTATTTGAAATTGATGAAGAAAAAGAAGAAAGGAGAAAGGAAAGTAAAAACAAGACAAAACTTACCAACCATAACTTCTATTTTTTCATAGTCCAGTTACATAAAAAGACAACATTTCCAAAGGTCAAATAATTTTCATGTAACAGCCTTGGTCTTTTTAAGGTCCAAAATACTTGTTACTGAAAATTGCTGGTGAAGTCCTAGAGACAGATATTTTTCTTGTCATCAAAACATTCTGGGGGACTGGGTGGTTGCAGGTATAAAAGCAATTCTTTTAACAGTGTGTATTCTAACCAAACGTGTGTACACTAAAACGAGTATATATATACTTGCTTTAATTTTCTTGTGTGATGTTTTCTATTCCTTGTCTCCATTCAAACTTCCTATTCCTGTGCTCCCTCTTCATCCAGCTCTATTTTTCTGCATTTTTAACTCACCTTGAGTTTTAAAACACGAAGGCTGTCTTCTTTTTTTACTGGAGAGCAGGAAACAAAGAGCTTTTATGCTGATTGTCACCCCGTGCGGTGGGGAAGGGAGAGAACCGGGAGCGGTGAGCCAACGAAGGCGCAGAAGGGGAAATGGTCCAGCTCCCGGCCTCTGTAATTCACAGACTATTTTAGACACTAAAATTGTGACAGCTTGCTCTTGTGATAAAGATGTTAACAAGAAGAGAAAATGACATTAATTTAATCTATTCTTACAGGTCACGCTGAAATGAGACTGTGATGATACAAAATTATAATAATAAATATGGTAGTAATTTCACAATTCTTTATAGATACTGTTCACAATTCTTTCACATGCAAATGTCCCATCCTGTCCTTCATGTCAGTGATTTTTGGTGCCATCTAGACTATAATTCAGCATCTTCTAATAGTTGTCATAATTACTTTATATGGCAAGAACAATGTAAAATACCATCCCAGATCTCAAGATGACTTTATTTCTATTATTCTTTCCCCTGGACCTCTAGGAACTTTTCTGATTTAGACATTTTCCACGTTTTTAGGATCAAATTAGATTATCAGCATGCTCAGCTCATAGTATGTTAGTAACCAGAGACAATCAGTGTACAAACCACGAAGTATTGTTTAAAAAAAAAAATCAGAGAAAATTTTTATGAATGAAAGTGGTGATTTTGATTTATTGGTATTTTTAGTAGCCAGACAAACCTGACGCATTAATTACAAAATCCCAAAGTTTGTGGTTAAATTATTATTTAAATCTGAAAGGAATTTAGTTATTTAAAATTCATAATTTTTGTAAGTTCCACGTTCAGTCTAAAACTCTAATTCTAAAATTAAGATTTGTGCCATCACATTGTGTCTCCTTATTCCAGATTAGTTTGTCCCAGGATGATTTTCACTAAGCAGTGTTTGTGATTCACACTGGGAGTGGTGATGACTCTACTGAACAAAAGAAGCTCAGGTGCACCTTCCATACAGGAGGAGCATTACTCTGACCGGAGATGAGCCCTCATAGTGTAACTTCACCAGCAGCTTCTCCAACATGTTTTGGTGAGTTTACACATTCTGTGCAATCTGGAAGGTACAGAGGGTGGAGCTCAGACTCTACATTCTGCTTAACAGCCTCAATTACAAGTGGAAAAGCATATGGTATGTACATCAGTACACACTAGATGCGATATAATTGCAAGGTCAGTGTGGACAATGTTTTGCTGAAGTGCTGCTTTAAGTGAATAATTTCAATGATGAAAGTGTATTTTTTCATATTTGACAGTTAATGCACTGAACTGATCTTTCAGAAACATTGCTCCAATTGCACTGTAATGTTAGACAGCAGAGAAATATTATCAGCCAGATTTCCCCAACTTCAGCACTAAGCATATATCTTAGTAGGTAATGTGACATGTAGCTACCCACAATTGTACTGGGATTCGAAATACAGTGCTCTTAAATTTAGGATGGGGAGCCATAGGAAAGGATACCAAAGAACTTTTGATACTCATAAGCAAAGATGACAAGGGAATACTAATATTGAGTATTTGTATTCCACCTGGGATACTGAAAGCATTGTACAAGAGCACTGAAGAATTAGTGCAGTTGGTGAACCCTGGTGTATGTTTTTCCTTCAAGACCAAAGTTTCAGGATGCCTATAGGGATTTTGAAAAAGATAACATTGCTTTTCTGTAAGCAATATTCAATTTATTTCAAGTATTAATGTAAGTTATATGTAACGTGTTTAATTTTGTTTTCAGCTAACTTACTTCAGCTAACTTCCCCTGACTTTTATTAAGATCTCATCTGACGTATTCAGGCAGAAATTATCAAGATATTGAATTTAAACTGTTTTTTAAACAAGTTTTACAGGGGAGTTGCAGAAAGGTCCCCTGCTCTCCTTTGAAACACCAATTATTCCCATAAAACGATTAAGCATCAACTTGTTCTTTCATATAAGTGTAAAATAAGTCATTCAGTGAACAGTTTCTTAGACTTGTATGCAGAAGTACTAACGATTTTAGCAGGATTACTCTTGTTGGGGAAATACATATAATAATGAAGAACAGTAGCAGTCAAGAGTCATGATACAAAAAGAAAATCTGGCAAGATCATAACAAAAGCATATATAACATAAACTGTGCCTAAATCTGTGATCATATGGCAATTTTGAGAGCAGCACTTTTCATTATCTGCAGCTATCTGCAGATTTTTCATCGTTGCAATTTGTGATGTGAAGACTCTGAGATAACAATTTTAATTAATTTACTCTGTTTTCATAATTCTGATTTATTAAGTTATGTTTAATTAAGCTGGTTATTACCCAGTAACTTCTGCTGAACACTGCAGTTACTCTTTTGCTTAAGTTAATTTTGTTCCATGTAGATTATTTCTGATGTTTTATGAAATTTAAGAAAGTAAGCATGTTTGCTACACATAAGTACCATTATTCATTATTACTGTCATTATAGTGCAAAAGACTTGAATTAGCCTTTCGCGTAACACCATTTGTAACTAGACGGAGAAGGTTAGGAAGAAACTCATTTTTCTGTTCAAAACAATGGTAGCAGGAACCGTTCCTGTCAGGAAGCAGCAAATGTCACCTGGGATGGTTACCTCTCTTTCTCTTCCTCTTCCCTATTTACTCTTTGCTGTAGCATAATGACTTTTCCTTTTGCTTACCTGGCTGGGAGAGCATAAGACCAAGCCCTGTAGGAAGCTCCATCAGGCCTTGTGGCATTGCTGCTGTCGTGTATGTATCATGTGCACTGTGATGAATGTCATGAGATGAAATGTCATAAACCTAAACAAATAAGTTTCATTTATAGAAAGTCTGTGGAAAGTGTTTGCTTTTACAAGAATTGTTGATGGGGGAATTTTTTAAAATTTTATTTATTTTCTTAAAATAAAGCTCCTTGGTTTTAATACAAGACCAAAATTTTTGAGGTAAAGAAGAAACTCTAATCAACAGAGAAAAATGTACATAATGAATTGTCACTGCTTTAAGATTAACTTGCTTTCTGCTTCAACTGTCTGGTCAGGAAATGAGTATATTACACACTGCAATTACAAACAAGCAGTGACATTAACAAAAGGTAAAGATAATTGAACAAGGGGTTTTTTTAACCTATTGCCCAAGCAGTGGAAACAGCCACCCCCTTGAAAACATCCTGCTGGCATCAATATTCTCCTCTCCATGGCAGCAAGACCCGCAGTTCCCAGCTCAAGGAAGGTGATGTTCTCTCTTAAACCTGTGCACCACTTTCTGTGCTATTGATATTTAAGTTACAATAATTTGTGCAAAATAAAATTGCTTTTCATAATCTTTGTATATAACAAGAATCACTGGAAGAGAAAGGGAGAGAGAGATACTGGAAACCCTGTGATGGCCATCGAGCAGACATCATAGCTCAGTATATGTCTGTGGCTAGGAGAAAATGTTTAAAAGTAACCACTCACATGCTTTTACTGATACTGAATTAGAAAGAGAAATATATCTTTGTGCTTGTTTTATTAATGCTTTTGGATGAAAAAATTTCAAAAGATGTGTATTCCTTTGTTGATACCAGCCTCCTCCAGACAGGAGAAAAAATTTGCTTAAAATAACAGTCAGTATTAGAACAAGAGTAAAACACATTTGCCACATAAATGAAATAATTGTAATCAGAAGAGTGGAGTTATCTCACTAAGAGGATTTCAGTGAATAGATGAATTCTGTGTATAACATAATCAAATTGTCAACATTGTTTAGTCCTACTTTTATTCATTTTCTGGATGTTCTGATTAATTTGAATCATGGTTAATTGAGTAGGGAAACATTCATGAAAGTTCAGCTAGAAGATCAATAAGGTAGAGACAATTTCCACTTGTTAATACACAGTTCACTAAATTCAATACATTTGTAAAAAGTCTGAAAGTCTATTAGAAGAAAAATGGAATTTTTGACTGGAGGATGCTTAAATTGTGAAGCTACATTGAAGGGTTCAGTAACACATAGTACCAAAGCCACAAAGTGCCAATAAGATTGATTTTATAAGTTAGGCAAGAAATACAAACCTGGGGAATTTCCCAAGGGGGAATATCCAAGGGGTAGGAGAAAGAGGTACCTCTTTTACAAAGCACCAAGGTACCTCTTTTATAAAGCATCTTTCCTCGTTATCATTTTATCTGCTGATACCATGTAAGTGACAGCGAGAAAAAGCCAGTAGCAAAGAAAAGTTTATTATGTTGTCCTTGTCCATCAGCTTTTGTCTTCTCCAACTTCAGTGATCTCGTTTGAGGCCACGGAGTCTATTTGTGTTCAATTAGGCTCAACCCAGACTCAGGAAAAGAACCAATTCTTGCAGGTTTGGAAAGCAGCTAGTTGTGATGGGAGGGGCGGCAACAAATATTGCAAAAAGAGACAAAGAACATCTGTTTGTTCAGAGTGGGCAGGCACATGAGCTCAGAAAGCTGCTGCATCTGCACAGCAAAATGTAAATGGACACTGCAGATCAGGTTGATTGAGTTAACTTTTTGCTGTAGATATTGTTCTTCGTCATTAATTGTGCTCTTCTTGTCCAGCCTTTTTTTTTTTGTGAGAAATTAATTAAGCTTAAAGAATAGCTTTTCTAAATATACAACTGCTTTTTCTTTATCTTCCTATGCATTCACAGACTGGTCTTAACAACGTCAGGTATAAAGCAGATAGTATGAGACAATATGTTTAAACAGATGTTCTGATAAAAGATACTGTCAAAAGAATTATAATTCTTTGAAATTGAAGCTGATGAGGCAAAAATGAACAATCTAAATAACATCACTCCAAACGGTAGAGGTGGACAAACGATGCTAGAGTACATTATTCCACTCCAATGGATGAAGTGACTTTCAAGGACTGATTAGCTCCATGTCTGAGAGGGTTAGCCCCCTGCCTGTTGTAACAAGTGCCTATGAAAGGGAGAGCTGATCCGACAACTAGCTGTGCCAACCGTGAAGTTATTTCAATACTTTCTCTGCTAACAAGTTGATTAATCCAATCATCATTTTGAAAACCTACTTTATATTGAATAAATCATTTTCTAATAAAGAGCAGTTGTGAGGTGTAAAACTTTGACTTCTTAATGATGCTATCAGCTCCTCTGCAGATTTTACCATTTCTGGCTCTCTGCAGCTGCTGAAGATTTTTTTTTCATACCGACTGAAAAGTTTTATCTTAAAAATGCAGTCTTTAATATCCTAGTGAAAATGTCACATCATGAATCTTCAGAGAAGACATGTAGAGATTTTACTGTAAAAACTGATGTTAAATGTCTCCATTATTTCTATTTCTTCTCCTAATTTTTCCACTTGTTGCTACTATTAAGCCTAATGTGACAAGTGCATCACTATGCACAAGGGAAAGCTCCAATATAATACCTTGCATTTGTGACACCAAATAATTGTTTGAGCCGTTTAAAGAGATTGTAGACAGCCTGTGAGGAAGAAAAAGGACTCCAATTAGTTAGGGAAAGGGCTCATTTATGCACTCAGAAATGCAAAGATTTGAAAAATACAGAGCTTAATATTCAGTGGAATTACACTAAGGCAAATTATAAACATCACAATAAGCATTTTGTTTTTACAGAGCAGTGATTATAATGAGGTAATGTTAAAAACCACCCTGAAACCCAGGAAAATAATGTAAGTCCAGGATTTCACATATGTTTAAATACAAATTGTTTTTTAGGACAAGGCTATTTTGTACTGAAAAGCTGTTAGCTTAATCATTTAGAGAAGATAAAACCAGACAAAATTAATAAGTAGCATCTTGGAGAGAAAAAGTTACATTAGTAACAGGAAGGTTGAAATCCCTATATTGTACATAACCGATAAATCAAATATTTCCCTGGGAGTTGGGAATTGGAGGTGTTCTTCCTTTAGCTTTTGGATGGAGTCCCTTTGCCCACACTAAAAGAGAAGTCATTTAGCTGGCAGTAGTTGTGAACCCTTGAAAAATCTCCTGTAGACATTCCAGTTAAGCAGTGCTCCCTGCTCATGAACAAAGCTTCTGCCCATGTATTGAGACAAAGGTTGGTTGGTGAAGAGGTGAATGGCCAGTCAGGCTGGGGAAGTTCTGTCCCCTTGGAATCTGAGACTCTGTACACACGAAGGCTTCAGGTACTTGTGCAGAGCCCTTCTCCTGGTAGGAATGTGAGTTTCATTCCTTAGTGGGTTATTTATTGCTCTTCTAATATTTTCCTCAAGCATAGGTGTTTTTGCCTTGCCTTCCAAGGGGACAGGAGTCGACTGGAGAGCAGTTAGGATGACAGTGTTGCAACTGCCCATTGAATGTGTAGGGGGATAAATGAAGAAACAGGAGATCTGAATTTTGAAGAACCACCAAGCACAAGTCAAAGGTATAGCTATAAAAAGATGCCCCTCTTGCAAAGAAAGGCCTTTTTTCTTATGTGCAGCATAATAATAGGGAACGTGCCCTCGGACCAGAGTGGTTATGAAATTCCACACCACCTATCAGCCAGCTAGAGAGAACTATCTTTTTGGTGAGGTAATAGGGATTTTAAAAGTGAAACAAGTGCATTTCTAATTTCCTTCCTGCCCCCTTCACTTTTATAAATCTTTGTGTTGTCTGTTTTGGAGTTTATAAATAAATAATTGAATTTGTTTCTATTAACAGTAATTTCAAGGTGACTGGTACCCCATTTCTAGTGATGGTGAGCCTTAAGATTGAGATCCTGAGGCAACCTGAAGCACATTGCTCCAAGCAACCTACAAGGTAATAGAAGACACCTTCCCTAAGCTACAAGTCAGCAGTAGTACTACAGGGGTGGCTGTGAAGGAACAATCTTCTGGGGACATGAAGCGCCAGGAGAAGGTATCCTGGTTGAGAGAGGTTGTGATGTGTATCTGTGAACCCTGGGAACTTGAGACGTTTCTTTGTAATGATTTCAGCTTTGCCTTAGTCTGGGTAAGAGGGGCATTGCTGAATTTCTCTTTTCAGTAGTAACAAAGATTTCGCAGTAGTTACAAAGATTTTTTTTTTCTCTACCTTGCATTCAAGAAGCTATGTCTCCCCTGGTGTGAAATTCTGATTTTATGCCATGCTCTATTGTAAAGTCCACACAACAACTTTGTGTGTAATAACTTTGGAACCAAGGCTGGTGTCCTTTTTCCTCCCTTGTTTGTCATAATTATCAGAAAAAAACTCCTACGCACAGGTATCACAAGCCACAGCCTGGACTCGGGTCTGTCCTTTGCCTGAGAGAATTCAAGTGTGGGTTTCTGATGTGCAGATTTATCCTTCCATACATGTGGTGGGGAACAACACAAACTTCCTGTTTCTTCTGAGACATTCAGTTCTGTGGAAAGAACAGAGAGAAAGGACAGCTCTTCAGCCCAGTGCTTGGGATGCCTACGTGCCAAAGGTGGGCTTCCTGATTTCATCCCTTGGTTCAGAACAGTTTCAAGATTTTACCCAGTGACTGTTTAATGTGCCCTTTGTCTGTTGATGAAAACAGCACTTGTGCTGCAGGTTTTTTGCAGTAATCCTTGCAAATAAGAAAGCTGCAACTCCTTTAGCTCTTCCCAGTGAATTAGAGCCTTCCTCACACAGCATGGTGACAGAGCAGGATTTGCATTGGGAATATAAAGAAGTAGACATTTGTAACAGAGACTGAAACGCACATATTTTTGACTGATAGGGTGTATGGTATTATGAAAATTTTTTCATCTATTTAGATTATTTCAAATTTTTCTTTGCAGATTTTTATGATTGAGTTATCAGTATTGCACAGTAAAGCATCTTTTAAAATGTTTGTATTAGATAGGTGACTCATAACAGTAAATACTGAAATAGTAGAATAAATTTATGAATGTTTCTAAAATATGACAATTCCTCTTCAAATGTTGGATATTTTTCTTCTTCTACAGAAATCTGTGTGTAAGGTATTTTCAAGGCATCTAATTAGTTAAGCAAGATATTCTTTACCTGGGAGTCTAAAAATTTTTATGGCATGAGTATGGAGATGTTCCATCAAGTGTTATTTTGAATTTTTAAGATTGATATACTTAGCTAGCCTTTTTCAGGACATGAGCATATCTAGTTAAATACATATCCAGAGTTATAAATTTGTTTCATTTGCCCTATCTCATCCTTCTTAAACTAGAGGAAAGAAGCACTATCACAGTAATAGCAATGACTAGAAAAGAAGAAAATAAAAGCTGAAAGTTCTAATCAAAACTGTAATCAGAAAGATGACAAATGGTGAAGATTATTAAATTTTCTTTGCTCCCTTGATGAATTTAATAAAGAACTAATCAAAGATCATTAGAAGGCTTTTGTGCTTAGTGTGCATTGTAACTGGATTGCAATTGGAATTTCTATTTCACTGGTTATCTAAGGTTGAGTTTGACATGTAAATATAGAAAAGATACATTTTTAGCATTTTTCTTTGAAAATATTTATTTTAAAATGTCAAACCGTTGTATGTTGCTCTTATGATTTACACAATAAAAACAGAGCATTTTTCTCTTTGGTTAGAAATTTTAAAGTTAATATCGGTGTTTAATTTGAATTTTGTAATGCTCTTTGATCCTTTCTTCCTTTAATTTTGAAGGAAAATTAGAAAAGAGACATTTATTTCTCAGACAATTATGTAAGTATTCCAATTGCTAGAACTACTGACAACTTGTAGAGTACCATAATAATATTGAAATTCGTCTTTTGCAAATCTTCAACGTTAATTTAGTGTTCTTAAATTTTAAACAGTGCTTTTAAATCCCATTTTCAAATCACCTATTTGGTGCTGGAGTAATAATAGTTACTAGATGCTGTAACTTAAGGTGTTATAGTATGAGTCGTCTATTTTTTTTCTGTTCTGACTCTTGATATCTGCAGTCTCAGGTTGGATGATGAGAGATTTTACTTCTCTCCTTGTATAATTAAATGTTTGAATATGCTGGAAGAACATGTACATTTCAAATACCTAATTTATAGGTACCAAGAGTAATGGTATGACAAAAAAAAAATATCTTGAAGCTCTTTTTAAAGTAACTCTTTGGAGGGTCTAGTTAGCTGATGATTTATGACCAACTGGTTGGTCGTGACAGGGTAGAGGAGCTGACTATTGATTTCATTTCCACTGAGTCCTCATGTCACCTGGGCGGTTGGAAAGTGCTTACACTAGTGTGCTTACAATGCCTGACTTCAAAATCTGAGCTGTTTGTCTGCCACTGAATAGAGTTTTGCTTTTACTGATGTTTTAGCATTTGGGGAGATTTCTTGCAGCAATGTGTAAATATTAAATTAATTAAAGAATTAAGAGTTATGAATCTGGTGTTACAGAATAGTGTGGGATCTAAAGTGGCCTAGTATGACACTTCATCATTTCTGTGGGAACAATTGATACAACATTATTAAGACTGTGAAGGACACATAAAAATTTATTAGGGCACTCTGGCAAGAAATAGCGGAAAGCAGTAACAAAAATGGTAAGCATGTCCACACCAATGGAATCTGTCCCAAATCTAGGCATTACATGTCACGTTACAAATTCTTATTGTTATTTCTAAATGGAATGCTACAACTTGTGTTGTTTGTTTGTTCGTTTTTGAGTTAGGTTGTGAGAATATCTGTATGTGAAAGAATAATTAAAAAACCCCATCTATTTGCTACCCAAGAAACAAAGGCTATTTTAAGTCTTATCCAACTTGACTGAAAGGAATGCAACACCCCTCTTGATAGTGGTGATGTGCACAAGATTCTTCAGGTATTTATTTGGAGTTACTCACTTTGTCTCTCATACAATGAGACCTATAGATATACATGTAGAAACAGATCTGTTATTCAGTTGCTCAGAGATAACCTAATATCTAATATAAAAAACCAATATCTAATATAAAGTTACCTATATCCTACTGTTTGAATGTGCAGTGTCTAAAAAGTATGAATAGTCTCCCCAGTAGAAAAATTGTCACGGAAAAATGAGATATTAGCCTCCAAAATAATTGCATGATAGTTTCAAGAATAACTCTTTCTAGAACTAGTAAGACATGGGAGCGAGATCAGAAGGCAAAGTTAGATTTGGCTTGACTCCATATTATTGAGAAATTGAAAGTGAGAGAAAGCTTGGCCTCTGTGAATTAGCAGAGGATGTAAATTACTACCTGTGTGATGAACAGGTCAACAATTTCAAAGCTAATGTAACTTGACCATATCATCAAATCTACAGACACTGGAGAATATCAGACAATGGTGAAATCTCAGCAGAAACACCTTCTGGTGTTCAATCTGCATGAACTGTAATTGTCTGCCAAGTAATAATTTCAGTCTTTTTAGCAGTGAAAGAGCAGATTTTCAAGTATTATTGACTTATCTTCTTTGGATGTGAAGGACTGTTCAAGGACAAGGGCAGTTCCTGGACCTTCAGCCACTGGTGAAAAGATGCTTGTGCCCGCAGTCCCTCCTCTCCTCTCGCTGGGATCAGCCCCAGGCTTAGTCTGTGTGGGGTGCAGACCAAGAGGACACCCGTGCCATAAGCACTGCTTGCATTTCTTCTTCAAAGGACCTGCTAGGTTTGCTGCAAAATGGTCCATGAGCAAGCGAGAGTGGCTGCAGGATGGTTAGCTGGGGGCACAGGAGGGACAGAGGGAGTAGGTCACACTCACAGCACAGACACAGTGTTCACATCCCTCCAATGAACAGGAGAGGAGAGGGAAACACCCCAAACCAAGTACCTCACTTGCCTTCATCAACTACAGATGTTTTAAATATTTTTTGTGGTCTGTAGTGTTGAACATATATGTGATTAACAACTGCTCTGTAATTTTAAGTTTGGCCACTCTGTCTTTAAGGCTGTGGAACAAAGTAAAGAAGAGGTTTTACATCTCAAAGCTAGGAATCTACTAATAGAGATCTACACAGTTAAGAAATGTGAAGCCTGGTATCTTCAGGGTGGAAAAATTATTTAAAATTACTTAAGTCTCTGCATCACCATATGATTTCCCAGGACCAACCACAGAAAACAAGGTATCGATTAACAGGAAGACAGAGGATGGAAGGAGCATTTTTCGTAGAATCACAGAATCACAGAACATTAGGGGTTGGAAGGGACCTTGAAAGATCACCTAGTCCAACCTCCCTGCCAGAGCAGGATCACCTAGATCAGGTCACACAGGAAAGCGTCCAGGCGGGTTTTGAATGTCTCCAGAGAAGGAGACTCCACAACCTCTCTGGGCAGCCTGTTCCAGTGTTCTGTCACCCTCACCGTGAAAAAGTTCTTCCTTATGTTTACCCGAAACTTCCTATGCTCCAGCTCGTACCCATTGCCCCTTGTCCTATCACTGGATGTCACTGAGAAGAGCCTGGCTCCATCTTCCCAACACTTGCCTTTTACATATTTATAGACATTAATGAGGTCACCCCTCAGTCTCCTTTTCTTCAGGCTAAAGAGACCCAGCTCTCTCAGCCTTTCCTCATAAGGGAGATGCTCCACTCCCTTAATCATCTTAGTGGCTCTGTGCCACTGTGGACTCTCTCCAGTAGCTCCCTGTCTTTCTTTTTCTTAGGAAACTGCTAGAAATAGCTGTGATAATCTTCTTAAACAGTACGAAACAGGAAATACAAAACTTTGAAAAATTTCCGAGGCTATATATTTATTTATTCTCCAAATAAAAGCCAGTATCAGGAGCTTCAGAGGTGCTAGAGCAGGTAATAAAAATGATGATAAACTTAAGAGAATTTTATGAAAGTAGAGTTTGTTTAGTTTTTACAAATTTACTGTGGTTTTGTCATTCCGTGTCAAGACAATAAATTACTTGATTGCTAAGTCATAGTTGGTGATGAATCCAGCTCTGAGTGATCTGCTACAATAAGGCATTTTATTTCTCTAGATTGGCAAGCCTTAAATACAGGAAAGTGGGGAACGCTTATAGTGCTTGGCATTTCCATATATTTCCACAAGATGTTCAGTGGGTTATGGAGCGAACAGCACTTCATGAACTGGTTTGAAAAGCGGTAAAGCATGAATTTGTGTGTAACAAATGTCAGCCCTGGACCATAAATAGCCAGGAAAGATCCTACATATCATTACTGTAAATGGGAAAGTTACTTGATGCCAGGGTTCTCAGAGGATGTTGCAATGGTGAAGGAAAATTGTTGCTGCTTCTAGGCAGCAAGAGATCATGAAAAGGGGTAAAAGAAAGTGATCAAATATGGACAATAGGAAATAATGCCTGAAAACTACGGTTTGGGTGGTTTCTAGAAATAGTTGCAATTTATTTGCATGACTGTATTCACCACATGACATGCTACTACAGAAAAAGTTTGAGAGGCATCTTCTTTTATGTTATCTTTCCCATGTGCAATGAACTCCCATGTAGAGACGTGGTTCCCCCTAGTTTATATTTTGTGAATCTAGGAGACATGGAGTGAAGTAGTTACAACGTGTGTGCAGCTGCACCATGTCCCTATGTCCTCCTATAATGTGCCAAGTGAAAAGTCTGTGGTGAGGATGGGCCATGTTGCTGTAGCAGGACCTACAACATGAAACCCTGCCTGCATAGCACAGAGCAGCTGCAGGGCTTCTCTGAATGACACCTAACTGGAAAGCACAGTTCCCAAGAAAGCAAAGTTAAACTTGCTTTCCTCTACCCTCAGCAAAGTGTTTCAGTAATTAATTAGCATTGTTGCAAAAGTACAATACCTTGTTTCACATTTGAATTTGCCTTGATCCAGCTTACAGCAGTTGGAGCATGTTGTGCCTTTCCTTGGCAGACCTTTACTACATTTTTGGTTCCTACACAGACACTTGTAGACTGTGATGAAGTTACCTATTTACCTCTTAGTATCTACCCCCAGTAGTTAGCTAAATAAATACAACATATTTAGTCTTTTGCTCTAGGACATATTTACCATCTTTTTTTTAATTGCCATGCATCCACACTTGAATCAGGCAAATGCAAATTTTTTATTTAAGTCTCAGATCTTGTGTCCACTCCTTTCAGTTAGAGTAGGAAATCTAATAAGAAATTATGGACCTGCATCTATTATTTGCTTTTATTTTGCTGGAGGATTTTCTAGGTGCATCTGAGAGTGCAGGCACTGTGGAGGCCAAGGACTGAATATACCATGAATCTGAGACATTAATAGATTGATTTTTATTTTTTTTTATAACTGTCATTACTTTAAATACATTGGGTTTCCTCTCCTCTTCAAGAGGAACAAAGGACATTTCAACTCTCTCCAAGAAATGGAGGGCTTCAAGAGGAAACAAAGAGATAGGCCATGTAGAATAAAAAATCCTTACCTTGCAGCAGCAGGAGAGACTCAGTGTGTTTCTGTGCAGGGTTGTGTCCTCATGAATTGTGTGCATCGTTCCTCTGACAGCACCAGCACCACTCGTGCCCAGAGTCATGCAGAGGAATGGGGGATAGGAGCCAGCAGCAGAGGTAAAGCCTCTCCCTGCGACTGTGGCAGGGAAGAACAAAATCACTGCTCAGCATCAGGTTTGCTTTGGCTCTGTTGGAGCTGGAGGCTGAACGCTGCTTTGAGCTGAGGCTGCTGTGTGAAACCTGTCCTCTCAGTGGGGATACATCCCCTGGCTGCAGAAAGCATCCCTGACTCCCAATGTGGTACCTGCTCTGTTGTATGAGGTTCTAATCCTGTTCCCCCTTTTGCATTAGTGCTTTATCTTCCCTTGGTGAGAGACAGGAAATAGTTTTGCAGCAGCAACCGTATAGGGTAATGCCTGGCTTTGCTATGGTGCTTTCTGCCTGGAATTCTCAAGGTGCCTTAGCAGGATCACCCTCCTGGGTGAAACCTAGATAAAACTGGCAGCTAACCCCAGTTCTGCCTTTCTGTTAGTTTTATGATTGATGGCATTAATTTAATATTATGTTACAGTAAGTATGAGTACAGATATTTATAGATGGAAAAGTAAAGGGATTTGTACCTACTCGGAATATATTTCTAATTACTGAAACATTTTGATTTAGAGTAAATGAGGGAAAAAATATTAAAATTAGTTTTCTAGGCCTGTGTTATTGCCTGTAGGTAAAATAACCCATGGCTGGGGAGAAATGTTCAGATTTTTCTCAAAGCACAGAGAAAGTGAAGAGGTGTGAGCCAAGCAAGAGGCAACGAGTGTGGTGGTGTAGCTTTCTGCCTACACTTGGGAAACTGCTGCTGCAGAAGATACATCTGTGCTGGAGTCAAAAGTGCAAAGGCAGCAGGAGTTGGAGCACAGAATTCTGCAGGGGTTGCTCCCTAGATTGCAGGGGTTTAGGATGTATTCTGGTTGCTGAGTTAAATACTTTCACTGCTTTTGTTGCTGGAGCTAGTTGAATTAAAACTGGAGTGGGCGTATTTCCAGACACTACATCACTCCCTTCACACTGCTCTGCAGTCACACACACACAGAGTTTGGAATCACCTGCACCTGCCTGGTCCTCTTTGTTTCTGCAGCCAGTGCTCTTTGCTAACAGCATCGCACATACAGGCTGAGTGTCATACTTCGGCTGATCTTACAATGCAAGAATGCTTAACTACATAATAGGGAGTGTATTGTTAAAAAGCAACCCCATATTAAAAATCATCACAGAACTCATTCAAACACACATCTGTGAACTCTGTTGAGAGTTTGATAGACTGTTGCCTTACATTGTTTGTAACTGAGCAGAATTAGTGAAATATGCTACTTTTTCTGTTGGTTTTTGTTTGTTTGTTTGTTTGTTTTTTTAAATAAATATCTACGTGGAGAGGTACCTTTCTCTCTCTCTGTTCCTTTCCAGCCTATGTACCTCCTGGTACTACGTAGCAGTAACCAAGTGTCTATTGTTCAGGTGTTCACCTTTTCCTTTTGTTCTAGCCAATTTATTGATACAGTGTGAGAAAACAAGCCAAGAGAGAGGGTTATAATGTTAGTTTCTAAGAGCCATGGTGAGTGTTACATCTGCACTTCTGACTTGGTGTTTTCTATTGCATAATAAAAAGTGAAGAAGCCAAGTACTTTGTTATACCAGTAGAAAATACTTGTGCCCACATTTTAACCCTTCAAGCAATATCTAGGGATCAAAGTGTACTCTATGGAGTTTTTCAAATTGCCGAAGGCATTGTAGTGCAACATTTCCTGTAGTTCTACAGTCCCAGAAAGCTGGTTGTAAAATATATCTCGCTGCTTTTATATTTTTAGCTGACTTTTCTTTACACAACAATTTACAGAGGGATAGCATGCTCAGCCTACTCATAAATTAGGCAGTATAACTATAACAAACTGTGAAGGGGCTTGAGTCTTGGACTGAATGTTGTCATTAATGTGTCAATAATTATTTTAATGTGTTAATAATTACTTTAATTGAGCAGATGTTACTAGTGAACAACTTATGACCATTGAAGACATTCTTTTCTTACTCATCTCCTTAAATATCTGAGTTAAATTATGTAGACAAAATTACATCCTAGCCCATCGCATAACATCTGAAGAAGTAATTAAGGGGTTAAATGAAATATCCCTTTTGAGAACAGAAAGAACCATGTCTGCTTTTAACATAAAATATCTTCTCATTTACAAATCTTGTGGAAAAAAAACCCCAACAAACAAAGCATTTCTTGAACTTCTATCCTGTTGGTACATCAGGTACAACTTTAACACAGCTCATCAGAGTAATTAGCTATTTAACATTTAAATTGTGGTGAAAGTATCTTAAAACTTCTTTTGTACTCTTATCGCTTTTTAAGGACCACATTTATACACAAATTGCTTGGCATCTCTGTATCAAGGCTTTGATCTCCTGCACTATCAATTGTTGGCTCAGGTACAAGAGACTGTAAAATATACAAAGCTGTCTGCTCTAGACTCCAGTTGAAATGAAAAATGAGGCTGTTTATACACAGCCACTCATTAGCTAAGTCAGTCAATATTTACATGTTGCAAGTATAATGCTTTCTTTATGTTAGATAAATTATTTAATTCAACCTCTATGAAACTTCCTTTCAAGAGACTAACATTTACAAATAAATAACTTTTTAGTTCATTAACTATAATCACAGCCTGAATACAGTCTTTTTATTCCTTTTCTTTTTTATTCCAACTACTTGCTCAGCTTTGATAAAACATTAGGAAGTGGTTTATGACTGACACATGGGGCCATTTATTTTTTGTTGCCTTTTTTTTTTTTTTTTAAATGTCATCAAACTGGGCAACTTGTTTTTGTGTTGTGTTAGATATATTCTCCAAGTTTGCTGTTAATGCTGTATGCTGTAGACTAGTATACCATCATCTGAGAATTAAAACCTCAAGCCTATAGGACCTGGCAGTTGTTAGCATTGCCAGCATATGTCTTGCTGTCAGAAATGCATATAATGCATTAGGCAACACAAATTTGTTGATGACTTGTTTCTTGATTAATGCTTTCCAACAAATTAGGGCTAGAAGACCTATTTTTAGAATGCCTTTCTCTATTTGTCCCTCTCTATCTGTTAAGACTTGATGCTGTTCTCCAGCCCAACTCTGTTTTGACCTGTCAAGTTACCTGTACACAGAGGAAGAGCTCAGAGCTCCGTGTCTTATTAATTTAGCAGTTGAAATGGCACACAAATGTCATGATTGAGGATGATTGTAACAATAAACAACACAGTAGCAGCACCTTTTGGAAAGAACAGGGAATGAAGGGGAAAGGAGTTCTGGCCTTATGTATATACAAGAAAAGAGAGATGTGTGTTCCTATGTTTTCAGATACAGAGGGTATTAAATCCTGAGGTCAAGTTAGGTTCCAATATTCTGAAAAAGAGTGGAGGTTTGGGGTTTTTTTGCTTTAAGATACATTCAGGTAGCTTTCAGCATGTAGATCAGGCTTTTTTTTTTCCATTTGTATATGCACATAAAGAAAAATATTTTCCTGCTGTTATGTATTTCTAGCTGGTTTTTGTATAGTCCTATCATCCTTGTAACATTTCTGTGGTGAATTAAGTTAGTGACAGTTTTTTGTAAGTGTTTTGAAATATGTTTCAGAGATGTAAGAATGCTGGTGACATTATTTGCAGATGTCACCTCTTACAGTTTTAGAGTTTGTATGTGTTTCTTCAGTGGCTGTAGTAATGACTGTTATCTTCAGCATTATTATATCCAATAGTTGATTGTATGTAGCCATTATTTCCTTAGTGAAAGTCCTTAGCGGTATGACACTAAAGCTGTGTATGTCCTAAACAGATAAACAGAGTGTTTTGTATGAGGAATGGAGATATAGATTAGATTTCCCAAATCAGACAGACATACTCAGAATAGAACACAAAGGCCTATTTTCCATTTTATATTCCTTAAAAAAGGAAGAAAAAATATTTTTTTATTCTTAATCCACCCTGAATCTTCTATTTATGGATATCTTTGGAAATTCCACTGGTGTCAGTGATTTATTGACACTTGAAAGATTTATGACCTGCCTACTGTTCATCTTCTGTTGCAATTCATCTGCTTACTGATACTGCAGCCCAGGAGAGCTGTATAAAATAAAACATATGTAGGTGAATTGTTAGAAGAAAGGATGTGACCTAAAGACCATGGTCCAATTGACTTGGTGTGCTCCTAAGCTATCCAAGGGGCTGATGCAAACCTTCCTCATAAAGCTTTGATGGTTCCTAACAAGCTAAAGGGATCACTCACATGGCCTGCAACCACAGTGAGTCCTAATGGCTTGGTTATACCTGGTCCCATGGAAAAGCCACGTATCTGCTCTGGGTTCCCCCTCCACCAGCCTGCTGTCACCTCTTACAGAGTTCAGCCACAGCAGGCAATAATACATTGCTGTGGTTAAATGCCCTTCACTCCCAACTCAGTTTGGATGGGTGAAATCAGGCTGGGTGAAGGAGGTTTGAGAGACCAAGTGAAACAGGATAAGTAAAAAAAAATCTCATGTGTATAGTGAGTGAAAATGAGAGAGGGAAGGAGGAAGGAATAGGGGGAAGGAGGATTATTTCCAGGATATCTGTAAATCCACAGTGTTTTGGTGTTTGAGACTTGTCTCCTATCAGAATAGTTGCTTGAAAAAAAGGATGCAACTTTTGTGTTGGTGTGAGCAATTACCCCTCTCGCTAGAGCACACGGCTTTTCCCAGCTTGGATCACAACACTGTGAGCATCTCATCCTGTACCAGCATCAAGTTCTACTTCAACCACAGAATCACAGAACGTTAGGGGTTGGAAGGGACCTCGAAAGATCATCTAGTCCAACCCCCCTGCCAGAGCAGGATCACCTAGATCAGGTCACACAGGAACGCATTCAGGTGGGTTTTGAATGTCTCCAGAGAAGGAAACTCCACAACCTCTCTGGGCAGCCTGTTCCAGTGCTCTGTCACCCTCACTGTGAAAAAGTTTTTCCTTATGTTTACCCGAAACCTCCTATGCTCCAGCTTGTAACCACCTGAAATGCCCCCTTTCTTTTTGTTTTCTTTGTGGATACCTTGTGCCAATATTTAATTTCTGACCAGCCTCGGTGTCGAGTGAGCCTCACAGAGGCTGAGTACGGGAAGCCTGAGCCAACACGGGGTACTAAACCAGGACATAGCTCTCTGCCACTTGAGAGGTCGGAGTGGTGGAGCTGACTCATACCTTATAGCCATCAGGCTCCTGGGGGCTGGAGATACTGTGGAGCCAATGTACTTGATTTTAAAGTGGGAGAGAGCTGCAAGATCCTCTCTTCACACAGTATTTCCTTCTTGAAGTGGTATTACTGTTGGCTCTAAAGAAAGCATGTTCTCATTCTAAAGATTACACTAAAACCTACCAGGTATTATTTACAGAGTAGCTCCCAGGAAATATTTCCTAATTTGAAGGAAAAGCTTGTGGATTTTTGATGGCCAAAAGATTTTTCTACTCATTTGGCCACTCATTTTCTACTTATATTTGACTACTGTGAAATGATTTCCTGTTATTAACATAAAAGAGATCTTTAGTGCTATTGCTCCTTCTGCCTTAAAGATGTGAAAATAGAGGTTTAAGGTATCTCATGAAGGAAAACAAAGTCATCTATTAAGGTCTTTACTATGATCCTGTGTGATTCAGACTTGTGCTGTATGATGAAATGTAATAGTATCCTTTATATTTTATTTATGTGAAAAAATGTTACATTTCATGTATAACAACTCATTGGTAGCTTGTAGGTTTGGGCTAGCTCTTACCAGGCATATGTACCGCATATGGTCTGTGAAAGCACAGGAGTATATTTTTAAGTTGTGTGGACAGTATATCAGAGAATCTCCTCATGCTACCAATTAATCCCATAAAATGTTAATGTAATCCCTTCACAAATATGTAAATGCAGTGCCACTATGGGTCTGGCAAACAATAAACAATACTTATCTTATCCTGGGCTTTTCCTTCATGTAATTCTCAGCAATAATTTAGTCCTTGTCTTCCACTCTGAAGGATTTAAATGGAATGACCTTAATTCTGGTTTTGTTTGCTCTCTATCTACTAAGCAGCTGCAGTGAAGACAAAGACAAACAGTAGATTAACAGTGGTACCTTTTATAAGGCTGATTAGTTCTTAAAATATGCTCAGTGGAAACAAAAAGGCATGAAATGAGGTCTGAGAGAGAGGCTTTTACTCTTTTCATTGAAGCTGCTACATTTCTTCCAGTAACCCACAGATACTGGTTTTTCAATGAAATATTTTCTTGGAGGGCCGTTGGTTTTGCCAGCACAGCCTATATAATATTTCAGAAGTGCAAGGTACGTACTTCTAAAATAATTTTATCTCATTTATTGTTCTGGTCCAGATGAGAACTTTGTGGCAGATTAATTAAATATTTACTGATATTGCATATCATCCATTTTTTGGTCACTGTATATATAATCAGCTGTTAAAACCAACACTGGAATTGATACAAGAGATAGCTGTAATGGGTGCAGCTGGTATTTCTGCAATTTATAAACACTTTGCAGAAATGTATTTTTAATATGTCCAAAGTATGTAGGAGAGAAGTGACTCAAGACAATGGTTTGACAACATGGTTTATGGTGTGGCTTAACAGCACCTGACAACACCATTAAAATTTTAGGACTGCATCTGAGGAATAGTCTATCAGTCAGCAAGGCAAAACGTACTTGCACGAGCTGGTCCTAGTTAAAGCCACTGCCTGATAAAAGGGTAAAATAATGCCTTAATTGTGATTTCTGTTACTACACCTATCTCACCCAAAATGTTACCCCTTCTACAGCACATGGTCTGCTCCATTTGCTCATTACCAAAGTGATGGGGAGAGCAAGCTTGCTGATTTAGCCAGCTTGCTAAATCGCCCACATCCCCTCCCTGAAGCACCTAGGCATTCCTTAGATGTCTCCTATCTAAATCCTGACCCAGCCTGACCCTGCTTATCAACTGCTTGTTTTTCTTTCAAAGAGTTGGAAGATTACAGCAGATTAGCTAACACAGCTCCCTTCCCTATATTGTTCGGTGTGACAGTTAATTCTATAATAAAAATAAAATAGCAGTTTTAAAGCAAGTTTTAAGTGTGGGCTTACTTCTAATTTACTGAATCTCATGTTTTGGTACAGTTAAATTAATTTTTGCTTTTTTAAAATCCATGTTTATCAGCAGCTATTTTTTTTCCCAGTTGTTTTTTTTCTATATCTGGTTTAGTTCTAATGAAATTCACCTCATGTGTAGTAAAATTCCATCCTCTGAGAAGATATTTTCCCATCTAATGTAAAATATATGTTTGTGTTTGATATAAAATGTACATAAATATATTTTTCATCTCATTCTCATGTTTGTTTTTGATTTTCAAAATATATAGCTATTCATGTACCTAGCACCATCAAGAATAGCCACAAGGTGTTTGGGCATTAAAAAAAATGGGTTCCCAAGAAGAACTCCAGTTTGGAATTGTAACTGAAATCATGAGAGTGATCCACACTCTGAATTTCTTTGGGGAAAGAAAAAAGGAGACAAACTAAAATGGAGACAGAAAGGAAGAAAGTAGCTGCTACAAATCTGGGACAAAGGCATTGGAGGGAAATTCCAAGGGAAAGACAAGCTCATGAGCAAATCATAAACCTGAATTACTGAGTTTGCAATAATGTTAAGTTTAAAAGAAGAAAGCAATTAACAGTAACTTCAAAACCTGTCTCTCCAATGAGAACTGAAAAACCGAGGGCCTGGAATTTCTCATAGACAACAACAGAACAATATGGCATCAGTTCCCTTTTTGTAAACTAATTATCCTTTAAATTTTATGGCACATTTGTTTTTCACTCAGTAGGCTTTAGTGGCATTATTCTTTACTTATCATGGATGTTTACCATCCTGAAAAGTTTCATAGTTTGGTTTTTTTTCTTCTCATCAGTAACTTTCTTGAAGTCAGGTCAGAAAACAGGAACCATTCACAAAAGAAATTCTATGGCAAATGTTGAGCCTTGTTTGAATGTGCATCCAAGGGCATAGCTTTGTGATGAGTAGGCTCTGATGGCCACGAGACCTCCTGCTTGCAGAGCACCAGTGACTCCCTGCTTCATGCACGTCCTGTGCTAAACAACCCATTCTGCCAGCTGGCTGGGCATCTCCTGGGCTCAACTGTGCCCATTCCTGTGGGCTTGTTGTCCCCTTGGCCTGAAGATCTGATCTTATAGTAGACCATGGGCCAATGAGGACATACCCAGTGAGCCAGAGTTTAGTCCTGCTTCTCTTAATGTTGCACAAACAGTTATAACAAACTGTTGTCCTTTTGTACGTCAAACTCTATCCTTGTGTTTTTTTAAAAACGAAGTCTCCTTTGAACTTTATTTTCATCTCTGTAGTCAAAGGGACCTCTACCTGCTCTGAACAACTGACAAGCAGTCTTCATCCTCATTGTCTTCAACCCCAGTGGTCATTGTTAGTTTGCAGGACACGGAGCCATGTAGGACTATGGGCTTGGGATGCTGTGTGTTTTCTGCTGGATTTAGGAGAGATTTTAGAGATTCTGGAAGGGAAGTCACATTTATTAAGAAGATGAACTGTGGATTTAGAGTTGAAATGTTGGCAGTAAGGTCTGAAATCACCTTTTGGGCTTGAGCAGTTGCATAAGAGCCAACTGTTCCCCATCTACCTGGATGAGTGTGAAGAGATACACATCACTTCTCGTGCACTTCAAGCTAAAAAGATGTGAGACAACCCTGGTCTGGAAAATGCACAGCCACAGAAGCTGCGTCACTGTGGCTTGACTTAATAAGCCCTGCTGAGGTGCAGAAACACAGAAGATTTGGCGGTTCTGTCATTTTCCTTGATCTGTGTCTGGAGCAAGTTCCTTTTCTCTCTTTCTGTCACTTGTGACTGTTAGGTATGCAGAACAACCTCTTATTTTCTTTTTGTTGCCAAGTTATTAATTGATGTTCAGGAGAGGATGGGAGGAAAGAAGCTTTGTCTGGCTCTGAAAAGCACCAGATGTGCTTTTTTGAATTGAGGAGAGGAACTAATTAAAATGAGGTAATAATATTAATCTTTCGACTGCAGTTAAGGTTGACTGTAACAGGAGGGGGAGCTCTCAGCGCATCAGGCCAGGGAAAGGGGGCTGGTGGGGAGCTCAGCTCTCCCAAACCAGAGAGGGGCTGGGGGCCCTCCTGTGCTGCAGCAGGAATGGGGGAGGGATGTCTTGTCACCCTATTCACTGAAATACCTGTGTGACTCTGCTGGGCTGCTGCCACACGCAACTCAAAGGCAGAAGCAGGAATGAATATTCAGTGATGAATGCGGGTGGAAATGCTGATGGGAGGAATGAAGTACAAATTAAGAAGCATTGGAATTCTTCTTAAAGTGTGTCTGTTTTGATTGCTATTTCTGTAGATTTTTGCTATGTATTATATTGTTTAACAGAGCAAAAGAAAAACAGAATACATGTTTACTGTGTACTAAGCTGTAAGTACCTTTTTCAGACATCAGTAATCATCCTTTCCAGCTGAGAACGCAATACACTTGCAATAGAGCTCTCCAAAAACCAGCAATTGTCCTATTTTAATGTTTCTGAAGCTATCCCTTATGGAAAAGCTCTCCTGAATTTAATAAGGGTAAAATGAACAGGGCTATATAGTAATTTCATAGAATTAAAAGAGAATTAGGAATTTAGCAGGAATTAGACCTCTGCTATAGATGAGGCTGCCATTAGCTGATGTGAGGCTGTGTACAGACCGACCTCTGCTGTGTGAGTAAATAATCTGTATGCATGTATGCGAGCGCGATAAATCCTGATTTACTACCCAGCCTCAGAGGTCTTTGTGTGCAGGTTCTCTGCTGGAGGTGCTGGGCACGTGTCCGGAGCACCTCGCAGCAGAGGAGCATGGAAAGGCAGGATTGCTGCTGGAGCCAGAGCCTGCTCTTGTGAGCGCTTGTGAAATGCAGGGCCAGCTGGAGTCCAAGGTGAACTCTGAGTAAAAGAGTCACTGTACTTCAATTTTCCTTGGCAAATTGTATGAAGACTACCAATTTCTCTAACTTTAAAAAGTAATTTCTGAGAAAACTAGAAATAACAAGGGATTTGGGGATGCAATTCCCATGGAAAGTCATTGTGGCATGGATGCCAAAGTAATTTAGTTATTTTGCAAACCCCACTCTTAAGCTTTAAAAGTGCATGGACTCCATGATAGGACAATCGTTTTTTCCCCAAAGGACAAACCATTTTTTCTGTTACACATAGTAGTGATTAAAAAGTTTCATATTTGTGGAAATTTATTTTTTTTCCATCTTCACCTAAATCATTTTTGCGTTAATCAAAGAGCTACCCCTTGTAATATGTGTTTGTATTGATTACCCTGCAAGGAAATCATCATCTCCTGCTATTTTTTTTTAATTCTGTGTCTGACACACAGAGGAGCTGAACACCTGAGAGGCAAAAACTTCCCTCAGGTGCCAAGTACATGCCACCAGCAGTCCCCAGTGCAGGAGAAATATGGGCTATGGGATGGTTCTGGCCCTTCTGGGCTCAGTAAACAGTCCAGACAAAAAAATCTCAATAAATAAGGAGGAAAAGGGGAAATGTCATTTTCATTTTACAGATGCAAAGGGGGGAAATTTATGTCAACAGGTATTAAAACCCAGTTTAAGCCACTCTCTGCAGTTTTTCGACAGCCTGTGCCAGCAGTTGAAATCTTGCCTCACTCCATATGTGTGAGATTTTGGCTGAAAGTGGCAGCACGTGAACCTTGGTGGCTCCACTAGGGACGGTGAGCACACCCATAGCTGTCTGAGTGCCGGATCTGGCCCTGCCAGTCTCACAGGTAAGGTGGGTTACCTGCAATACTCGTTTGTGCATGCTTTCTTTAAGACTCTTGTATTTTATTGATAAATTAGTGCTGTTTTGCCTGCAAATGCATGGAACTTTGGTGACATCCAGTGACAGGTTCTGCTGAAAGGTGTTTTTTCCCCCTGGAATGACAGGAGAGAAACATTGGTATCCTGCTGGTTTCCTCTAATGGGATCAGCAGATGAATTTGAACACAAGCTGAAAATCAGAGACTCTCAAACCATTGATTGTTTTAAAGCAGTTGGGATTTATTTTAGGTTTGCCTTCAATCTTTAATGTGTCAATTGTTGAAAAAGTGTTAATTTATCCCAATTTAAAGCCAATGTCTTGTCTGGCAACCCATTTAAATAAGATAAAGCTCTTTGAAGAACTTTCTCAGGGCTTCTTCCCTAATTTTCCTGTGATGTCTCTTAAAGAAATTGTCTGAATATCAAAGTCAAACCTGTGAATAGTCCCTGATATTTTGATATTTTTTTCAGATAGTTTAATTAACATCGGAGTAAAAGCTCATTTCTTTGGTGTGTGTGGGGGAGGAAAATCGGTGAATACATACTCTAATGGTGATATAAAGAATAATTAACTGTGGTAGCTTATTTAAAGTCAGACATTGATAGGTTACATTTTAAAGACCAAATTATTGCATTCACCTCCTAAAGTGTAGTGTTTTAAGCTAAATAGAATTTCGGGTTAAATGACATTGCAAGCTGGAGAGAAATCAATGAATAGTTAAAAACTATATTCAAGCTAAATTGCCAAATGGTTAACATTGTATAGTAACATTAAATTGTTCTTGTAATAAATATAATTTCTATAGCAGTTCCTTGGATTATTCAGTTAATCGCCAGCGCTGTTTTACCTCTTTATAATAATGTTTGCTTTCTTTTAAAAAAAAAAAAAAAAAAAAAAGAACTTGGTTATTTCTTTGGTCAGGGCCTATTTGCTCCTTTTTTATGTGAGATTTTCAATACTTGGCAATGATGCTGAGCAAAAAAGGTCCATCCACTTCACTTGTGATGCCTCGTGCATTACCTAAAGCACAACAGAACAATGCCAGACAACAGAGCCTTTCTCCCCGCTAACAATGCAGTCACCATGACAACCAGCAGAAGAACGTTTGGCCAGAAAAAGCTGGGAGCTTGGCGGACCAGCCTAATCAAAAAATGGAATAACATGACAACAATTACACTGATGAGTGAGAGGGAAGCTACAGATGCATTCAGACACCTATGGCACTGCCGGCTGGATGCATTCAGCTTTTTTTTCCCTTTTTTCTTTTTTTTTTTTGTTGTTTAGTGTCTTCTGTTTTTTAAGAGCAGGTAAATAGACAAGATCGAATTGTGTAACAGAATGTCAGTGCTCTAGTTAAATTGAAAATTCCTTTTCTTTTGCTGTGCTACTTCAAGCACACTGAAGAGGCTTTAGGAGAGATGAGGTTTTGAAGTGAAATATGTAATAGATACAATATGAGTGTCACAAGGCAACTTTATTTAGCTTTAAAAATGTAAACTCAAATTTTCAAATGCATGGATGCAAATAAATATGACTGGATTGTGTAATGAATAACCAACCTCACCTTTCACTTTAATTTCAGAAAACTGGACACGTGTCAAGCATTGATTAGAAGTGAGGGTGTGTTATTTTTAAACCAACCCCTTCTGCCTATTAGTACCCGCTGTAAAAATTATCATGGCATTTTGTGCAGACCTCTCTTCCAGCTCCAGAGAAACTTGAACTGCAACTGTACATATGCCACAAATCAAGCAACAGACATAACAATGTACTTTTTCTTTGAAATATCCCAAATTTAGTGTCGCACTAAGAGCCTCCTATTATAAGCTCCCAATTGTATGTTAGAAGTTCTGGCATTTTCTTTATAGGAAGGGGGGAAGGGAATTTTCACTGCTATTACTGAAAAATGTGCCTATGATTTCTACTGTTGAGAAGAGTTTATATATTTTAGGTGAGGAGATGGAGGAGGAAAGCTGTTGTTCTTAAATGATGAGGTATTTGAGGGTAGCCAAGAGGTGTTGTAGTGATTTGGAAACAGTGGTGGGCACAAAATCCTGGCCATTCCTTTGTGTTTGTCTAACAATGGCATGCTGGAGTCATGCGGCCAGTCCTTTCCATACTAACTGCTGCCTTAGCCAAAACTGCCTCTATACTCCTTCCCGCCCCTTTCATGTCCTTGCTGGCTCCTGGGTAAATCTTGATGCCAGCTTTAGATAAGATATGATGTGCAATTATTAATTATTTAAATGCATAATGGAAACCACTATCTGAAAAAATGCTCAGGCAAACCCTTGCCCTTGCTTGAAGCACTTTGAACTTGACTGTTTGTGTAAAGGAGTCTTCAGCTATTGCAGAGAGAAAGCTGGGAAATTCTCCTACCAGTAGCAAATCTTTGCCTGACACAGCTGTTGGTACTCACTACAGAGCCTCCTCGATATAGGACAGATTGATCAGTGGGTGTCAGGGATGAGCCATGCACAGCGCAACAAACTGAAGGTGGAATACCAGATAACAGCAAAACCAAGCAGTGCTTTACATGCAGTAGTCATCACATACTAGCATCATCTCCTTATGTTAGCAGTATAAGAGATTTTAGCTGCTAACTTCTACCACTTTGCTACTCTACCACTAAATTCTGCTCTCCCACTTGCCTGCCAGATCCCTAGCACCTACTTCACATCTGAATTCAGTAGTTAAATAGAGATAGTTCCAAACAGATCCTTAACTCCATGGCCAGTTGTTTTGTATGTGTATGAAAGTCTTTCCTTCTTGCCCTCTGAGATGTCTGCATTTCACTCAGGCAGTGAGGATGGTCATCTGCAGCTATATAAATCCAATCATCCCCACTAAAAATGCCTTAAGCATAGTTTAGCTCAGGCTTTTTGGAAATAAAATTCCCAGACCAGGATTGGGCTTATCTCTCGACATAAAACACTAACTCCCATCACACTCATCTTGGAGTTGGGGATATTAATGCTACAATGAGGGACAGAGGCAGATTAGGAGGTAATATTTTGTTGTTTGCTAGGCATCATTTAGATTAAGTTAGATGAGGTGTTGGAGACATTAGATAGAATAGGTTTGGGTGATAATCATAAATCTTAGCAGAAACCTTAGGAATAAAATAGAAAGGGGGGAATCTGAAGAGATAAAGAGAACAGGGACTTGTTGAAGACAAGTTCAGGTCAGCCATACCTAGACTGGAGAGTAGGGTTAGAAGGCATATTAATCCAAGGAAGGCTACAACAAATCTGAGGCCATAATCATGGTTGTATAGCAAGTTACCATGCCTGTCCTGAGACCCTGTTGCTCTTGGATCTCTTCCCTCCTCTGACAACAGGCCTGTTGCCACTGCACCTGGCCTTCTCCTGCTTACTCAATGAAGGCTCGGGTTTTTTCTTCTTCTTTCTTTTTTTCTTTCCACAGAAGACCATGCCCCCTTGCTCTACTTCTGTCTCTCCATCCCATTAAATACCCTCAGGCACCTATGAAGGAAGGCACAGAAAGAAGATACATCATAGGAAAGTGGGACTTCCTTTCTACTAGAAGTGAGGCAGTAAATCCTCCACCTGCCTGTGAGTGCTCTGTGAGATAACTTCAACAGGTTGGTATATCCTTGAGGCAGGCTATTTTGTTTAAAAATCTATCTCTGTAAGAGAACTGTAAAGGTAGAGGCAGCTGCCTGCTCAGAAGATGGGAAGATGCTGGAGAAGGCCCCAAGGCATGCTGGATTGTTACAACATCTCAAGAGAACAAGAAGTGCTGGTATGTCAAAGATAAAAAGTAAGAGAGGTACTGCTAATTGAATTGGAGGTCTATGCAGAGGGAGCAAATTACAACGGAATGGGACTTATGGTCCCTTTGTAAATCCCTTAGAAAGCATACGATAAATCAGCAGCTGATAGAGGTGGCTCCAGCCACGCTGTTGCTCTCACGCTATATGTACCTGAGCATGGGGAGCTAACACTGTGATACATCTGCTTCTGCTCTCAAGATGGAGCCACTCACTGCTCTCGTCTCCTCCCTTGGCTGTCCCAGTGAAGAGTGGAGAGATGATGGGCTGTGTAGGTGTGTTGTGCCGGTTTGGCATGCCACTTACACCAAAAATTTCTTTATTAGCTCTGCAGGGCATGACTGATACTTTGGACTTTTCACATCATTAAAGGAAAGATTAAATGCAATCACTTAAAAGACTAATTCTGGAGGGATTCTGTCAATAAGTTGCAGCCAGCCAAAAAGCTTTTCGAATAACCCAGTTTCATTTTTCCTTTATCCAGTTCTTTATCCATCTTTCAGTTCTTGGACTATTCCTCAATTTATCCTAGTAAACTAAAAATTTCTTATGCTTTGCCACATCAAAGGCTTTTGTGAAACCATAGGTCTATCATACCTATTTTATACGGAAGAAAATTCTTAGTAAGAAAATAAGGCATGGCCTTTTTTNCTCTGGGTCCCGGGGCTGCATGAGGAAAATCAGCTCAGACAGACCCACTACATTGATAAAGTAAAACCAATGTTGCATTTAAAAATGTTTTTAAACTTCACACATCTAACAATTGTTTTCTTCATGAGTATAACCCATATATCAAACAACCATCAACCTTTAAAATTATTGTACTCAAAAGGTAGGTGCTCAGGTAACCCAAACCCACCAAGTAACATGCTGGTTAATGTATGTGAAAATACAGTATCAGCTGCTTTTCTGAGGAGAGGAGAGGAGAAGGCAAAATAATGTCCTGGGTAAAAGACCTCAGTATGGCAAGGGGGCTCAGAGCATGGGAAATAGAGGAATGAGAAATGGGGAAGAATTACCCCCGTAAGGATCTAAAGAGGATGTTCACTACAGAAACCTCTCTTCTGGATCTGAGTTGCCTTGCTTGCTTCAAGTAAATGAGCACTCCTACTGTTTTCTCATATACACAACCCAAGGGGACCCTCCATAGCAAAAAAATAGTGTATATCATTTATGCACCTTGAAATGTGGTATTTGCTTCTCTTAAAGTGCACTAGAAAGCTTTACATGTTACTGTGGCCAGGCTACCACTGGTCTTTATGAGCCCGGGGTATTTTTTTTCTGTTTTAAACACAGGTGCTTTGTTTGCTGTTTTTCAGACAGTGCCAGTCTGACATGATAGATTTTTTCTTTTCCTCCTTTCTATAGGGCCCCCAGTTTCACGTGTCAGTCCTTTCAGTAGTCTGGGATGAAGGTTACCTGCCACATTGACCTCTTTGAATTCTTATTCCATCTAAGATAGAAAATTTTGTTCTAACCACTTTTAGATACTTTCCCCATTAGCCAAACTGCTTTTGTTCCCAGCTTCTACTTTGTTATCCTAAGTGAAACCTAATGCAAAATAATAATTTAGTTTGGGGACCATGCAAATGTTATTTTTAACCTCATCCTCTTTCCTTTGTTCTTTCTTCTCTCTTTATTGTTGAGAGCAGAAAAGTAGGAGATGGCTAGTTTCCACTTCCTTTGAAAAAACATTTCGGGTAAAACCTTGACCCTGGTCTTCCAACTTCAACGTTGTGAAAATGTTTGCTTTCTCTTTAATATGTAGTAATGACAGGTGTTCAAAATATGCTTCTTGATAATGCCTGATTTCACTGAGCACAAAGCACTCTGTGTAAAGAATCCATAAAAACAAAAAGTCTTTCTTTATGCTTAGAAGATGTTTTAGTAATATAAATTAGAGTATTGTAGCTACAAATCTTTTAATAAAGCATCAGCACGCACATTTTTTCATTGATATCAGTGAGAAAAAAGTTTGATGAATGCAGAAGACAGAGGAAAACATCAGTGCTAAAGTTGTATATTGTACAAAAAGTAAAATTGTATATAATTGTATTGTATAGAATGTACATTACAGTTTGCAGTATATATACATGCTAGGTTGGATGCTGGCCCTAATGAATATGAAAACAAAACTCCAGATATTCTGTTTCAAGTAATAGAAAAGTTGTGTGGCAAAGTTTTCGCATAAAATACTTTTTCTATTAAAAATATAGAAATGTTTTCCCTTTGCACATCATTCCAATAACTTTTTTTAAAGAAAGGAATGTATAATATTTAAATTGCTGTGTGTGCTTGTGGGGTTCAAACATATAAATTCTTTTAAATTTTTTTTCCCCCTGGTATTTAAAAATCATGGTAAGGGATAAAAAAACTCCTAAACTCAAGAAGAAACACGGAGTTTAAATTAGAAATAGAAGATTACTTAGAATGTTAATAGAACTAAATTATAATATTTACACTGTATATTTATTCTTTCACTTAATTTTTCCTTTCTGCTTTTCACTTAATCTTTCCTTTCTGCTTTTTATGTTTATCCTTTCCATATAGTAGCCATATTCTAATCTGGGTTGCATTTTTGGGCTTCTGTTGTTTGAATTTCCCATCCATAATGAATATTACTCTAATAATTTTTAGGAATTGCTTAATTAGTACCCTTCACCACAGGTTGTTTGGGGCTATTTTTATGGACTAGTGTACTTCTAGCAAGAGAACAATCTGCACTCAGAGCTCCTTGAAGTACAGCAAAGCCTTTTCTTCTTCTCTCTGCTCTGCTCCCCTCTATTGCCCATCCCTCACTGGCAGCACAATGACCCAGGGAGGATATTTCCTGCTTTGAACTGTCCCACTCTATTTCCATCCTTAGGACAGACTTCTAGGAGAACTCACCAAACCACAGCTGGCAGGGGCATTTGCAGACTTCTGGAGCACAATATGGGTCTCTGTCCATCCATTGATAGTTGGTTGAATATCTCATTGACTTTTCAAGGTTCTTTTTTTTCCCTTTCTGCCCCTCTAACATATTCTGCCTGTCCTGTCCTGTCTTCTCTTCTTTGTCCAAAGCCCCTCACTTTTCTTTCCACTGAGCCTCTTGTAACTACCGTACCCATAAACAGTTATGTCCCTTGCAGCCTGATTCAGACAATATAGCTGAAGAAAAATCTAAGCTGATCTTACCTAAGGAGCTTGTTCTTTGTAAACAACTAAGAGATCCCTTGATGATATCAAGGGATAGCAGAAATGTAGTTCATGTTTCTAAATGTGCAATAACAAGAATGCTAAAGAGTAGTGAACAACCACACTTGCAAATAAACTTTTCTCAATTTTCTAAGTGTTTGAGTCATTGTATCCAGAAGAAATGCCCTATAAGTTCAGTGAATAAGATTTCTGGAGGAAAGACAAGCCAATATTGTTAAATAGGGCAAGGAATGCTGGCAAGCAAACCATGCTGAATTTGAGAAGAGATTGAAATGCAACAGTAAGAATAGCAGGCTGGGAACTTGATACAGTCTTTACAATTTTCATTATTTTTTTGTAAGTAAAAGGGGAAAAGATGGATGATGTTCAGCTGGCAGAATATGATCAACAGTTGCTGCTTCTCTGGATACTGGAAGTAGCTAGTTGCACGCTTTCTTTGAACAGACAGCAGCAGAAGTGGTTTCTCTGACACCTGCTCTGACCAGAGAAGTGGACTCCTAGAAGGGGTCTTGCTGGACCTGCAGAGATCAGCTCTGGGCTGTGGGGAAATTGGAAGCTAGAGAAGAACGCAGTGCTGAGACTTTCCTTGGCAGCACCGAGTAAATATTGTACCATAGAAAAGAACCAGCTCAAGTCACAAAGGTGATGCTGTGGTCCCCAGCCCCCCAGTGTAGGTTTCCAGGCTTGGCCAGTTTCCGGTAGGAAAAGTTCAGCACATGTGCTGTGCCTTGAGTAAGGGACAGTCTAGCTCACATCTTCAGATGAAAAGAGGTATGTCTGATGAGGACTTCAGCCAGGTGTTGTTATTTCTATGTTCTAGATCTAATTCCTGTGGATTGTGTATGTGTAGTCACCCACAGTTGTAAGTCTGCTTTCTTTTTTTTTTGGAGATAATGACGGATCCAATGATCCTGGAACAGATCTTTGTCATTTTAGACACTGTTGTGTTTTACATGAATAATAACAGAGCAGAAATTGCTTTCTTCCCTCTTATTTCAACCAAGATATTTCTATCTATCTTCAGTCCTCACTACCTCTCTAAAAGCTCACCTGACTTCTGCTTGGCCAAATCTTGGAAAACTACTTTTATTGCTCTTTTTCTGCCATTAACAATTGTTGTCTCCTTCAGCTCCAGCAGCTATCATTTACCTTTTAGGTCTCCAGTAATTCACATAAAGAATTGTTCTCTGCTACTTTTTTGTTGTTGTTGAGGTCTCACAAAGCTTTGTGTCAGCCCCTTTTGCTTCTCTCTTTACATAAGTTTCTCCTGACAGACATTAAATGTGCTCCCATCACACCTACCTGCAAGCTGCTGTAGCTAACAAATACCAGGAAGGAGTGAGTCACACTGTCACCAGAAACCAGGTAGCACATGAATGCCTCCTAAACAGTACATGGTCATTGTCTTATAAAACAAACAAACACCTTCTTTTTGTAGAAAATAACAATTAATTGATGTCCTGATAAAAAACAAAGGAAATCTGGGGGCTTCTCTGTTTTTATAGAACTAAATTAAAAAATGCACTGAGATCCGTTGTTTTAAATCAGGCTTTTACAGAAGATATCTTTTTACTCAGTGCAGAACTGGGGAATAGTTCTCTCCAAAAGACAAACAACCTTAAATAAAATCTAATGCAACAAAACAGCAATTTGAACTCTGAATTGTTTTCCAATGTATGGCTTTAGAGACATATAATCACTGGTGCTGCATTCTTAAATTGAAGTTAAAAAAGATGGATAAAGAAATAATATCTAAATGGATATCAGTGGAAAATGGGATTATTTAAGGAGACTCATCTCCTAGGTGGACAAAAATAAGATATTCAGGTAATTTTCAAAATGCAAAGCTATCTTATACAATGGAGACACCTAAAAAGTACCATTTGCTAGCCCGCAGTGAATGATTTGTAGTCATCAGAATCCTGCGGATAATTGAGGATATCTGCATCAAGGCATTCTGCACCACTGCAAGAATATTCCTGTGATGAACCAGCGCGTGTTCGGGTGTAATTGCCCTCTAGTGCACAGCCTTGGAACTGATCCCGGCTCTGCCACAGGACCGCACTGCTCCAGAAGGGAAAAAGACCCTGAAAAAAAGTCTGAAATGTGGGAAGCCAAAAACAAACCCCTGTGGCGTCAGGAGACTCAAGGAGGGAATGCGGTTAGTGCGCACCAACACCATCCTGTGGTCTGAACCAATACAGGTAAGTGGAGATGACAGGGGATTTGCTTCACAACCTCTGGGCTCCTCCAAACTCAAGCACTAAGATAGACGTGGCCATTAGGAGCCTAGATAACTGTGTGCCTCTTGTTCTGCATCACTTACAGTTGTTTGTGCAAGGTCATGTTTCATGGGAGGCTCAGAGTGGAGCTCTATAACCTTGTAGCAAAATATATTTCTGTTAGTGCTGACAAAAAATGAAATGTCCTTAAGGTGCTCTTTCCTCATATGTGCAAGAGAATAAGCCCTGTATTCCCCATGCAGACCACAGATAAAATCCCCTCCATGCTAGTGAGAAAACATTGAATTGAAGTCCACAAATCAGTTCATAGCTCTCCTCCAAGCTGGATATTTTCTGTGTTACTCTCACTATGTAAAATGTAAGGATTTGCCAGTAAGGAAAGGGAATTTCTAGACAAATCATTGCACAATGTGATAACCTTGTGTCTTGATATGAAGAAATTATTTGTTGACTTGTGTAGTTCACATACATGTCTCACTAGTAGTTTGTTCACAGATTTGAGTCCTCTGTTGGTCCTGGTACTGTGTCTGGTGTTCTAGATAGTGTGGATTATGCATGGTTATCCACCTTCTCTCTGCTTTACTCAGTGTTACCCAACAGTTATTGCATGGCCTGTAAGGGATTGACTGTTGGCATTATTTCAGTTCCTTGATAGCTATGATAAACTGCTATGGATGAGGTAGGAATAAAATAATGTGAAGACTTTTGTTCAGTGTTTTCTGAATTTTCCCTTGGTTCATTCCCTCCTCCATCCCTCACATTGCCATCTAACAACTTCTGAGCCCATTGGCCAGTTTCAACCACATTTGTTAGAGTTTCCAGCAAGTACTGTAAAAACTCATGTTTGGTGAAAGGACAGGGAAGCCCAACATTTTGCTTCTCCAAGGTTGAAGCTCTAGCTTCAGTCCACCAGGGTCTGTTTAGCTCAGCCTAAGGGCTGGCCAGTCAGCAGCCACATGCCTTGAAATCCCCCCAGTAGTGCAGCTGGGAGACTGTAGGAGGTACCAAGACATGGAAGTGATTTGTTTTTGTAAGTGGAAAATTGGAGATATAGCAGACAGGAGCAAGGTTACACAGCAGATGGGAGGTGCTGGTGTTAGAGAAGTGTGAAGATGTGAGGGTGAGAACACAGATATATCAGTAATCAGCTTCACCTGTTTGACTGCATGTAGAATAGCTTGACAATGGTCAAAGGCAGAGTGAGGAGCTGAGTCTCTGACGTCCTCCTCCAGTAGGCAGAGCTTCTGTTAAAGCCGCATTAGTGCCAGCAGCACAGCAACATCCCCACCCTGGTTAATCACACAGCCATAGCTCCCCCAGAGTTCCCCAGCAGAACTGGTGGGAACAGAAAGCAACTACTAAAGGAATCTTATAAAAAAATTTTTAATCTCCTAACCTAGCTTTACTGGTTTTGTCTACTCTAGTTGCAAAGTAGCAGTCACTATTGTTTTAATTAATCTGCCTTTTCTTGATTGCTTCGGCCCTAATTCCAGTTTGTAAGGATGAGCTGCCCATTCGTTGCCTCTCACTACACTTCCCTTTAACAAGCTGGGTTCAAGTTGTTGAATCTTCTTAAGGCCTTTCCACTATGGGATGAAGTCTGGATTCCTTTCAAGTCAGTGGTAAAATTCCTGCTGACTATCACAGAATTTTGTCCATGGCAATTTCAGTATATGGCATCTCTTCTCTATTTGTCTTTATGTAAGACTTCATCAAAGTTTTAAATCTGCCAAAGCTGTATCTAAGAGTTCGTACTCTTAATAATAAGATCTACATGTTTTTCAGTTGTCAACTTGAAAGAAAAAAATCAATTTCTGCAGATCATTTTCCTGGTTTTCACAGCATTGTCCTTCCTTTCAGAAAGAATAAATACATTTCCAATGCAGTTAGATTCTTTCTACAATAACACCTGGCCTCTGCCACCAGACATTTGCAGCAAAACTGTGTTATTACATTTAAATTTCCAAGACTCAGTAGCCAGCAAGTTACCGGAGTTCTATTATAGTTGTGATACATGAACTGCACATTGTTATGGTAATGACTATTTTTTTTTCCCCTTTGAAGTAGCAGTGTAAATACAAAGAATATCATATTGGTCTTGGAATGAAATCTCCTTTGCCTCCACTCTGTGTACCATGCAGTAATCAGAATTGCATAAGAAAAAATTAAAACACGATACAGCTCATTCAGTGTTCCTGCTAGCTTAACAAAGGTCAAAACTAAACCAAAGCATCTGTAAGCATCAGCTTCAATATAAGTGAAGGGAAATATAAATGATACTTTACTTGGCCATGAGCCATGACACTCAGGAAACTGGTCTTCAGGTTCAAGGAAGTACAGAATCCAGATCTACACAACCACGCTCTGAAAGCATCATGGTGGTTTACAGTGGCAGTAAAAAACCAGCATTGTTTCTTCATATAGTCATCATAAAATATTACAGCTGACCAGATGGTGGAGCAATTACATTTCCATAGTTCTAAATGGCTATTTAGCTTATCCACTTGTGAACTGTTAATTAAAATTGGAAAAGATATCATTCACTTTTAAAGGGAGGACATAACTATATGGGACATGCTCAAACAAAGATTCAAAAATTTTATTAAATGAGAGATCCATTTCCTTTGCCTTGCCACCCACCCTAGCAAGAAAGAAACAAACAAAAAGTCTTTAAGAAAAGGGTTGTGACATAAACAGATGAAAGGCAGGAAACTCAGGGAGCTGAGCTTTCCTGAGAGCACATGAGCGCAACACATCACATTGTGTGCTGCAGTCGAGCTGAACCCCTCCAGCTGCATGGATGAACACATGCTGCACTGAAGATCACTCACACACATAGAGGAAGGGATGAACTGCTGTGTGATCATATGCCCTTCCCCCAGAACCAGGTGGCATTGACACTAGCAACACCTTGTGCCATCAGGTCACATTGGTGTGGGTATTTGTCTTGACTGAGCTGTAACTGATAGTTTGCGGATTCAGCTTTGTTCAACAGTTAATCTGTATAATAGATGTGCAGTTCAAAATACTTATATATTAGGGTAATGATAAATTCCTATATTGTTGTAAAGTGAAATTTTGTGCCATTACCTCGATACAGGTACACAAGAGCTAATTCATTAACAAAGGAGATGTAGGGCTGGAGTTAATAAGGCAGGGAAGTTTTTTAGGAAGAAGCAATATCTTTTATTGAACAGTCTAATTTAATTGGAAAAAGAACAGACAATTCTCTTTACAACTGAAACAGAGGAGAGGGGAGAGGGGTTTGATGTAGCTTAATACATTCACTTTAAACCTCTCTCTTTAAGTTAATTCAAGTTAACTTTCCAGAGAGGCTATATGTAGGCTAACTCTTAGGTTTCTGAAGACGGAGCTGAGATGTACTGAGGGTTCTCAGCTCCCAGCAAGCCTCCACATGAAGCCATTTGATTCTCAGCCCTTCTGTGGTACCCTTTCACTCCTTTGAAAGGGTAAGGCGCAGGTTCCCCAGAACTGCCAGGCCACAGCAGGCAGAGGGCACAAGGAGGATGTGCACGCTCATAAGTGTGGTCTGTGCTACACCCTGTCTCCCTTTTCCCTCCTTCTGCTGAATCATGATCCTAGTTCTGCTGGAGGACTGCAACTGCCTTAAACTTGTACAGCTTCTCTCTGCCCAGGGAGCAGGAAAGCACAGTCTGCTCTTTTTGCCCATGAGGTTAAAAAATATCCAAAACAGCTCAAACAAGAAAATATAGAGAAAAAATGAGAGACACCTAGGTCTCATCCACCACAATTACCTTAGGCACTAGCAGAGCTCTGTAGTTAACATGACCTTGGTAACCTGGGTTCATTGAGAAAAAACAGATTTCAACAACTGAGGTGGAGTTTGATGTCATTTGAAAACAACATACTAAATGCTTTTATAGTTTACCTCAATGTAATGTGCTCAATGCACATTGGTGATCATTTGATTTGTCAGTCATTTTTAAGTCTTCCTTCTGTTAAATGTAAAATGTTTGAATAAGCCGTGGGAGAAGTCACCTGGGCACAGCACAGTAGCTGCACCATTGCTGTTTAGGAAGAATCAGCCAAGTATGTAATAACAGTTTTCCTTCTACAAAGAATTTCAGGTGTGTCTCTTGTTAAAGCACCATGACGGTATCTTAAAATATATGGAATTATATGCTAGAAATAATGCTCCTATCCCTTATAGAAGATCTTTAACTTAAAATATTCTTCCATAGAGACCACCTTTTAAGACTTGTCGCCTCTTTCTGATGAGAAACTCAAAGCTTTGTGCCTTTCCTTGCTCCAGACCCCCAGGCTCTGCTGTGCGATCCCTCTCACAGAGCAGCCTTCCTGCTCTTGGCTGGGGAAAAAATTGCAGCAAGGTTCTTCTCAGTCCACTGAGCAAGAGCTCTGCTCTTTTAGAGGACAAATACTTGACTTCCCAGGCAATCTCTGGGGCAGTAATTGGAGGTAAATAAAAATGGCAAGCGATCACTAAGGCAACCCGGTTTTTCCCTTGCTGTGGCAATTTCTGAATGCAGACCCAGAGCAAGAGTTCCTTCTCACAGCTCCCGGCTCCTCAGCTAGAACCTCATTAAGGTTATTTCCTGATGATTCCTTAGACTTCGTCATTTCCTGGTTCTTGTATCCCTTCCTTTTAATGCTGTGACTGTCCTATAAAAAGTATCCCAGGTAGTTTAAACTCTGCCTTGGATGACAGTACCAGCACATAGCAAAGCAACATCCATATTCATATTCAAAGTCCTGGATGGACTCGTACAACCTGCCCTCAAGTCTGTTTTTACCTCTGTGTCTTCACTTCCACATCAGTGAAAACTATCACACACTCTAAATATGAAGAACTGGTTTACTTAAAAACATTAGAAGACATGGGCTTTCAACAAAAAATAAGAGAAAAATGTAGAACTAGCTGCTGCCTCTTTTTTAAGTCATGTCTGTAATAGTCCATTAAAGGAAAAGAGAGTCCAAGCTCCAAGAGCAGAGCCGGCTCAAGCCTGCACACCAGGGAAAGCCAAGTGTTTTGGTTTCTATTTTTAACACTTTGTTTATAATGAAAAGCAAGTGAGTTTGGTCTAGCTGTACCTTACAGAAAATGCATCTTTAAGTGGGAACTATACAAAACATACTAGTACTCAAAACTCCCAAGTTTAAGAGAGCTATAATTAGCATTGGATGGAAAGTGACGCAAATTGCAGGTACCATCTTCGCTTTTCTTCATCCAGAGAATCCCAAGTTACTTCACAGTGAATTACTGCAGGAAGATTTTGGTGGCCGTTTTTTGTTCACCAGTGTTTGTGCTCTTTCTGCATTTCATGAAGTGGTGCATCCACATAACTGCATGTGCTTTGAAGAGAACAACTGAAACCACCCTATTGAGAGAGTGTGTGGGTATGACCTTTAGCAATAAGTTAACAGTCCCACTTGCAGACTATTTGCAGGAATCAGTTTTTCTTTTCTTCACTTCAAAGTTGGATGCTGAATTATATGACTCTCCAATTCTTTTGACTGGTCTTTCTGCTCTCTGAAGACTGACTCATTTCCTGTATTTGAATAAGATAGTAAAAGTGGATATAAAATATTATTTTGCAATTGTAATCAGAATAGCTCTCAGTGCAGATATTAATAGTGAATTCTAAGACTCTGCCCGATAACAGCTGAGTTTATGGTTTCATGGGCTAGATTCTGCTCTCATTTATTTCACTGTAAACCCAGAGTAACTCCCAGAACTCAACAGACTTTCTCTGGATTTCTGCAAAGATAGCAGAGGTCTGCCTCTTGCTCTGTGTTTGTTCTGCGGTGGTGGGGGTGACATCACCAGTTTGGATATACGAATCAGGGCATAGATGAATCAGGCATAATTAAAAGCAGCTCATTCTCTAAACTGAAACCTCTGGTTTTTGTGTACGTTTGTATAAAGAGATCCATTACCTCACTGCTCCTCTGACCCAGGTAGATCCTACTTAAACTCTCTCAGCAATATTTTCACTGCAGTTCATACGATGTTCTCCAAAATACTGAAGCATGAAAACTTACAGAATTCAAAACAGAGGCACAGAAACAACAGGCAGAAATGAGGTACCTTTTATCAGCGAGGCATGCGGTTCTTAGTACTTTTAAGGAGAGGCTGTTAGGCAAGAGCTCTTTTGGAATGCAGGTCGGCTGTTAATTCTTGATTTTGCCAGCTGCTATGTTGCTTCAGACTGCAGAAGTGTGTGCATATTCACGTGTGTGTGTATTTGAAGTAGTGTGGGAGAAGCTCGCACTGAATCTTGTTTTGCTGGTTAGAGTTCATAGGCTGAACTGCAGAGTGTAATTCTGAAATTTACCTCTCTCATTAATTCAGATCAGAAGTGTTTCTGTGGCACACCTGCCCTAAGCACAGAGGAAAAACATCAAAACTGGTAACACATTAGGATTGCATTATCATCCCTGTGCTGGTTGTTTTATCTTCTGATCCAAACATCTATCGTGGCTTTTTTATTCACCCAAAAGAAGGAAGAGAAAATGCAAACTTGTCTTTGCTCAGACAGAAGCAAGTAGAGGAGAGTCTACCCTGCCTGCAGCCTGGGCCAACCATTGCAATGCACAGTTTGAGTTACTCTTTGGACTCAGAGAAGTTAGATATTAAATACAGAGCTTCACATTTCTACATCACCCCCTAAATTCTGTGGTAACTTAATGATACCTTTTGGTTCATGGAACTCTGGGGTTCACAAAGACCCCTAACAAGGTGCCAGAGAGATGGGGCTGCTCGGGGACTCATAGTAGAGCAATGCCATACCACAGTCTTCTGACACCTTCTAAAGGAAAGGAGAGGAAAAGCAGTCTGGTGTTGAGGTCCTGTCAGAGAGTCTTCAAAGATTAGGGAAGTTCAAGGTTATCTTTTGACATGTGTCAATCTGGGTGGATGACATACAATCTTCATGCCACCTCAGCTTCTCAGCTGATGTCTGGTTCCTGGGCCTTCCAGATAATCCTGAGAGCATTAATGGCATGTACAATGCCAATGTGACTGCCTCAAATCCTTAGTCTGGTGCTAAACCCACGGCCTGCCCTTGCAGCCCTTACAGCCACCATTCATCTGGCTGAAGGCCCTGGTCCTCTCTGGGAGGAATTCTCGCTGGAACAATGTGTATATGTGACATACGCCAAACAATAATGAACTACTTTGACTGTGGGAGGTAGGACTGATGGACCTAGCTAAATGCACAATCGTTATTGAAGCTGTTTCTAAAAATGACACCATTTCAGTGTGTCATCTCTTGGTAGACTCTGCCTGTTCAGAGGACCCTTGCAAGGGATCTCACTAGGGGCTACTGTAGCGTGGAGAGCTGTTAGTCCATGTGACGATGTCTCTAGGCAGAAATATTTTATTAAGGGAGTGTTTGGCTCTTTTGGATGCTGTGGGAGAGCAAGGAGGCTTCACCAGTGCTCTTCTCACCTTGTGTGAGACAGTGCAACTGGAAATGGCCCAGTGCCTGCATAAGCTTATAATCATGACAGAGACCAGTTGATGTGATGCTTTGCAATCCAGCTCTAAGGGACGTGGAACCTTTCTTGTCCAAAAAGAAAAGATGATTATGTGTTTCTTGGATATCATATATGTATATCAAATAAAACTTAATTCAGGAAGAAAAGTGCATGCCAAGATACGTTTGGCACATACAACAAAATGCACCAATGAGTGTAATTTCACATGGAGTAAGTCAGGTGCAGCTATTTCTTAAACATATCTGTCTCCTTTGGTTTGGACTGTGAATGCAGTTGTATTTCCAAATATGTACTTGCTGATGTTTTCATTTCTTCAATGCTGATGACATAAAAGATCTTTGCACTGGGTACGTTATTTGTTGAGGAAAATTCCACTTGAACTCTGAAGCAATCTGAAGAATTCTGACAGAAAGTTTGAGGGGGCAGGATTTTACTTTGCACTCTCTTGACTTAGGTCTGCTCCCTTTGAGAATAACTATAAAGCTAACATTGATTTAATGGAAGTGTAAGTAAATCGATCCTGATTGCTTTTGGAAGCCGTGCCCTGAAAATTCTGGGTTCACAAAACACCTAGTTTTATTTCTACTGATACTTTGTGCCTTACAGTTTAAAAAGAAAGATCTGCCTATTTAGATTTTCATTAGTGTGAGTTAAGCTAGTTTATTATAATCTTTTTTAATGAGCAATGTCATTTCCCCTAGGTTTGTAAAGTCTGGGAAATGTAATGCTTTCAAGAGATTGCACCTCAGAAAAAGAAAGGAAACACTGCGCTAGTGTTGAAACAACTTGCTTTAACATTTTGGAACAGGTTTTAATAATGTTTATGTGAGTTTTAAGAAGCAATATGTAAGTGGAAGCAATACTAATTTTAATATAAAAATTTGAAAGAAATGTTTAAATTATTTAAAGAAATAAATCTTACCTAGCAAAATTTTTCTGTCAGAAACATCATTTGTTGGCTAACTTGAAAAATATTTGCCATCTGTTTGAATTCTGTTTTGGAATTTCCTGGAAAATAGAAAATGCAGCTCCTGACAGTTGTAATATGTGAGAGATGTTTTGCTTATCATTGCAGAATGGAAGAATTGTTATATTTGCAGATTCGTATTCTTTTTAACAAGATTTGTTATAATGTGGTCAAAGACAAGGTATTTTCTTTGAGATATTTTCTGGAATTTTCAAGGTATCTTCTGGAAGAGGAATGTTGCTCTTATTTTTAAGGGAGGGATGTACATTTTGGAAAACTGTCAAAATAACTGAGCCTAAAAATTGCTGAGCTCTTAGTGTGGGAGTTGGCAGCTGAGAAGTCTTTGGATGGATCAATGGGGAAAAACTAAACAGAAACCAGAGCCCTAATATTAAGCAGTAGTGAGATCGCTGCTGGAAGAATAGCTTGTGTTTGTCTATCTGCCCTTGAAAAGTACTCTGACATAGAAAAATGTACAAGAAAAAATCTGGGAGATCTATCTACAGTAAAAAAGTCTGTCTATGGTAAGTACAGAGGTAGGTGCCATCTTTTTCAGTTTATCCAGAAGAAGAAGAGCAGGCTTAACCACGGACTGTAATTTCTACAGAGAAATGATTTCTGATAGCCCAGGGCTCTAGAACTTTGCAGACCAAGACACAAGTAGGTAGAAAAAATTCAGACTAAAAATAAGGCAGTTTTATGGTGATGTTAATTAACTTTCCAAACAACTTGCCAAGAGATGGAGTGGATTTTCTGTCATTTTAAATCTCTAAATAGGGAAAATTTTAAAATTTATTTATTTTTACTATGTGTCTTCCTGCTTATTGCTGGGATATAGACAACGTACAGGAATTATCAGCTGGAGACCTCTGTCCTGTGTCAAGCAAAGGATTAAGATAGTCCCTTCTGGCTGTAAGTCTGTGCACGTATTTTTTAGGTAGAAATGACAAATGAAAGTGTAGGAAAAAAAGGATAGAAAAGTGCAGAGCTTGACAGTAGATTCTCTGCTTACTGCAGATATTATGCTTCAATATTCAGTCTTTGATTAATTTATTTTGTGCTCATTCTTGAAAGGCTTAGGTCTTAAAAATTAAACTAAATAAGAAGAGAATGTAGCTGGAAGGATCAACCATGGGTTGGGTTTTGTAGGTAAGGCACATCCAGAGGGTCTGGGTGCGGGGAAGGAAGGTAGAAAATTTGTGAATTAAGAGCAGGCAGCCAAATTGCTTATCTTTGCTGTTGTTTTAAAATGTATAGGTTCCAAAGGCAGTGTATTATATTTATATGGTTATAGAGAAAGAGGTTTTTGCTCTAAACAGCTCCTAATGCAGGTGAAAAACATGTATTGATTACTTAAAGAAAGTTAAAATAAAAGCAATTTTCCCCTCATTTCCACACATTGCAGTTTTTGGCCTATCCACTCATAGCTAAAAAAGCATTCTTTCCTGATAATCAAGCTTCAGCTGTCTGAATTTCAGGCCGAGCCTCTCATCTTGAGCTTTGCTGAAGAGCTTCTTTAATTAACCATTATACCACAGATGTTATTGATTTTTTTATTTTTTTTCAAATCTGGTTGAAACATCATTGTGCTGGATCGTCGCCAAGATGAAGGCCTGAATTTTTTGTGCACTGCTTTTACTCCTTCTGCATACCTTATTAGTCTCCATGTCTGTTAAGTGCAACCCTTAGTATTAACTCAGAAAATATAGCATTGATTTTTAGCCTTGCAGCCATGATCTAAGGGCTCCTAATTTGGAATGTGGAAACCAGAGTTCTGCGGGAAGCTATATTACTGTGCACTTCCTACAAGTAAGACCTTACGCTCTTTACCTTTTTGCCAGACTTTTGATGTGGTTTAAAGTACTTGGAACTGTTTCGTTGCAAAAGAAACAGAGCAACATGTCCAAAACATGTCTGCTTATATGTGTGTAGATAAACATGTGCTTATATATATAAAAAAAATATATGAGTAAATAAAAAGTCTGATTTACAAAGATGCTTGTTCACCACAGTTTATAGTGAATCCAGCTGGACTTTGGCAGCTCAGTTTCTATGCAAACCTGTTTGTTCACCTTTAGTTGCACAAGTGTAATTTGGGGAGCTAAATTTTGTCACCCAGGTTTCAATGTTTTGGTGGCATTGTTTTAAATTTGACTATATTTTTCTCCTTTAGCCCATCATTGAGGTGCTCTGGTCAGTTATTAGCACTTGTGTGACATCTCTGATAGAACTAATTCTGTAATCTAAGGACTTGGCTAAATCAGGTCTGCATTGTCGGGGGTGGGATGTGGTGCGGTGGTGGCAGTGGTGGTGTGTTTTGTTGTGGTTATGCTTTAGCTTGGGGGAGAAGCTGAGTCGAAGACTTGAGTGAATCTCAGCCTTCCTAACAACAGCACATTCCTTTTAAAATACGTCTTCCTCTGATGATGAATTCAAGAATTAAAACAAGGACAATAGGTTCTTAAATTCTGATAAGATTTCTCCAAGTTTAGTGATAAGTTATTTAAACATAATTTGAGGCTTTTAAAATACTGTAATGGCACCTCTTGACCTTTCAAAAAATGCATGGAGCAAGAGATGGTGAAAAATGTTTATTTACTTTGCATTAGAAGCTAAATCCCTGTTCCTTCTTAGAACCGGTAGTTCTTTTATACTGGGGAACTCATGCATAGCACTGCCATTCTTCAAACAAGAGCTAGACAGTCCTACTTGAACTGCAGAAACAATGACCCGCAGTCTATCCTATGCCTGAATGATAAACAACAATGCAGACCTCTTGACAAGCTCTGGCATCAAGCGTGGAGTCTTGCAGCTCAACATGTCTGCTGAACAGAAGTTAGAAAAAGAAAAGATCATCTTGTAAACAATTAATTAATGTTTGTCATGAATTATCATTTTTACTTCCTTCTCAAGAGGCTCAAAGGGAATAAAAAGGCATTTTTGCAGGTGGTGGCATTCAAAGTAAGGGCAATCAAATGTTTGAGAGCAGTGGCACAGCACTTTGAGTCTCTAAGGGTGAATGGTGCTAGGATTAGAGCACAGCAGGGGGTTGAGGGTTTCAGGTGTGAAGCTTAATGTTTGTGATCAGCAAAAAAAAGTCTTGAATTTATCTAAACTGCTCTTCTGCTAACAGTACTTCTAGCACATAAATGTTCTGAAAGTGACAAGTGTTCTCATTGCTCTTCTAATGCAAACATGATCTGCATTTGAAAGATGCATCCCTTTTGCCTAAATTAGAATGTGCATCACAAAGAGCGTAAGATGATGACCCAAAAACAGTTCTTTACACACTCTCTCCCACACCCCCCCCCACCCCCTCCCATACACACACACTTCAAGATACAGCAAATGCAAACTTTCACTCCTTTTTACACAGCTACCAGAGCTGCCGCTCTGTCCATTATTCTGCCTGCACCGCAGGTTTGTAATTAGGACGCTTTACCACTGGTGCTTCAGTTCTTATCTCGCATCATTCACACAGAGTTTCGTGTCTTTGCAGCGCTGTGCATGAGTAGCTCAATTTTATTTCGGTCAAGCAGTTTTCAGGGATTTTATGCTGTGCCATCCTAATGCATGCACACTCTTTACCTCCTCCCCCTGCTTACATTGCTGAGCACCACAGAGAAGATAGCATGATAGGAGTCCTAACAATAAGTTTAAGCTATTCTGAGGAAATTAATGGGTTTAGGATTTGTGTAGAATGTTTGCTATACCTGGGAAAGAAAAAAGAGGTTTTGTAGATAAGAATAATAAATGGATTGTACAAATTAATTTCTATCTCTCCTGGGATGAACTATTTTGCATTTTTGGAAAATATTTTTCCTCTATTTCACATTAAATAAAATCTTAGTAAGCAGCAGAAAGAATATGTCTGTAAGAAATACAGCATGATGAAAGCAGCAAGGTAAAAGCCCTCAGATGTGTTGACAAATGTAGGAAAACCTGCACAGATCCTTTATTTTTGCTTCAAATGTTTTCATGATGCAATATGCTGTTACAATTTGGCATCCAGAGGCAGTGTGCTGTAATCTAGAATTCGAGAACTATTTAGGCAGACACTGCAAGCTGCAGACAGCAACCATAAAGGTAACTATATATATATTCCTACATGCTAATTGAACAATCAGAAGAGGGAGTGTTGTCTAATGATTTACTTCATGGGCCTGAGCTGGCTGTGTAAGATTGGGTGAATAACTTCAGTTTTCAGTTCATAATCTTATTTGGAAATTAAGATTTTTAATTGGTATAGAAGCCAATTATCTGGGAATTTTGACATTTGTCATTGTCATAAATTAATAAATTAATTTCACAGGATACTATGAGATACAAAACGAAGGGTGGTAAAGTAAAATGACTTCATTTTTTCCAATCTTTCACATAAATTGATACACACTGACAATAATTGATTAGTATAGGTTTTCATCAGCTAATGTCTGAAGTTCAAGGACTGGATTTCTATTCACCCTAAGGTCCTTTCACCTCTCTTTGGCAGTGTCAGGGACTCCATGACGCAGCACTTTCTCATCAGAAAAATCTCTATTTGTCAAAACAAATTAGTTTTAATCCATGCTGTGGAAATATCTGATATTAGGCTGTGGTGGCAGGAGAAAACACCTCAGCTCTAGCTCAGCCCAGGGGGATGCTCTGCAGGAGTAACCAATCTCTGGCTCAGAGCTCTCATTCTACTTGATTTAGGCAAGGATCTGGATGTGGTCTTTCCTACTCCAGTGAGTCTCTAAACCCCTCTTTTGAGTGCCCATCAGCTGGGCTGGAGGGAGTCTCTCAGTCTTTCTATTTTGGAGTTGTTCCTTTTGGGTAATCCCTGGCCCTCACTCAAGCAGAAAGCTGATCCCCAAGAATTGTCCATGTACTCTCATCCTTCCTTGCTGACTCTTGTTTGCTTGCTTTTTGCAGAAATAACTAAATAAGAAAGAAAGGTCTTCCTGAATCCCAGTAATGGGGAAAGATTTGTAGCCCACAAAAAGTTTTCTGCCCAGCTTAGTGCAATTGCCATGCAAAGACAATTTTGAATAGAGAACTCATGACTTGTGCCCCCTACTTTAAGGACCCTTTACAAAGTAGCTCAAGGGGTCCCAGAAACGACAGGGATCTGGTCCAAAATGTTTCTACCTGAATTCCTGTTGCTAGAAATAAAATATATCAGAAAGTGTTGTGGGATTGTTTGTTTGCCTTTCCCCTCTCTCCCACTGCCTGACTTCAGACATTTATGAAATAGCTCACCCCCCCACTCTCAGAGGGACTGATGTTTGAGGGGGGACTGAACCGGGACCTTCCCTCTCCGTCGGTCAGGCCCCGTGTCAAAACACTCCTGACTCCCAGGAAACCAGCTCTGCTGAATCCCGAGGCTCAGCAGTGCCAGTCAGCTGCTGTTTGAACTAAGTCCTGACCGCAAAATCAAAAGTGGGTCCAAAGAAAGCTGTAAACAGTGTGCAATGAGCCATTTGAAGGCAGCTGATGCCTCATTTGGGGTGACATGTTGTGGCTGATGAGTGTGGATGATGTGGGGTTTTCGATAAGTGCCTCATCAGTATCCTCATCATGATCGTGTTGCTCAGCCACGGCGTGTGCCCTGACTTGATTGTAATTGCCTGAATCTGCTCCTGCTGCTCAGGAGCGCACAGTAATATGCAATAAAACAGCAAGAAGTGAATGTTAACCATCTGAGTTCTGACATGGCTGCTTGCAGTTCAAGTTTTCCATTAAGGACAAAAAAATCTATATAGACACACAAATATGGATATATAATTGCATGTTTAGAATAATTATTGTTTGTATATGCAATAAATTTGTTTTATAAATAATGCATGATGGTCATATACAGATACATAGATAGATGTGTCTACATACATCTTCCCCCTGACACCTGTATATACTGTATACAAATGAACATCACATGCTCATGGTGCGTAGGTAAATAGTAGAGGGATGAAGAGCTTTAGGACCATACTTTAATTCAAATTTTTTGGAACATAGAAGAATCTGTAGTTAAATCTATGCATAGTCCTCATAAATCTTAATAACACACGTGCATACAGATAAGTAATTGATTTTTAGATTTTTTTAATCTACTCACGTAAATGTATGTGTGTGTGCACTTGTGCAGGTGTGTGTGGGGGGGGGGTTGGTAAGGTACACATGCGTTTCTACTTCATACTGTTAAATTAGTCTTTGGAGAGAACACTATTTTCACAAGGTAGCCGGTTTGGATTAATTCCATAGCATTAGTGGCTGGGAAAAAAAAAAATGTAAAAAAGCAACCCCCACACTTTCTGAATTCTGTGCCTGTGAGTCTGACAATAAAAAGTACTGAGAACTTGTGTCCTGGGAAAGCTCTTCAGATCAGAGACTTTTTTGGAAAGTGGAAACTGTCTTTGTCCTGTTGGGGTCCCAATGCATGAGAAGGGTTCTGAGGTGGTGTGTTCATGTCCATTGGTGGCAACAGAAAGAGCAGATTTGTTGATGTCTTGTCAAAAACCATAATGTAATTAGAATGTGGGGCATGCTCCCTTTTAACAAACAAGTGGTATAGATGTTATTCTTGACTTTAAAATTATGTTCAGCTTTGGTTATGGGTCAGAAAGGTAATAAAACACAGAGATTATGGTGGTATAATTACAATCTGTAGTGTTTCAGAGTTTAATATTATATCCTTGCAGTCAACAGTTTGGGGTTTCTGTATGCAGCTGGTTTTTTGGCATTGTTTGGGGGTCATTTAAATAATGAAATTTACACAGGCAAACTCTGTTTGCATTCAGTTAATGCTTGGTGGAATGAACAGGTGGGTTTTCTTCATCTGGACTGTATTACCTAAGCATTTCAGTAAAAGTGCACAAAAATGTTTTGAAAAATGTTATTTTCAGCTGCTGCTGCTACTGTGCATCATCCTGTGTGCTCTGTGTCTGTGCACAGAGGCTACCGTTGGAAGGTATGGGTCCTGCTACTGCGACAAAAAAAATCAGTGTTAAAGTGAAGGTGGAGAAAAGAGTTTTATTTGTAGACCCAAATCATCAGGACATAAGATTTTTGAAACCCTTAAAAAATAATTCTTTTTTCTCAATTCAAGTGAAATTTGCACTGCCTTGGAAATGTCCTTAATATCTTCATTATAGAAAACAAATCCGTACATATTAAACACTCTAAGTCTGACCATTTGAGAGATACGACAATCATTGTAATTATAAATACTTCTGTTGTCATGTGTGATCAAGTGGATTCACTGTTGCAGCTTAAATATATTAACTTTAACCCTTTTTAATTACGGATTTAGCACAATGCTGTGGAGTCCCTCCTAGAATCTTGCATTCACCCGGGGCCTCTCTTTATGCTCAAAATATGTAGACAAATAGAGAGGAATTCCAAGGAGGATAGAAAACATGACTGGGAAGTTGGAAGGATTTGTTTATAAGGAAAGATTAGAAGAATGAAATGGGGAGCTTTAGTTAAATGGGATGAAAAGCAACTAATCTGCGTAACATTTATAGTTTCAGTGGGTGAAACTCATCATTCCTGTTAGATTAACTATGCTTCTTTCTCCAGACTTGTATATCAGATACCTGATTACTGCTTTATTTATTAAAAAATAACCTTTACTATCAATGATCTGATTTTTCATAATTTTAAGAAAAGAATATGTATTTGTTCAGTGGAGCAAAATGATAACAAAGGGATGGGTTATAACCGGGTACAAGCACACAGAGTGTTCAGACAAGGAATGGCATTTCTTTACTTGGTAAATATTGACTCTGACTATCAGCAGAGAGAATTTTTTAAAGGAAATGATAGCTCGGCAAAAGCCCGGGTTTTCTCTCAGTAGCACCTACAGGTAGTAAAACAGTTTTTCAAAAGGAAGGCTAGGATCCCATTGCAAGGAACACAGACTACCAGTCTAGATTAAGAACTGAGACAAGAATTAGCATGGAGAGCAACCTGACAACCCTGAGTTCCACAGTTTTTCTCTCAAATTAAATAACTCTTGCACTTGGTATTTTTTGTTTTGGTTTGGTTTTCTTTCTGTTTTGTTTATAAAGTATGCATTGCCTTCACACGGTCACAAACAACGTTGGATGTGATTTATTATTATCATTAGAAACCATCTTGAGAAAAATTTAATTTTGAGTTTTGTCAGGGACTTTCTAGACATTCAGAAAGAGGCAGTGTTTGTCTTGGGGAGTTATATTAATTTAAATTAATTCAAAAGCAACAGCTTTATGCAAGCACAAACCTTAATTAATGCAGTGATGAATTGAGCCCCACATCTTGGACCTTTCTGAGGTCTAAGTAGCAGACCACAGAATCTCAAATACAAGGAAGATGCAGTCTGGCGTAAAACAGCTGATTTGCTAACTTTACAGGATTAATGTATCTTCACAAATAAAGTTTTCTTAAGAAATGGAGGACAAACAATTCTTTCAGATTGCAGTTTCTACTTAAAATCCGTGACAAGAAAAATATTTTTTTTTCCTTTGATGGTTTGTGTAGCATCAGGATTCCTTTGCACGAAAAAAATACTGCCTAATAACATATAAAGTAGAGTACAAAAAAACCCCCAAAGATATGATGAAAACTCAAGAGTCACCATAAATCAATTTTAAAAATGAATTTTCTAGCCTTTCTGTTCATAAACAGAATTTTTTGATCTTTGTTGTTGAAACTCCTGTCTAGTCCTGTCTGTGCCAGCTGGGATCAACCAATCCATTATATTTGGATGCCACTTCTAATTCCAACCTGGTGCTCTGAGATTGTCAGTTTAGAGACGTTAATGCAGCATTTCTTGATCAAATGATCTAAGAAATCCCACCAGATCCAAGCTGGGCTGCAAATTCATCCTTCTCTTCCCCCTGCAACCCTCCATTCCTACAACACGCATGATATTATGTCCACTTTTACTTTCCTCTGCCCAAGCAGTATCCCCAGGAGGGTGGAAGGAACTGTCCCATGAGCTAGAAATGCCCACCTGGTTGCCATCCTTGAAATAAAAAAAAATTTCTTATATCTTGATTTTTCTCAAGCAAGCATAGCAATGACTGAATAAGGAGTTGATTGTTGGTAATGGGGTATTTAACAATGAGTAGAAAGAATGACACCAGATAAAAATACTATTGTCCATTAGTAATGTTAGAAGTAACTCACATGTCCTTGCAAGTTGAAATGGGTATTTGTCCCATAAAGAGCTTTTTCTCTCTTTAACAAACTATACATTCAGAATTAAGCTGGGAATTAAATTCTTAGTTGTTCAAAATTGCACCTTTTGCACAGTATGCGTGAGGGTTGCAAGGAAGAAATGGGCGCGTTCTGCACCTCAGGGCACAGTTTGTACAGCTTTATTCCTGCTCTGGAACAACTCTGCTAAAGACAACATAGAGAAGGTTGCTTTGTGACCCACCTCCTCCAAAGGAGTTTCAAGCTCTCCCTTTTATCAGATCTTGGTTTCCTGTTCAGAGCACAAGTCTGCTGCACGTGCTAATCTAACTCATTGCCCCCACCATGTAAGGCATCTCTTAAAACACCAGTGGGGCTGGGTGGGCTCTTACCGTCCCTTGCACACTATCTGTACAACGGCTCAAACCTCATGTCTATATTATACCCATTGGCAACATCCAGCATCCTTCCTGGATGCTGTTGGTGTGGCCCCCGGGCAGGGGCTGCTCCTGGCCAGGTGCCCCTGCTGGGAGCAGTGAGCAGAGCTCAGCCCGTGCTGCTGTGCACAGCAGAGTGTAGGTGCAGCTGCGTTCCGGGTGCTAAATGATGGCAAGGGAAAGGATTCTTGCCTCACTGTGGCTAATGTTCTGCCTTCACCCTGAACACGTCCCAAATATTTCCATGTGCTCAAGATAACTTCAGAGATAAGGAGGTATTTAGCTCTGCCAAATCGTGGCATTTGTTCTACACAACATATAACTGCCAAATATTTATGTGATTAACATCTGAATTCAAGCATACTTTAGCTGTACAAAGATGTGATTAGTCTCACCAGAATATGATTTTTTTTTAATGGACGTAGCTCCTACTTTCCATCAAAGATTTAATAGCTGAGTCCTGCAGGGAAGTCTCCATTTACTGAACTTTTATAGCTTTAAAAATATCCTAGGGTACATTTCCTAGCATGCAGTGTGGCACAACACAGAATTTAAATGAAATGTCACATTTGAAACGAATGAACAAAGTGCATAATGTCAACCACTACCCTCATCCTTTCCCCTTTTTGTCGTATAAATGACTGGCACTGACAATGGGCATCATTCTGGTGCTTAGGAGCAGTATTTTTCCTCTTCAGCCTGAAGATCTGGTACAGGAGGGCTTAGAGGCTCCAAGCACGTTTTTGGGGTATCTTCTCAGCCTCCTCCATTCCCCTGGAGATCCACTGGCATCTCCAGCATGCAGAGGAGAGCCATTGAGGCAGATCGGCTCCCACAGCTGTTTTTGAATCTCCTCAATTCCAACACACATGGGGAGACAGGAGCAGTGGTAATGGCATGGACTCATCCCTCTCTCCCAGCCATGTGCATCTACAGCATCTGCTGAGGTCCAGCTCGATGTTGGAAGCTCCGACCCCTACCAGATGTCCCAAGGAACTTGGGCTCCCAGTATACAAGCTCTGGTAAAAGCTCCTGGGCTGCAGCAGCCAGTCATTGGGACTTCTCATGAACTTCTCCAGGTTTGGTGTTTAACCAAAGGTATTTCTTTCCTCTTCACACCATTGACCTCAAGATCAGAAAGTGGCTTCCAAGCCACCTACCAGAGGGCAGAGGCTGATTTACATGCCAGTGCATTTACAGATGGAGAAATGTAGATAGAACAGTATAATCATCTCAAATTTCAAACCCTGACACCTTCTGCAATTTCCTCACACAGTTAAGTAAACTATGAAAAATAAACAAGATGGTTGTTATTATGGTAAGGAAACCCAAACAAATCAGAAGACACATAACAGATTTCATTCCAAATGATGATGAGGACAGTCAGTGGTCAGGTGAATTGCCTTCCATGTGCAACCAAGGGCTCAGACTACGAATCTGATATAAGTAGCTGAGTGTGTAATAACTGCAGAATCAGCATCTTGTTTTGAAAGAACTCCTGCAAATCCTGCAGGAACATTTCAGTACTAGATGGTGTTGCTATGGGCACCAGAAGGAAGCTTAATATAAGAGAAACTGTCTTAGGGATACATGGGGGATGGGTGTAAACAGAATACGTATGTAGGAAGCAGAATGTCCCTGGCACTAAAAACCAAGTGGAATTTGGAGTTTTTTAATGTTCTGCTAATAACATTTTGGCGTGGGTCTTTCCAGAGGGAAAATATAAGCTGGTACCTTTTTTCAAGTTGCCTAAATTGAAAGATAGATAAATAGATAATCAAGTTCTGTAAGGTATGTCTGCATCCCATGTAGCAGCAGTAGAACGAAATCTGAATGCTCCAGATAGATATAATTTCTCTGTAAAAACAGATGTTAAAAACCGGAGTGGAAAATGAGGGAAATAGAAGAACTGCCATTCCTTCTAATATTCACAAAAAGGGATCACGCTCTGCCCTTGAGCACATTTCAAACTTTAGGCAAAAATCACATTGGCAAGCTGGATGATTTAATTCATGGCTAGATTTCTCCCATTCTGGCTGTCTCTCTGCCAAAGTAGACTACTGAAGTGGATGAAAAGAAAGAAAAAGTAACCAGTGTAGAGTAACTGCAAGTATATCTCAAGACAGACAAAGAGAATGCAAAATTAAATTCTTGATGTGAAAAGGATGGGACAATGCTCCCTCTCCCCAAGATACCTTCAGAGAGGATTCCATTTCAGTGCTTTCTTTCCTACTTGCTTGCATTATTTTTCATTGACATGTCCCAAAGAAAGCCTGAAAGCCTTTTATTATTTTTTATTTTCTTTTTCTTTTTAGTATGTGGTATAAGTTCTTTTTTTTAATATTATTTTCCTGCCAATGCTAAAGCAGTTCCCATTTTTCTAGTTTGTTTCTGACACCTAGCTGTGATCAACAATGCTTCCTACTGAATCACTTCTTTCATCTATTCAGCTTCAGTTATTTCGCTTATCTCCTCTCCCCACCTCACCAGCTTACCTCTCATTAACCCTCAGGGTTCCAAACATATTGTATCTCTCCCAAAGATGCATATTTTTATTCAGACGTGAGTCATTTTTGCTCACTAGCCTCAGTTTCCATAATTCCCTAATAGAATAGCTGTGTGTAGTACATATTTTTATGGCATGATGAACAATAAACCCAGGCGTTAATTTATACTTGTGCATTTTACGCTGTTCTACTTCACCTTTTCCCTCCTCTGAACTGATAGTCACATAAACACTCTTTGTTCTCTAACACAGGAAATATATTTCAATCCATATGTAAAAATCTACTTGACTAGCAATATTGTTTGACCAACAAAACTATTATTTTCTAAGGGTCACTTTAACCCATGGCGATATATTTAAAATCATGTTTAATTTTTAAAAGTAGGGATAGGGATACATTAACCTACCTGTCTTCTAATATAAAATATACAGGGAGTTTCTAGAAAAATAAACTCTCTCTTATGTATGCCAATATACTAATGGCTTGTTTCAGATGCATAATTGCCTTTTCTGAGGATGAAAAATATGCAAAACCCAAAGGATTGGACTCCCGAGTTTTAGCTATAACTTTTGTGATTGAAACTGGAGAAAGCAGTTGGAAATATATCTAGCTATTCATGTAGACTTCCCTTTCTGCTATCCCTCCAATTAATTGTGTAAAGCAGCTCCAATCCTGAAGTCCTTTCACAGCTAAAGTACCTATAAATTTTTTGGAAATGTGTGTTGTGTAGCATGAGGTGAGAGTGTAAGTTCAGATGCACACAGAGAAGACTCATTGTTCATCCTGGTAAATAACATATCTGTGTCAATAAGCTTATGCAAGGAATCTTTGTTTAAGAAAAATTAAGGTAATATATGAGAGATTATGTAAATAACTTCACCCACTTTGTGAGTGTAAAAAGAAAACATTTTTGGAAAACACATTTGTTCCTTGCTACTTAAAGCATTATTAACATTGGCTTTAAGCAAATGTTATTTAACACGCATGGAAAGAATTGCTTTGTTAACATATTAATGGGCATGCTTATTGGAATCAGGTGGAAGTTTTTATGTGTTATATTAAAGATACTAAACTGTGTGAATGGATTCATCTGTGTCAACTTAAACAGTTGGATGATTTGATGTTTATAAAACCCAAGTTTTTTTCCTGTTTAATTTGGCAACATTTCTCCTGATTTTATTATGCAAGTAATCATTACCACTCGACTGTATAAAGTATCTTTTACCAAAAAAACAAAACCTAAAAAAAAAATACCTCTTTCATATTTTTAAATTAAATATTTATACTGGTTTATGGTAAGCTTCTCAAAATTCAGTAAGATTCTAGCACAATTCAATGCTGAATTTTGAACAAAAGCAAATTACAATCAAGAATATTCTTATAGACATTAAAAATAATTGGCACCACTATAAATTTCCAAGTTTGTGCCAGGAGAAAAATAAAGATTTAAGTTGCATTTTGTGTAAGAAGTCTTTGCTAATTTCATCCTCAGAGAGGTTCAGTCCTGTATAACTTAATCTCTCCTTCATCTTATATTTATTACTTCAAAAGGTTAGTTTTCTACTACAGAGGAACCTATTGCTGCATTAGAGGTTTAATTGAGCTCCTTTTAAAGTATCATGATTGTCACTATAAAATCATGCATCCGCAGTAAGTGCGTTTATAGAGAACTTACAGCTTTAAATTTCACTTAAAAAAAAAGCCTTATATTTTCCTGCAGGTTCTGAATGCAGATTTACTATAAAATAAGTGAATAATAATACCAGGTTATTTTGGAAAGTGTTCTTTCATGCAATCACTGCATTTAGCACAATCCCAAAATGGCAGCCCAACAGGTGGTCCTTTCACAGCCTTCAGCCCAAACAATCGGAACAAAAAGGACACCAAGAATCGAATGTTCTTCAGGATTTAAAAAGCTGTTCACTTCCCTTTGTTCATTTTCAGATTTAGCCATGTTCATTATTGTTGAGCCACAAATGCAGGACATTCTTTTTTGACATTTTGCCATAAATAGACACTGACTGAGGCTGACTAGCCAGCTAGCTGCTTTGTCACATGCAAGCGGAAACTACTTCTTCACAAAGCGAATGCATTCCTGGTGCCTCAATGGCCCTGGCAAGCGCCGGGTGTGACATGCTGCAAATCTGGCAAAGTCTAGGTTAACAAAAGTATGGGTGACAAAGGCTGAAGTTTCTCTTCCTATATTTTCCTCCGCAGTAAGTATTTAATTCTGGCCTAATGAACTTGCCTGGAAGACTGGGTGTCACATTGACAGGCTCTTGAAAGTCTGAAAATATACTTCGGCATTGTGGGCTCTCTTTGGAGGGAACTGTTAGTTAACCAGTAATGACGGACTTCAGGGGTGAAATCTAAGATGAAATGCTTGTTTCTCAGTATTTTAAAAGTTGTGAAAGTTCCTCGTTACAGTGATCTCAGTCTCAACATACGTAACAAAAGATGGGCTCAGTCCTATGAGTCTTTAATGATGCAAGGAGCCTTTACAGCCACCTTCACTGTGCTGCAAGGAATTGCTCACACAAGTAGTGGGCACAGATCAAGCTATTTTCCCTCGTGTGTGAATGAATGTGTAAAACATGTTTTGTAGAAAAGGCAGAGCTATGACAGTACCTAACTGCTCAAGTATAGTAAGTGAATTTACTTCAAAATTCTTAACTTACCAAGTCAAATCCTCTTCTGCTACTGTATATTTCAAATGTAGCACACAGAGCTTTTTCTTCGGGTCTTTTTTTTGTCTTTTTTTTGTCTTTTTGTTTGTTTGGTTTGGGTTGGGTTTTGGGTTGCTCTTTGTTTGTTTTTGACATCTCCAGCCAAATTCAAAACTTTCAAACTCTCCCACTGCTATTACCTTGAAGATTTTCCAATGCCCATGCAAGTCCAGGGCTTCTGATGCCCACTGGGCCGTGGATGAGACCTATGTTTGTAAGCAGTTCTGGCGTGTGGAATGAGTTTGACACTAGATCTTTGTTAACCTGTTAGATTGAAATTACACCCTGTTAACCTCTTACTTTCAGCATTCAATTTTTGATGGAAAACATTACTTGATTCAAACTGTCTTATGAAAACTTGTGCTGCAGATATAAATTATTAATTTATATTTTAATTTTAAAGCATCTATGTTCAGAATTGTTTATAACAGTAAAAAAGATATTTAATCACTGCTGGTAGCAATTCCAGCATATGCACAAGAAAACCCGTTGTGCTGGTTTTGGCTGGGGGAGCAGTAATTTTCTTCATAGTAGCTGGTATGGGGCTATGTTTTGGATTTGTACAAAATAGTGTTGATCATTCAGGGATGTTTCAGCTACTGCTGAGCAGGGCTTACACAGAGTCAAGGCCTTTTCTGCTCCTCACACCACCCCACCGGTGAGTAACCTGGGGGTGTAAGAGAAGCTGGGAGGGGGCAGCTGGAACAGCTGACCCCAGCTGGCCAAAGGGTATCCCAGACCATATGATGTCATGCTCAGCATGTAACTGTTAGTGTGATGGAGCCCTGCTTTCCTGGGCATCTCTGAACACCTGCCTGCCGATGGGAAGCAGTGAATGAATTTCTTGGTTTGCTTTGCTTATTCACACGGCTTTTGCTTTGCTTATTAAACTGTCTTTAGCTCAACCTACAAGTTTTCGCACTTTTGCCCTTATGATTCTCTCTCCTATCCCATCAGTGGGGACTGAGCAAGTGGCTGTGTGAGGCTTAGTTGCCAGCTGGGGTTAAACCATGACAGTCCCTCAGGTCCTACTGCTGCCAAAGGCAACAGCACAGTCTAGAAGAAAACAAGTAGGTACAGACACAGTCTTGCCTATGTTAGTAAGGTAGCAGCTATGCCAAACAGTGAATTTTTTCTCTTCAAAAACCTTAAAATCAATAATGAAAAAAATCAGTGTTGGATAGACTACTGAATGAAGCCGATGTTCAGTGTTTGCCATCTGGATGTTTGTTTCTTGGTTTACCTGGGCCCATTGTATGTTGAGGAACTAGTTTACAAATGAACGAAAAAGCAAAAGCCAAGACCTGCTACTGAGACCCTGAAGATACTTGGGCAAACTCCTTCACTGAAGGCCTTCCCTTCCAGGCTCCTGAACCCTCCGGGATGTTTTCCTTGAAAACCTTCATGGAGGGCTGTGAGTCCTCCTGGTGTTCCTCCAAAGGAGGAGGCTCCTGCCTTTATTTTTGTAGTAGCAAAAATCAAATTGTTCAACTTCTCAATATATGAATGTAAAATCCATAACTCTCATAGATTTCAGGGGGAATCAGTTAGTAAAATGTTAAGGCAACCACCAGTAAAAATTATTATCAGGTGCTAAATGATGAATGCATGTTTATTTCAACCACAAAGTACACACAGGCCAGAAAAGTCAGGTTGAAAAAGAAGAGCACAATGACACAAAATTGAGACTCAATGCTCTTTCTAATGTTATCCTTATTTTTAGTTTTATTTTAGACTTACTATTATTCCAAAACTCCCCAACAACTGTTTTAAATCAAGATATCTTCAATAAGGTACTTATACAAACACCTGCATACAATTTTGCAAACCCAAGTCTAAGTTTCAAGTTAAAACTCTGGGGAAAAAAAACAATTCTGTTTGTGTAGCAGTGTTGATTTAAGGAGGAAAAGTAGAAGTCACAGGACAGAGAAACTTCACTAGAATAAATCAAACAGCACTGAAAGTCAATTAATGCAGAGGTAGAAGCAGGGAAGCATCCAGCTTTACCTCTCTCCAAACAGCAATAAGTCTCTTGCAAATTTAGCTGTCAGAAATGATTGCTTTGTTTTTGACAAGTGGCATTACTTCCTCTTACACTGGAATTAAAATTGATTGAAATTGATTCATGACTTTTCAATATTTCCCACACCCCTTCATTCCTTTCAATTTGCAAAAGTTATGTCAGTGAAATAAACACAGATAGAAACAGCATATATATGGTTTTGGGATTTGTTTGTTTGTTGTTTGGTTTTTTTTTTTTCTTTGAGACATCAAAGTATTAAGATAAGAGAATGGTATAACTAGTGGGTTTTGACTTGGTAGTAATTCATTTTCCATTAAAGAAATGCTTTCAGAAATGTTGTTTTCCTAAGGGAATGACGTTTTAAAAAATTTTTGTTACTGGTTCTTGTGGGAAAATAAAAAGGGAACAAAATAACTATACATTCTTAAGCAGCCACACAAAAAGGTTCAAATAAAAATTTTGCTGTGCTGCTTGGAAGAGTTTCCCATTTGAAGTCTTGGTCCTGGTTTTGGACCCACCTGGATAAAGGGTGGGCAGCAAGCAGGCCGTGATGCCAAGCAATGGGGCTGGCCCAGGAGTAGGACCAAGGGGGACAAGGAACCTGCACCAGACAGGGACTCACAGGGGGAAAGCAGAGCCTGGCAGAAGGGCACTGATGGTTCAGGGAGCTCATAATGACATTTCATGGTGAAACCACCTGCAGTGTAGCTCCACCTGGCCCTCTTTGGCTTCAGCAGCTGCAAAGCAGTATTTGTTTGGATACAGATGCAGCACCAGTTTACCTAAGTCTTACAGCAGAATACAGTACAATTCAGGCATCTTTACTCTGTAGTATTATTAAAACAAGATCTTATTAGAAAGTCGGACTTTTCTTGTCCCAGATACAATACATGACAAGACCATTTTAAGTGCAGGACCTAAACACACCCTGAACATTTCTTGACATATCATTACAGTAACCTTGAAAGACAGCAAGTCTTTATGATCCCCAAAGATCAAATGTTTTGCATAGAGCTTCACCAGTAACTAATGGATGTGGCAGGTAATAGATCAGTCCCTGCTAAGTCTCAACAGAGAATTGTAACTATCAGAACATCCTTTCTCCCAGAACATAGAAGTTTGTGTTTAACATAATTTAATTCTTTGGTTTTCAGTGTTTCTACCACCTTATATTTCATGTCTTTGCTGATTTCTGTTCCACTGCAGAATCCCACATGAAGCTAGAGTGCCTTGCCTCAAAACAGAGACCTGCTTGTTGCCCTTGTACAGACCCACTGGCAGCAGTGCAAGGACTTCCCTGATCCCATTGGGCTTTTTCACGTTCCAAGCAGTAAATAATGAGAAGATCACCAAAAGCATGGCAGAAAAAGGGAGGAGGAGGGCAGTATTTTGAGCAAAAGAGAGCAGGTGGGAAAGGTAGTAGTGCTTGCATAGCTAAGTTGTCAAGGATGAGAGTGACTAAAATAAATACAAAGCAGCTGGAGTCACTGAGAACATGCTGGGATATGATGAGGAGTGTTGGATTGTGGAAGGATGGTAGGATTTCTTTCTTGCTATGAAGGTATGCTATGTTCTTGGTGATAAGTACCTGGTAAACCTCTTTTTCTAACTCTTGCTGTAGTAAATCTATTCCCTCAGGAGGAGGCAAGCAGGCAAAAGTCACTGTTGACACACAGCAGTTTCTGTGTGACTGACAACCAGAAAGGATATAACAAATATTTTCTAATTAATAAAATTTGTAGAGTTACGAAAATGATAACACTCTCTCTGAAAACTGGATTGTGAAGCCAATTCCTTCCTTAGTTAAGCCTCCAAGAGCCCTGAACTCTGGTTATAAGCTACAACACTGATGTTAACTGAGAGAAAACTGGTTCTTGAAGTCCACAGCCATCGCAGGCAGAATTGTGAGACTCTGTGCTACTAGGAGTCATAAACACCTTTTGCACTGAATGTTCCGAGGGATTAATAGTCTGGTTTTCTTTTGCACAGAAACAGCTCTCTTCTATGCAGTTAATGACCTGATACCCTTTAGACTTCTTGGTGTCTGTGTAACCTTCAGCAGCAGCCCTGTCAGAGTCAAGTAACCAGAGTTTGTTCCTTCTTCTCCTATCAAACTGCTTTTTCTTTGTTTTCATCTTCTCCGTGCTAACAACTCTTCTGCGTAGCATTCTGCAAGGTCAATCTCTAACACTCTCCTTTGTCCCATCTTGTATCACCTTGGTCTCTTCTCTAGCTTCACATCTGTCTGTGCTGGGTAAGTATCTTCTCTTCTGCAGTTCCACCACCTGGAACAACCTCATTTTGTCTCCTGTTGACTCTCTGTCTTGTTTTAAGTTGCATTTGAAATAGCTTTTCACTTTTGCTATATCTATTCTTCTCATTCTCTGCTGCTTGCTTGCCTTGTAATTTCATTAGAGGCACTCAGTGAAAAACTTTGGCACAGCTAAAAGACTAGTCCATATGCACAGATATTATTGCACTGTATTAAAATGGAATTCACAGACCAGAACAGTTTGTTGTTTGATATGTCTTATTGTTGTAAAACCAAAGCAGAGATGAAACACTCCCTGTAAGTGCTGGTTTTGAACTGATGCTTCCTTCAACCTGTGTTGGAGGGTATATCAGTACTGTTTCTCCATGGGTAAAAAATAATTAGTATCAGCTACTTTTAACATACTGATTTTTAAATACTCCAAAACAACTCAGTTTTGCAGTGTTTTTCCTCCTTTGCTGTTTGGGAAATGTAATAATGAAAAACTGTCAGTGTTCACTCTAAAGGAGAATTTATCTCGTCTCCAACAATGGAAGAATTGTTTTTGTCATAAGCCATTGCAACATGTCAGTGAAGATTTTTCCGCTGCACTGAGGAATTCCTGTGTTTGGCTGTCTCCTGCTAAGCTGTGGTAGATACCTCAAGCAAGCATGTTTCTTGTGGCACCCTGTAACTGAAGTTACAGGCAGTAGAATCTGCTTAGTTGTGTCGTCTGAACAGGCTGCCTTCCCACAACAGTATCTTAGTCTGTATTAAGCAGAAGGCTTTTTCTGCCTTCCTCTCCCATTTTATGATGCTTTTATTTGGTGATAACAAAACCTGAAAAAATAATATGTATATGAGGGCAACTATCCATACATTTTCTTTCTTTCACAAGTTTTATGCAAAGGCTACATTTGAGCTTGTTTGACGCTGCATACACTCTCAGCCAGAGAAGCATCTGGTTTATAAAACTCCTTGCCAGTTTTCTTCAGACTTATTAGTGGTGCCTGTTTGGACTGATCACAAAATTAACTCCCTGTGAGGTGGTCAAGCAAAGCAACTGGCATGCCTAAGCAAACATCTATGGTATGATGTGTACAAAATTACTGACATGAGAGTGTACCTCTCATTACTGCACTAACTCTGCATACATACATCTTGCTTTCTTGCTGTTATACATACAGGTTCCACACATGAAGCTCCAACTATATAAAGCAGAGGTAGGACTAGTGGATAATTAAAGGCACTTTCTTAATTCTTTGAATGATTTGGATGATTCAGGGTCTAGGGTTGATAGCAATTCTTCTGTGCAAAGACATCTATGGTGTAGATTATTCAAACTGCTCTCCACATATCCAGAAAACTCAGAAATGAAACCAAGCAAGAGCTAGGTTTACAGGCCAGTGCTTGGTTAAGACCTGCTCAAGTAAATGTGTTTTTACAGCAAAAGAGGTGACTCTGGTGGAAAACATTTAACCAGCTTCTGTTCATTTTGACGATCCAAAGGGAAGTAGGGGAGTCCCTATCAAATAGAAAACTCTGTATATACCAACTGTGTATAAAATAATGTAGCATATGCATGTACAGCTGTATGAAAGACTATGTATAGACATACTAGAATTATCATAGAACAGGCTAGAGAGGCATAGCTTTTATTCTCTCACAAGTGTCTATAGGGGTATAATTCTAGTATTGAGCCAAATGAGTTCGTGACAACTGATTTAGCCTGGCTGTTGCTATAAAACTTCACAATAGCAGAGCATATTGTAGAACTGGTAAAATAGGTCATAATTAAGTAAGAAATTTTATTATATTTATGTATAAACAACTTGGTTTTATTCATAGTGGATTGTCTCCACAAATCTATTCTTGTCTCAGAGACGAATAGAAATTTAATGTCATTGTTATGTTTAGGTGAACATCACACTCTTATATTCCCCTCTGTTTGGCCTTGAATAAAAATCAGAGCAACAATAATACAAATGGTATGAAAGTAGTCATAAACAGTAGCCCATCTGTACTGGACAGAATTCTACAAATCAATTAGATGGTCATAAAAAGCTAAACAGATGTGGATGAATCAACTGCGGAAATAAAATGGATTGAACTCCTACGTTTATTGTTCATGTATAACCCTTTTTAATAACCAAGATGGGTAAATTACACTAATTAACCTTTAAAAATTTAGATGATTTCTAAATAATAGTTTCAAACAATGCCTATTCTTTTCATTGTTACTTCTAAGTGTTTTGCCCACGACAAGGCAGTTTCATTAGATCTACAGAGGTAGTTGTTTAAATGTGTCTTCTCTTTTTTTCTCAATCATTAGACTTTCTACAGTACATACTCCCACCTCTCCCCCATCAGGTAGTGCTTGAAGTCAGAAGAAATAAAATTCATATACCCTAGGAAGCAATGACAGGAAAACTCATCTCCTGGAGACCACTTGAGTTGCGTCTTACTGCTCTTGGGTGGGATAGACTATCCAACAGGACAGCAAATCCTACTCCTAGCTGTAGGAGCATATTATCTGGGCTAGGGCAATGCTGGCAGCAAAGGCAACGTGTAGACCAATGCTTTTGGACAGGTTTCCTGGATCCTCGGTAATCAACAGGGCTGGTGATAGTTTTTATCCACTTTCTGCCATGCAATTGTGAGAGAATTATACAAGTTCATGTTATAGAACAGCTGAAATCAAAGAGAGATTCCTGTTGCTATAGAAGCCTGTAGGACTCAGGAAGTCCTCAACAGGAAGGGTTAGAGGAAACCCTTGCTTATATGAGGGAAGGGAAAAGGCATCCGTTAGGAAATCTTTCTGGAGACTTTTATTTTTCTCTTCAAAGCCTGCTTTCCATGTCTTCACTTAGGAAAGGATAGTTCAGCATCTGTTACTGTAGGAAATTATTTGTTGTCACTGATACAAAGGATTTGAAAGCTTATAAAATAATATTTTTATTCATTATTTTAACTTCTTCAAATAATGTGTCTTTGGCATTCTGGGGTTAAAATTTCTCAGTGGTGTTGTAAGAACTTAATTAAAACAACATAGATAACATGATGTGTTTAAAAAAAAAAAAATCCAGCACTGATCACAATACATTGGATTGAATGGCGAATAGTTTGAGTTTCCTAAATTACTGATATTACCTGCTGATATGAGGGCTGTTCAAAAGGGCACTTCACTTTTGGGTTTATTTATTAAAATCCTGCACTCAACTGTAAGAAATTAGCCTCCTAGAGATGAATCACTCCCTACTTAGGGGAGCCTGAAGCAAAGAAACTGATCACGCACACATTGCAGTGCTGCACAGTGACACAAGCTCCAGTGCTTTACTACATCTCTCAGGCAAGATGCTAAATATCAATGTAAAGTGTTTTTAAGGGGGACAAATGTTCTTGGCTTTAAAATGATGCTCTTAGACAGTTTCCTCAAATAGTTAATGCCAAATTTCCAGTGCTGTAAGATTACCTTCTAATCTTGTAGCTGGAAGCTCTTAACTGAGGTGAAGTGTAAAATACAAGCTCTGGCAAAACTTGGAAAGATCCCCAGATCAGTTTTCCCTTAAGCATAAATAAGGAGACAGAATGTCTTATTTTATCTGTGAAATTTTAAATATTGCAGCTGGGATACAATCCTGGTTTGACTTATAGTGGAAATCACAGAATGGTAGGGCTTGGAAGGGACCTCTGGGGATCATCTAGTCCAACCCCCGTGCCAAAGAAGGTTGACCTAGGACAGGTTAGAATCATAGAATTGTCAGGGTTGGAAGGGACCTTAAAGTTCATCTAGTTCCAACCCCCCTGCCATGGGCAGGGACACCTCCCACTAGATCAGGTTACTCAGAGCCCCATCCAGCCTGGCCTTAAAAATTTCCAGGGATGGGGCTTCTACCACCTCTCTGGGTAGCATGTTCCAGTGCTCCATCACTGTCACAGTAAAGTTTTTCCTGATGTTTAGGTGGAACTTCCTGTGTTCCAATTTGTGCCCACTGCCCCTTGTCCTATCACTGGACACCACTGAAAAGAGACTAACTCAAGCTATCCTTTCAGTTCTTGGTTGGCTACAGATATTTAAACATTTCCTTCAAAGCATGCATCATGAAAATATAAGGGCAGAAGAAATGCGGCTCAGGTAAGAGCCTTGGCACCCTGGAACACTTTGCAATCGCTCTCCAGGACATATTGTGGCTATTCTCTCTTTTCTTGCCAGTTTAAGTTTGTTTGTGTTGGTAACATGGAATAGCTGTACACTAGAACAATGATAAACCTGTTCTGGCTAAGTTAATTAAGCAATGTCATTCCTAATTCCCTGCAATTTTTAATATACATGTAGATTGGACACGGGTGGGAAATGTTCACAGAATTTCATCTGAACCTCATGATATATCAACGCTGCATATGCAGTTATGTTCAGTGGAAGAGTTCCTCAACAGGGAAACCTATACAAAATTACCATTGTGTAACACAAATCCAGGTGATTTTTATCTAGTACCAGGTTGGGGGTTCACATTGTCCTGCACGGATTGCTTTTCCTATTCTTATGCAACTCCAGTAACAAATCCCAGAATCAGCTTTGGTATTTGTGCATGACTGAAAATAGAGAAGATGGTCTATTTGACAAAGATACAAAGTTCTTGTCTTAAGAATTCTTTGGTGTGTCCTTTTGGAGGCAAGGGAGGCAAGCCCAGCATTAGTAAAAAGGTCTTGGTCAAGGTGTTGAGAAATGCCAGCAAGACAGTAAACACTTCCTCTGCTTTTGCTTCATTTGTGGTTACCTTTCAGACTTCAGCTACAGCTCTACATAGAGCAAGCACTGTAGTGTTTCAGGTGCAGAGGAAAAAACGTAACTGGTAGTTCTGGAAAATAGACAGTATAAGAGGCCTATCCTGCACCCCCTTTACTTTGGGGGTGTGGTGGATTGGGCAGCTCATCTCTTTCTGCAGAAGTAGTCCTTAGTATAGGTTAGTTGTAGAAGGTAAATCAAAGGAAAGAGACAAAAGGCAAGCAAGGATAAACTGGTAAGACCAGTAGTGTTGAACACTGGAATGTGTTCCTCCATCCCTCTATGCATAATGGGCATATAGCAGAGGAAGGGAAACTTCCAACAGCTTGGCAGCCCTCTGAAATCTACAACTACTTTTAACATGCAGCTCACAGCAGAAAGTATCTTTCCAGTGAGGTTTTATAGGGCAGGCACACTGGCATTAAGTGTACAAGAAATTAACACGTTGAAACCACAAAATGGCAAAGATCTAATAACAAAGCACGATGAATACCCTGACATTTTTCAAGTGTATCTGTACCATTTATTTGATAAAGTATAAAGGGCTAATAAATGACCATCCAGAGTGCTTCTGCTGTTGGCTCCTTAGCTATTGTCTTGCTACAGCACATCTTCATTATGCTTTCAACCCTTAACTGCTACGTTGCTTCCATCTTGAGAAGGAGAATCCATGGCAAGAGATCTTTCAAGTAGCAGGCAATTCATTACAGAAAAAGCCACTTTGAAGCTGCTAATGCAGTCTTTTTGTAACCAGTCTCCCTTGAGGAAATCAGCAGTGTTCGCAATTTATTCCAAGAACTGACCCCAGGTGAGGATTGAAGAATTATTTTTTTTCTGTATATATATATATATATTTGTTTTAATGTAAACTAACAAACAATTTATTATCAGACAAATCTTTCAGACCTAGGTATCCACCACAGGTTAATCTCTCCTAGGGCTTCATTCCAGAATTTTCCAGAGGAAATTGCATAGTGCAAATGCAGCAGGCCTAGCCAGCATGTCCTACCAGTACCTGAATTACAAGGCACATGAGTAGAGGCTACTGCTTTATAAAAGTTAAATCTCTGGGGTCACCTTTCCTGTCCCTAGTTGCTAACAGCCACCTCCCACGCCTCTTTCAAGTACTACTGTGTAAAATGTGTGGCTCTAAGCACAATTATATCCACATAGTACTCTTTTGAGTAGTCTTATGGCTCTTGGGACAAAGTACAAAAACCCCCCTGTGTTTTGTAGACAGCAAGTAAAGCTTATCTACTTGCGGTAGAAGTTACAGCTCACAGTGCACGCTCCTCATAATATGAGCTGTTAGGATTTTCAACAATGGCAACACTTTGCATAACAAAAATAGTCTTTGTAGGATACTGTACTGGTATGTAGCATACAGTGAGCAATGGTCCTACATGTAGGCAGGTCACACACAGTCTTCAACTGCAAAAGTATGTCTTTGCATCTGAACAGGTAACTATCATACTGTCATCTTTCCTGGAGCTAGGACTAGAGCTCAAGCAGCTTTGTTTTCCACCTCTGCTGGTTCACCTCAAGAGAAAGCATTAGGTGCAGCTGCTACAACAAACATAGCCTAGATAAGAACACAGAATCACAGAAAATGTCTACTATTCTTCAAAGTGCAAGACTGTGTCCATAACACCTGTCAGACACTTATATAGCAACATCAACAGTATGACTCTTATAAGCAAGGTATGTAACATAAGATTCCCTCCATAAAAGCTACTTTTCTTCTGAACTGGAATAAAGACAGAGGCAGAAAATAAACTACAGAACTGGTATAAATAGAAAATGGTTTATTTAAAAAACAAAACAAAATCACACTTCATTGTGCAGCCAAAGGTCTAATTTAAACTATGTACTCAACACCCGTGCTTCAGAAGTCGTTTAAGCATGTACATATGGAAGGAAGGGAAGCTGGTGCCTGCTGGCATGCTCCTCAAAACCTCCTCTGGAGTGGTCTTTAGAATACATTTAGTTTGTTAGCAAGGTATGCAGTTTGAATTCCTACAGAACATTGAGAAAGTAAAGAACATACAAGATTTCCACAACCATCTTTCAAACAAATGCAATCTGCTGCATTTTCAACAGCTGAGAAAACAGTGACAAATATGGAAAAAAACATGCAAGTAAGCATGCACACCGCAAGCTTTTTGTATTTTTTTTTGCCTAAGACAGTTTACTTACAAGGAAGTATTTAATTTTATTTCACAATTCTATGCAAACTACTTACAGAAAAAGTATTCAAAAGATAGCCCTTCTGAATACTTGGTCATCAAGAATTACATGTGAAATGTAGTTTTTGTAAGCAGGTTGACCTTCCACATACAAACCATGCTGCAATCCTCCTTTATAACAGAAGGGAATGGATTATTAGAATGCTATTCCTAAAACATTCTTCATTTTAAAGAAACTATTTCATTAATAAGACTGTTCTTAAATGGAGTTCTTCTGAGAGAAAACTTTCAAGATCATCCAAAACAAGCCTCTATGCATGCTTTGTTTTCATTGCTAAAGTCATCTCTGATGAATACTATTCAGGTGTATAGTTTAGGGATGTCTGAAGAATGATGAGGATCCTCAGAAGACTTTTTTTTTTTTTTTTTTATCGAAGAAGCCGCTCAGCCTCCTTGGACTTGCTTTCTTTTGTTTTCCTCAGTAATGCCTGTTTTATAGCATTGATCTTTCCATCAAGTTCAGCCAATGAATAGTTCTGCTAAAAACAAAATAAAACCCACAATCATTTACATCTTGAAATTGCTAGAGAAGTGGCCTAGCACTTGGTACTTGAGGTCACTGCATATTGCACTAAATGATAGAAATACTTTTGCAGAATTGTCTGAATCTAGTCTTTGCCTATTTAAACTTGAAAGAAAAGAAATGTAAACTTAGAAGAAACTGACAGTCCTAATCATGGATCAATATATCCATGTTATTTCCATTAGATGATTGTTTAACCTGTTCATCAAAACCCAAAAATCCTGTAATGTTAAAACACTGGATGAGACTACCTAGATCTTGTAGAACTCAGCTTTACAACTGA
>VYZX01008315.1:20223-45335 GCA_013401335.1 Brachypteracias leptosomus | reverse complement strand
AACCCCACCCCAAACCATTTGCTGTTTGTAGTTATGCTACAGCAGCTTGGGCTTGTTTCCCCGTGTAAGAACAGATCTGATCAAGAGATCAGCCTCAGAAAGCATCTCATTTAAGCCACATAATATTCTGTAAACTGAAATTACTCTATCACAAATACTGTCTATGCCAATTAACGTGATAGCCTGGTTCTCACAGTAGTGACAACCAAAGCCACAGCAAGCTTTTACTCTTGCCACCCGTTTCCCTTTATTTCTAGGTCTGTTGGGTAAGACAATTCTATTCCACAAACTACTGAAATAAGCACAAATGGGGGTTTTGCCATTCATCTATTTCCTCCCTTCAGACAGACAATTTTGCGGGTAGCTTCCCTCCTCCTGTTCTGCTCTCTACTCATCACTCTGCAGCTACTAATTAAATCAGCTAACCTCTCCCTCTTCTTAATATTGCTGTCTCTTAATGTAAAAGAGCAGTGCTAGCACTAGAAGAAAACATTCCAAAAAACAGCAGCTAAGTCAAGAATAATTCTTTCAGTCATCAGAAACAGAAACTGGCAAGCAGGTAGTCGAGGCAGGTTATGTGCTCCAGTGAACACTTTTTGCACAGCTGCTGAGGCAAGAAACAAATGATCTTGAGACCTTCCCCAGGAATGCTGATTTGGACAGGAGTTGAGCTGGAATTAAACTTTTTCATCCTCTTCCCCTACACTGCAGTTTAGCTGACCTGTTCCTTAAAATTATGTTATGTACTATAGGCACATCCTGGAAACGAGGGCCTCCCTCCGTATCAACCTCAAATCATTACCCCTGATATGCAAAAGTCCAAAGCATTAAGGTTACAAATTGTAACCTTACTGCTGGCCAGCCACTTGCAAATTCTACTTCCATGCACAAAAACCACCTTATTTTTGAGATAGCTGTACAGCTAAGCGTCCATCTCTGATTGCTGCCTCAACAGAATCAAGGAGTATTCTACTCTCCTTGCTGCCGGAGAACTCTGATCCAGTATGCATTCACATGAATCTAGTAGTCAATGTTCACCATATTCTTAGGAGAATGGACCGGCATCTACTTAGTATTCAGAAGACAAGCCAGTGTGTGTCTGTAGTGTGATGTGTAGAGCACCTACTTTATTAGGTGAAGATCTTGCCTTCTGTTCTGTTTTGAAAATTCCTCCTATTCCTCCTTGATAAGTGCCTCATTGATTTATATTCTAGAAAACCAGGGCTGGGATGAGGAAAGCAACTACTTTTAAAAAGTCAGTAGCCTGGTGGTTATGCCATTTATCTTAGTGAAAGGTGCGGACTCATGTTTACATGGATAAAGGGAAGTATTGACAGTGAGCTTCCCACATTCTAGGAAATAAGCTTCTCACCTGTATTTCAAGAATCATCCACCTTTACAAAAAGGTTTCTATTTGTCTTCTGAGTTCATCCTATCCCCAGTCCACAATGTGTCCATGAAGCAGGACCGAGTCCTAACCTCAGCTTTTCCTGTTCAATGGGTCAAGGCAGAAGGACTCCACTGGCTACAGACAACTCCAACCTCTAAATAATCCAGATTGTTTTAATCCCATTCTGAAGTGCCTCTCTCATTTGTGACCACATCAAGTGTAGATATAATAATTCAGCAGTGTAATTTGGGCATAAATCCAGGTTCCATTTTGATAATAAGAACCTAAATATTAAATTGGAGTACTTAGGGTGACTAAATTCTTCAGTGGATCTATCCACTGTTTTCATAGGTTTGCCCAGCTTTACTACAGTAGTGAAAATGGTAGTACAAAGTGGCACAACAATGTCAAAACTAAAACATGACACAAACCTGTTTGTAACCGTAAGTGTGCTTCAATGTTTTGCAATCTCTCCTCAACAGCTTGGTTTCCACAGTCATGAATGGGTACATTTGCTTTGTGACTGGATGCATGTGCTCCTTCAGATCTAGTCTGAGGTCCATATGTATTTACTACCCTAGAAACTAGGTAAAGAAAACACAAACTAAGTATAACTAAATAAAACAATCAAAATATGAAAATCTGTGTTAAATCAATTTTGCGCCAGTCTCATGTAAAGGGTCCCACACATTAAGATCAAAGGCTCAAGTAAAAGTATTTTCCTATGCTTGCATAAGTAACTAAACAAAAACCTAGGACTTTACATATGCAAAGTAAAAGAATTACTCATACATTCATGTAGAATGGCAGCATCAAGAATTTGTCATCAGCTGCTGATAAATAGCAGAAAACCCACTATCTATGTCAGCAGTTGCTCACGTGAGGTGTTGTCAATGCAAAGAGGCCAGATCTAATATTACAGGAAGCATCATAAATACATTAAGATGAGGGGAGGTATATAACTAGAAGAACCTCTATGAATCTCAGCAAGGAAGTTCTCTTCTAATTTTTGGTTATTCAGGCAACAGCTTTAGTGACTCTTCAGCTGCTTCTGGGTCTATCTTTTCCCCCTGTTGAACCATGCCTTCATCAGAAGATTTTGAATCAGAATGGTTTGGGTTGGAAGGAACCTTAAGGATCAAGTTCCAACCCCCTCCCACCATGTGCAGGGACGCCTCAAAGCCCCATCCAACCTAGTCTTGAACACATCCAGTATTGGAGCATCTACAACCTCCCTGGGAAACCTGTTCCAGTGACTCATTATCCTCTGAGTGAAAAACGTCTTCCTTACACCTAATCCAAATCTCCCCTTCTCCCGTTTAAAGCCATTACCCAGTATCAAGTTGATAACGGAATATTACCACTCTCGTAAGTGCAAGAGAGGGCTATTTTCATTCTTGTTTTGGAGAGTTTGTTTTTAAAACACAGAGTAGCTTGTGTACATCTAGAAAGCAGTAGAGGGTGAAGCAATCTTTTATACGTAATTTCTATTGAACAACCATTTCTATACTATTTACTCCTTTCCAAAATGTAGTGCAGTGGTAAGCTTGTTTCCCAGCTTGACATTTCCCATAAATCCGTATCTCAGAACTTCCACTGTGTTCCAAAACTATTTTCTAATTTAATATGCTTACACCAACTAATGAAAAACAGATTATAGTTTTATTTAATCTCAAATCCTTAACTGGACAACTGGACTACTGGCTTCATCTTAGAAGAAAAGCTAAGTTTGGCTTCTCTGCCCTGCTTTACCTCGTGCATCTTTCCTTTCAGACAAAGTAGGCTACTTAAGGAAGCAGTTATGGGATTGAAAACATTGGGAAAAGTAAGTGAAGATGTAGAAGTATTCACTAGAGTCAAAACTCAAAAATTCATTAGTGTTGTTCCATCTGGACATTGTCAAGAAATTAGTATTAAAATAGTTGCTTACCCTTTATATGGCTTTTAAATCCAGGATAGGGTGTGAAAATGGCATCTGTTCTCGCACAGCTATTTTCTAAATAAATAATAATAACTTAAAAAGTGAGGTCCTAGTTATATATTTGTAATTTAAAATATTCTAACCATCATCAGCTTTCAGGCTTTTAACAAATACAATGTTTTTCATACAATAAAACCATCAGAAATACATCACTGATTTTATAAACACTTGCTCATTAACAGTTTCAGACACTTGCATGGACCTACTGGTTTTTACTAGATATGTCACACATATAAAAGTTGATTGGATTAGGACCAAATTTCTTCCAATTTACATTTTATTTGGCTCTTATTTTTCCCTGCATTTCTCTGTAACTTATTTATTTCCTCCTGCACAGAAGTCTTTTCCCTGCTCACCACTGTTACTGTTTTTATGTTCTCTCTGAAACTGTACTCCTAGTACAGAGGCTAGTTTACTCATCAGCATTCTTTTCTCAACTTCCTGCATTTATTCTGATGCCTGTGACTTCCTTAATTTGTTTAACCATAAAACCTACAGTGCAGATCATCTTAGTTTATTCTAACGTGCATACTTTAATCTATGATCATATACCCCAAAGCTTTACACAGATTTTATTTTGCCTGAACATACAAAGGAAGGTCTTATCATCATTTCTTCTGTATGTAATTAAAAATTTTAGGAATCGGTATTTTACTATCAGGTATATTGCACAGACGTCACTTTCACTCCAATTAACATCCAAGAAGTTAAACTCTCTTCCTATCAAGCTTACAGAACAGTAGGCTTTGATCTCTAAAAGCGTGAGTACATCACACACAATGCACATCTGGGTTCACAGGTACTTGGACAACTCTCTCTGTACTATTTATGTATATAAAAGTGTCTTCACTTTTAGGATGCATTTGGTTACAGAGTTACTGATTGTGCTAATGGGATCCAGCCTACCAGATGGATGGAATATTGTTTGGTTATAGACACAGACAATTGTGCCAGTTCGTGCATTAAAAACACCAATAGTGAGAGTTATGTTGAAAGGAGAAAGTTAATCTAAGTAGCTAGTAATTGAAATTGATTGCAAAAAATACCTTTTTGTAATTTAACTAGCATTACATTAACATCAACTTGAATACGCAATTCAGAAGACATTTCTGAATTGCAATTCCATTGACTTTGGAAGGAACATCTAACTAAAACACTGGGAACAACAGCTACAGAATCATCTGATTTAAGACTGCAGTTCTTAAAATGAATACAGGAACAGCTATAATCTTTCTGTATGGGATGCATTAAACATCATCACCCAGTGACTACTTTTTTTGTCTAAAAACATCTGCAGTACACATGCAAGTTCCTAACTTTAAAACAAAGTTACTCTTAAAATAAAGTTCTGTTTTAAATATAGAGTAGTGCTTTTGACAAATAATAATAAAAAAAAACCAGCTTAAAGTGCTATGAAGATTAAAGTCTGGCTAGCCAGTTACCTTGATTACAATCAATAACATTGCAAAATTCCCTGACATTATTTTCATTGATCTCAGCTTGTTTCCTCTCGATGAAGGCTGATATCCGCCTGTCAATCTGCAGGTAATAAACATGATGGCATATATCTATTTCATTCTTTAAATTTAAAATTTAGAAAGTTTTTGTTCTTTTTTATATCTTCAAGTCACTTACTTCTGCTTTTCCAGCTTTTATTTGGACCACCTCTGGATCAAAATTAATATGAGCATCCTTCAGATCTCCCAAGTCATAATTTGCATACTTTTCTTCGGTCTGACAGTTACCTTCATAAACATCTAAACTTGTTTCACAAGTTTGGCCTTCTGTTTTACCTGTTTCAACATGGCCTATATTTTCCTCTTTAATCAATGACTGGAGTTTTTCTAAAAGAGGCTGAACAAAGAAAACAGTATTTTAGGGTTATAAAAAAAAAAAAAGCCAAAACAAAATCTCCAAACCAAAAAGCCAACTACTATTACAATTTCTAAAACAGACCAACTGAAATAATTTTAGGAATTATAACATCTGCTTTTAATTGTAATAAAATGAAAAAAGTAAAAAGCTATAGTTTCAAATACTGTGCACAGCATTATTCTTTGACCTGTGCCTTTTAGAGGTTTCTCTAGGAAAACTCCCAAATTTCTGTGAAAATCTGCCTGCTACTCCTCGGATACTAGCTAAATCAAAGCTCCAATCATTGGCACCAGTGCCACTTAATTAACATGTCATTCAAATGCCTACTCAGAACAGTAAGGCTTAGTATTTTTCCTCCTTAACATGAAAGCCAATGCTCTCACACTGTAAAGCCTTTACTTTATCACCACAGCACTACATTCTCCACTTGAAACTGCAGTTGTCCAAGTGAATGAAAGAAAACAGAAATGAAATATATAGGCATTACCCTGAACACATGCTTTTCTTGACATGGTTGATTATCTACTTAGGTCATGAAATTAAATAAGAGAATGCACTGACAGTTGTAGCAGCAAAAGCAAATGCTTATTCTACTGCAATAACTCTTACAGAAGATGTAATACCAAAACCTCAGTACATATATGTGTCACACCCTCTTTATAAAATTTTTACCAGTTTCATCTAGTTTGATTTTAACTGCTTATTTTCCCTCTAGAATTTTCTTTTTAAAGACAACATGATTTTTACCAGTCACATTTCCTGAAATGGAATCAAATTCCTACTTGCAGTGTTCTTACAGCTGGATGTAATTTTTACTTGCTTTTATCTTGCATATTTCTGTTTATGACACCAAAGATTTGGTGGATGTCTGGAAAACTTGAAGTATCTTTCTTTTACCTACAGATAAGTAAATACAGGAACTAGCTTTTTCACGCTCTTAGTACTGCACACTCAAAATAATTCATTGACAAACAAGCAAAAAAATGGTATTCAAATCCCCACCTTTTAAAGGTGAACTGTCAAGGTCAAAACACTGTTAGGTTACCAGCTGACAAACTGCTCACCCTCCTTGCCATGCAACTAATTACACATACTTTTGGCAGGGTTGGAAAGTTTCAAATAGTTAAAAGCAGTAACAGTAATGGTGACTGGCTACTTGGCAAGATGAGACATTAATGTCAAAGAAATTACTCTTTAAAAAAAAACATGCTGAAAATATATTTAATTGCAGTAAGACACTCCAGGATGTGTCATGCTGGGATAATGCCACTTCTTGAACCACTGAAAGCACTCCATGAGCCTCAAAACTCACCCAACGCATGGAATCATTATCATAGCATGACACACACCTGCCGTGTCTTATTGCTTAATTATAACCCACCATAGATGGAAATGTATCACATTTACAATGCAAGTCTAGAAATCAATGAGGCTGCATTTATTCAGCCTGCTCACCTACAGTGGCTACTCCCACCACCAATCTGAAAAATCCCTAAGTGTGAGTACCTATGAAGCACAGCAGAATCCCAAGCATATAACGCTTTTGCATTCTTTTTTGTTGGACATAGCAACATAAAATCAAAACAACTGAAATTTTACAGTTTGGTAATAATAAGTACACTCAGTTGTTGATCACTTTTGTCAAGTTGAATGTGTCCAATGCAATATTTACCTGCAAGCATAAAATATGCTGCTGAAGTGCACTAAAGAGCGATGTTGGCTGAAGTGCTGATGTGCTTTGAAGCTTGCTCCAATCAATCGCAACTTTCACGATATCATCTCCAAGGTTAAGCTTCAAAAGAGCAAAACAAACACAACAAAAAATTATGTTGTTATGTTGAATTAACATCACAAAAGTATACAAGACCTCTACGGGACAACAATTATGCTCAATCTCATAGAGAACCCATTTTTATATGAGGACACTGGAGCGGTTTGACATTAATTACATCAAACAGCTATCATTTTGAAAGTAAGCTAGTACTTGTAGAGTATATTCAAAAATTAAAAATTCCTTACTATCTCATCACACTTTTACTGTATGTATTTGATCTTTAAGCAAATTCTCGATTCAATTAACTATGATATGAAAACACACTGTTCATGCTAATTGCTCAAATATTTGAACAGATGACAGACCCACCAGTGGGAAAACACAGGCACTCAGGATGGCAGTCTCCTCTAAGTTCATGTATTTTATTCTGAGATTTGCAAGGCTATCTATGCCTGTACGACCAATATCTTGATACTGCACCATGACACATTCTTGAAATTTTCACTTGCTGCTAATCCAAAGGATTATTAAAAAATTATTAAAAAATAAATCTTAAAAAAAACCTCAAGGTTAAACAAACTCTAGACTACACAGCACCGCTATCAGACCTATTTCCAAATCACACTATTTCCCTTTATATACATTCAGGTCAACATAACAATTGCCATACTCTTATTCTCTTTGCCAAGGAATCGCAATATTTAACTCCCAAAGCAATAAACACAAATAATGAATCCCAAGTTTTATTTTTAGAATAATTGAATCATTTAGGTTGGAAAGAGCCCCTAGTATCATCAAGTCCAACATCTTCCTGACCCCTAGATCATGTCTCGAAGCACCGCATCTACTCATTTTTTGAACACTTCCCTGGGCAGCCCGTTCCAATGACCAACCACTCTTTCAGTAAAGAAATTCTTCCTAATATCCAATCTAAACCTCCCCTGGTGCAACTTGAGGCCATTTCCTCTTGTTTTGTCATTAGTTACTTGGGAGAAGAGATCAACACCAGCCTCACTACAACCTCCTTTTAGGTAGCTGTAGAGAGTAATGAGGTCTCCTCTAAGCCTCCTCTTCTCCAAGATAAACAATCCCAGTTTCCTCAGGTGCTCATAAAAGAACTGTGTATCTTCTATAAACTAAAAATAAACTTTCATTTCCTAATACAAAGCTGATTGTTATTAACCAGTAATGAATTACACACTTTCACACCCACCCTTGCCATTTTTGTTACACTAAAGTTCTTCTCACGATCTCGAAGTAATAAGCACTTTCATTTCCCAAAGCCAAGCAGGTTGTTCTCCAACTAAGCAATCCATAAGTGATCTCCCATATTCTAAATACAGATAAAACTCTTCTTTAAAAGCAAGAGGATCTACAGGTACTCTGTTTGAGACACAGAATTCCCAAGTCATATGCATGTTTGTGCATCTACATATCACTCCAGAAAAAGACCTCAGGCAAATGACAAAAGTGACTCTTAACATATCGGTTAAAAGTAACTTCTAACAGCATTAAATATTACGGACAAGAACATAGAATTCACATGCACTTGTTTCCTGAATCCACTGCACAGTGTATGAGGAAACAATGAGAACTAAGCACAAGAATGCCCCCATGGCTTTGAAGGCAAAGCAACAGATACTAAATTATTCTACGTTAATTCTAAACCTCATCGTTATCACAATTTTGCACGTAAAGAAATATAAGCCTGAGCCTTCCTTCTTTAGTCTACCTTAAATCCAGTGTTGGATTCCAAATTTCACAACAAAGGAGATGTCTGACTAGATATATAATGTATTTTAGATAATTTTCAAACAAATACTTATTCCTTTTCAGCACACAAACTACACAGGATGCAGGAAACATAATGTTTTAGGAAATGCTAGTTTTGAACACCTTAAAAAAAATCAAGACTGTATTTAGAATTTAGTAAGAAGAAATCTTTACCTTAAGAATTAAGCCACAATGCATATGTGATCACCTGAATCACCTATTTCTAGAGTAACATCTGCTATACACCACATTACAGCCCACTGACAGGGTAAAAAATGTGTAGACATAAGCCACTGTAATGAAACAAAGTAGGAGTTTTACTGAAATTTCCTAATAAGCATCCTTTTTCAAAAAGGATCAGCTGATGTATGCCTTCATATCATAGCATATGAGTCCTGTCCAGGTGGTTCAAAGCACAAAAACAGTAGAACTTCTGACTTAAAATAATTTAGAGGCCAGTGATATTTTAAACTCATAGACACTGTTTTCAAATAGTTAAGAATAAACCCCTACTGCATCCAAATATGTTTACAGTACAACAGAATTAGTTTTCTAAGTGTTTCACATCCTTCTACATATAAGAACTGTGACAAGCAGGTTTAGAAATTCTGTGATTTGGTAACTTCAAAGTCTTTGTATATTTACAAGTCCGTAGCAATTCACAGGATCATAAGTCATTTCAGCCCTTTGAAATTGCTTTATGAAAAGATGCCGATTGTCACTTAGGGCTTAAAGAACTTTTCATGATCAGTCAACGCTGGTTTTAAGAGTTGTTAACCCCAGATGTCCTCCTAGTCACCATGATGCAAGTGATTGCTCTAGGAAAAAAATGCCTGTGACAGAAATATTCCAGTTTATGGTCCAACCTTCCAGCATAAATCCAACTTAAAACTATGACAACGGATCACAAACTGTCACAGTTAATGATCTGGCACATGTTCCCTCATCTCTATAAAAGGGAAGTGTGGAATCAGTAGTTTCAGTCAAAAATGCAGGAATGGATTGCTAGGGTTGGTAAGCTGGTAAAACACCACAGTTAAATCTACCAGAACTCAAGCACTGGCAGACAAGAGTGTAACTCAACAGCTGGAAACAATCATGACTGAACAATCAAAAGGGCCTTCTAAGCTAAGATGGAGAAACCAGACCCCTACTCATAGTTCTGTGCAGTGCACAGTAAAATGTGGGGTTTTTTTGTCTTGGAAAGAATACACTCCAAATGTCAATGAAGACAACCTTACTCTGCACATAATTACTGTAACTCTACTGAGGGGATGTAGCAACTCTAAACTTGTCTCTTGCAATTGTCTGTGCATGCCCAAATATTGTTAAAAATCACTAAGCTCTCTCCAGTGGCATGCTAGACAGAGCAAACTTTGGAGAGCAAGTAAGCTACTGAAGAAGAGAGAGAAATCAGTGTTTAATGTAGTTTTAAAAACAGTTAATTAAACCTGTGATGAGTACCCTAGTAAAAAAGCTTAGGACACTTTTCCTTTATTCTTCTTTGTGTTTTTCATAAATACAAGAGTTCAACATTTTACTCATGTTAACATTGTAAGAACAGTATGAATGGCAGTATAGCATCGAGATGAACTATCAATCAGTCAATAGTTCTTCAGTGATTACATTTAGAATTTTCACCAGGAAGAATTATGGATATTTCATCCTCAGTACCTAGGTTTCCTGTCTCAGTAATCCTATGAATCAGCACTGTACAATGATCAAGTTGCTCAGCACTGCACCCCTGTTCAAAAGCTAGAGTAATTTTTAATTGCTTTAGAGACAGGAAAACTGAGACCCTTAACTAATCAGTTCAGATGACTTCTGCTTGAAAATGGAGGCAACTACTAGCAGACATTGCAGTGACAAGCAAATACGACATACAGTTCTATTCAGATGAGAAATGAAATACTCTTTAAAAGAATTTCAGATCAGTCAGCAGCTACTACTAAACTACTAATCTGCCTCTGTATCTAACAGAGTCCATTTCTGAGTATTTTGGTAACATAAATATATATTGTTATATTATTTCCCACAGATATCACTCATCATCTGGCCCCAAACCTTTAAATTGCTCTCTAATTTTGGAAGCAGGAGTGTGCTACTGCCTTCACAGAACTACGCCTACACTTTCACAGTGGAAAAGGAATTAATCTGTAAATTATTTAGGGTAATAATTGTTACTAAAACCTTCTCCTGATAAGGGTCTCCCACCACCACCATAACATCTGTTAAATAATTCATAGGCATTACTTAACCTAAAGGAGGTGTTTCAACTTAAGTACTACAGAGCAAAGCTACTTTAAAAATTCTGGCCCACTGAGATGCACTGTGGTTTTTGCAGCATGTTATTACCAGGGCAAAGCTAGCTCCATGTTCCTGAACATTTATTTTAATTTAATGCACATTAAGCTTTTAGTAGCTTTTCAATTCAGATTAATTTCTATGATACAGCAATTGGGCAGGCAACAGTTCCTCACAAGAGAGACCATCGCCAAACTAAAAAGTGACATGAGACGTCCGGTCACTACGAAGCAAAGGCAGGGCCAGAGGCAGGGCCGCAGGCCAGACACGCTAGGGCTGCCCACCCAGCCGGGATGCCGCCGGCACCCCCAGCCCCGGCGGCAGCCTCACCGCTTCCGCAGGCGGGCCTGAACGGCCTCCAGAAGCGAGGCCGCTCCCTTGTTCGTGGCCGGCTTATTTTCTCCGTATTTTACTCCTGGCGCCCAGGAGGGCCCCGCAGGCCGGGGAGGAGCAGGAGCACCTCGTGTTCGGATCCCCAGGGCGGGACGAGCCGGGCACAGCGCGGGGCCCAGGCCAGCCCTGCCTCGGGCCTTCCCCTCCGCCCGCCCCGCACTCACCTGCCCCGCCAGCCCGGCCAGGCAGCGCAGGGCGCTGCTCGCCACCTCCGCGGCCGCAGGGTCGGCGCCGATTTCCGGAGCTTGGCTGCCGGGCTGGAGCGAGCTGGGCGCCGCCGCCATGACACCACGCTGGGCCGGGCCGCCAGCGGCGCCCGCGACGTCGCTCCGCGATGACGAATCCCGCGGGCGGCCGTGCCCGCTGGCCCCGCCCCCGAGGGCTGATGGACAGGCACGGGAGCCAATGGCAGGCTGCGCTCTCCAGGCCGGCGCTGCGCCGGGAGCGGCCCGCCCTGCGGCCACCGCCTCCCGCTGCAGGGCATGAGGACCTGTTACCTGCAGCGCTGGGGGCGAGGGGCTCCCTGTCGGGCTCATTGGCCTAGCTTCCCTGCTCGTCGAGGGGCTCTGTCCCTGTGCGTAGGAGCGGCGGCTCGGGGCAGCTTCTCGGCTTCCGGCGGCCCCAGGCCTGGCCAGGTTCTGTCAGTCCTCCTCTGCCCGCCTGGGTTTCCGTGCTGGAGTTTGTGGAGGACCCTCTCCTGCAGTACCTGTCTCTCCAGCGTGTCAAACATCCCCGTTTTCCAGGCCTGAGGAAGCTTTTTAGCTTTTGCCCCTCTCTCAGATCTCTCTGGGACCGTGAAGCTTTGCTCAGCTCGGGTCCCTTGTAGCCATCAGCTAAAAGACCACTTCAGTGGTCCGTGTTGGTCCAGGGGTGGAGGCCCATCTCCCTGTGCTGGTTTGGCACCTTTGGTACCACCAGGCTCTGAGCCCTAGATTGCAGCCGGTCCTGTGGGATGTCCTTTCCCTGTGAGGTCACCTTGCTCCCTCACCTCGCTCCCTCACCTTTTCTTTGCTTCCGGGCTCCTTGCTGTCCTTCAGCACACTCCACAGAGATGTCAACATGGGTACATGGCAGCCACGCTTATAAGAGTGCGTCCATTGAGTGCTCATCCATAGAGGGAAAGACAGTGTGTGTTTATTTAAGTATATCAGAGCACTGTGCTTATTTCAGCTGTGCTTTTCTGGTTATACCTTCACTTTTTTACTTCATATGTGCTTCTCTTTAAAGCTTTGATTCTTCCGGTTACAAAAAGGTTGTTTTTCATCAGACCACAAGGAGCAGGTTTGTCAGAGTACCTGACTATGGACTTGGAAGACTGTATTCCTTCTAAGACAGTCTACTTGATTTCTTTCCTAGGGCAGTATGAATACTGAGAAATATTTTTCTATCTGATACTATGCTTGATACCCTAATTTTGATCCTTGAACCTTCATACTTCTTCCTGTTCCCCTGCACCAATATTTTCTATTCCATTTGGAACTGATGAGTGCTATTGTATATACAAGCGTTGAGGCATTCTTAAAATAATAAATTAATCTGCCTTTCTAAAATTATTTGACTGATATTTTGGGGGACATTTTAAAGGTATTTAAAGCAGTCAGATAAAAATTTAGTGAGAACAAATCCTATTAAACTGAGGACAGTATTTGCATTCAGCTAGTAACTTAAATATTTTAAAAGACTCAAGTAGAGAAAGTCTTACTCAGTTCTAGAGGAAAATTAGTTCCAAAAAGGATTTTGGTGGTAATGATTACAAATGTATTTCATGGAGAGCTGCCTTTTGCAAGAACATCTTAGATCTAAGGTGAGCTAGATGGCATTTGGCTGGATTTGGCTGATGAGAACCACTCTTTGGATTCAGAAATGCTTACTGCAGAATGTGTTCCTGATTTGGAAGCTCTGAAATGTAGGTAAATTACTGTACATTTTATGAAATGACAGTATCTTGAACACATGCACAAAAAAACCAGTTGCCAGTTAAGAAAGACTGAGATTTTATTTTGTAATTCTGTCCAACAATGCTAATTCCAGCTCACGGTCAAGGACTGGGTGCTTCAGCCTGCCCTGCCTCTTGCAGTTTTATCTCCAAAGAGGCAGCTGAAGCAACTCAGCAAAATGTAATAATCTCATTTGGGCCAAATCATGAAGCTTTCAAGAATAAAGGAAAATAAAACCTCCTTTCCCCTTCCTTCACCAGCACCGTAATAATGAATAGATATGTAATAGAATTCTGACCAGAACAGAATATGGAGCACAGATGTAACACCCTGGCATTGACTGTTGCTTCTCAGTGTCAGAGGAGGCAATTTGCCCTGACCAAATCACCAATGACCTGCAAAGATAGATCAAGTCCAGACATTTGAACCAACTTTTAGCTTTAAGCGATGAATGCTCAGCTACCTGACAAATTCCACTTCTGAAAAATGCAGCTTTCCTGGAGCAATGGAGCAGGTGTGTGCCTGCTTTAGCAGTGGCTTGTTGTGGCTTTATTAGTTGAGACACCTGAGATCTTTCCTTTGCTTTTGAGCATGTTATCTTTACCATCTTTAAGAGGCTGGTTTTGGGGTACAAAACATTTCAATTGAAAAATAGAGGTAAGTACATAAATGTCAGAAAGATACTGGAGGGTACGCTGCCATATACGTGGAAATATAAGGGAAGATGAATGAATGTGGAGGATAATAAGAGATGGTGGAGGTGATGTACCATTATTTATTCAGTGGCCATTACAAGAAAAGTAGGCAAAAGACCATGAAGTAGAGTTGTTGATGTCCATCTATTATTTACTAAGCAGAACTGGATCTTGGCCTTCTTCCTGTTGATGGCAAATGTCTTCTCTTAGAAGAACAGTAGTGATTCCTATCAGTAAAGGCACAGATTCCTACTTTCACTATCTCAGAAGGTCTTCAACTGTGTTGCAGCTGCTAGCTGAATAAATCTGGTATCATCTGAAATTTCACAGATTAAATTATGTAGTGAATGATGCAAGCATGAACAGAAGAGAAATAACGCAAAGTAATTTAAGAGATTAGAAAAATGAAAGCACGTAAGAAGATGAGAATAGGGAAAATAAATGTGCAAATACAACTAAGACAGAGTATGTTCATCATTTCTGTCTAATGGAAGAGACAGACCAGAGCAGAATGGTTCCAAAAGATGATTATACCCTCACTGCTTGTGGTGTCCAGTAAAAATGAATACACTTGCAGTCTCCTCTGGCAGTAAATCTGGCCACAGTAAATCCAGACCTCACATAAAGACAGAGGAAATTACATAATATGCTCACTAAAGCTGGTGAAACAATAAAATATTGGAAGCTCTCATTGCTGGAAGGATACTCGTAATTTGGAGGGAATTTGTAGGAACCTGGCAAGAAGTGGATTGCTGGAGATAAAGACACTAGTTTAGAAATAGAGATCAGAAGATTTAAATATGTGTAACTTGGCAGTAAGGTCATGAAACTTCATGTATTTCAGTTTGTGCCCATTGCCTCTTGAGTGGCCTTGCAATGGCATCTGCCAGCTCTCTCAGCAAGTGTGGGTGCATCCTACCAGGGCCCATGGATTTATGTACGCCTGATTTGCTTAAGTACCTGGAATTGCCTTCAACATTCAGGGATAGAGTTATGATAATATTAAATCTTCTGCAGCTTTGATTCCTAAAATTGATCTCTGAGGCATATAAAAGCCTCTCAGACCAAAACCACCTTGAAAAATATAAACACAGAACCGCTAAGTTCTTCGATAGCAAATATTGTTTCAGTGAAAATTATTTTGAAATGGGAAAGAATTATCTTTTGGTCTTGGACTACTGCTCCTTTTTATTTGGTTCGTAAAATGACAAAGATATACAGCTCTTTCCAACTCTTGGTGCCTTTAAGCAGTTTAAAATCACAGTAAACTTTAATAAATTGACACAATTTCTGTTTGATGGTCACCACTGTCATAATTACTAGCACTATTTCTTGTGCTGAATATTACGTTAACATAATTTCTGAACTTGCACTTTAATTTTGTCCCTAACACCCAAAGAAAGGTGGGTGCTTTGCAGAATGTACCAGTGGTTGAGGTTTGTTGTGCTAAAGAGTGAAGTGCTGAACTAAGGAGCCTGTGTAATGTATAAGCAGATTTTTCTCCTGAATTGAAAGGCTCATGCTGTGTGCTTCTGCTTATGTCAGCTGTAGCACACAGAAAGGCAAAAGAGACAACCCTTCAGAAAAATAATGAAACTGGAATAATTTGGAGCTTCAAAAATGAAAACAATACTCTGAATTCTGCCCAGAGCTCTAGGCAAGTGGTGCAGCTCGGCACTGACTGGTGTAAATGTAGTTTTCCTTAATATTCAGATTACCAATGCTGCTCTAAATTATCTCAGTTTATAAAGAGAAAATTGATAGCATCCTACCTGTTGGATTAGAATAGAATAGGACGTAACCAAGTCCCTTCCAGAGTAAAAGATTGTATTTATTTTTCCAAGCATTAATTTCAGAAGAGGCATACTTCACTTCTGTTGCTGCCTGGGTACTCAGGAAAAGGCATCATTCCAACCAAGGTTATGGATCCTGGTTCAACAAGATAGTTAAGCTAATGCCTAATTTTAAGCACTACCCTAGCCAAAAATATCAGCCTGCTTTCCTAAAATGTAGCCGTGTGCTTATTAACTTTGTTAAATAAAGGCTCTGAATTGCAAATCTAATTCTCCAATAGGAGCTGAATTCCTTCAAAGCAAATGTCTTTGCTGACCTTTTGGTATTTCTCTCTATCAAAATTTAGAAAGTCCTGTTCAGACAGGATTGGAATAGGATTTATATGAAATGCTCTGTGGGAAATTCAGCTGTGATGTATTTGCATTTAAAGAAAAAAAAACAACTGTCTTATATATGTGACTTGCAGTATTTTCATCATTCCTAACAAAATGCAAAATCTTCTTGAGGCTGTTACCTGCTTTCTGTTTAGTGTTCTTATCCTGACATGCCCATGGCCCTCCCTTTCTGAATTTTTTTACCCTTGAAATTTTCTAATACTGCTCCATGCTTTGCCGTACTTTGGTCATTATTTTTCATGTCTTTATTTAGTAATTTTACACCATATTTAAGTTTTATCTACCTGCCTGCCCCCTCTTTATTGCTGCCATCTGCAAATAAGATCAGCATCCTTTCCACAAAATTCTTTAGTTCAGTTCTACAAATTGGGATCAAGAACTGACCTCTGGAAGGCCCAGCTCAGCAGTTCTTCGTAGAAGTCCATGAACTGTTACCATAATTATTCTGTGTTGACAAATTTTAGACTTCTATAGCTATTTTGAAAGGTTTGATTACAAACCTCCCTTCTCTAATTTCCTTTTGAGACTATCACATGAAAATGTAGAAGGTGTCTTGCAGAGTAGGTGTCTGTGCTCATGCTGTTTCCCTTGTCTGCAAACTGTCAGTAAACCAACACAAGCATTGTGAAATTAAGCACTCATACCTGAAGATAGTCTAAAAATTAATAATTTTCCACTGCATTAATATGTACATGCTGCACATATATTTAACTCAGGTTTAATGGGATACTTGAAAATCTATATTTAACAGGGAAACAGGAATATAGCACATTTACTTTGGAGAAACTTTAACTTTTGGGATTCCTTGATTGCTAAGTGCTTCATTTTAAAAGCTGTAGCTTGCATCTTTATTAGTATAATTTGGCTATTATTTTAAAAGAAATAATAGTGATGCATGCTTAGGAATATTTAAAATGGAGTTCTTCAGCTGTGTTATGTACCAGCTTTTCACACAGCTTAGCTGGGAGCCAAGTCCTTACCTAAACATACAGTCTTCCCAGCCTCTTCTGTGGAACTGTTAAGTTACTCAAATTTAAATTTACCTCCTGTTTCACCAGTTTAGCTTATAAATTTCTTTACCCCAGTAGCTGGGCAGTTATCATCTAATAGACCACATCTGTCATTATTGGTCCCATCAATCATTCAGGCTCCTCCATTGACTTTGGGAACCAGATCCAAATCTGCTTTAGATATGAGATTCATGGGCTGGTAGTTGAAATTAGGGACCTATATTATGTAGTTGAGTTGAGCATCTCAAAATAGCCTTAAAGGGTTAATATATCCATATTACAATGTAAGATAGGCACCTAAATCCTTTAAGCTCCTCTGGATATATCACTCTCTGTTCATACCACCTGCAGTATTCTTCAACTTCTACATCTGTACAAGTAAATATGTAATGTCCTTTTTGGGTATAAAGTTATTTGAATGATCACCATTGTATTAAAGTAAATGGACAAAACAAAAGATCACACTCATCTTTACACTGTCAGTATTTTTCTAATGCAGAACAGGCATTTGTTAATCAGGAATATGGAGTCTTTGACATTTTGGGTACCAATCCTTCAGTGAAGCTAGTCATGCACCTGCTTACTTTGTGCACAAATCATTCTAATGAATTCTAAAGGACTATTCATGTGCATAAAGCTAAGCCTGTGTGTAAAAGCCTTTGCAAGACTGGGCCTAGGTTGTAAGTTTGATAATGACCTGAGGCTGATTCAACAGAGAACAAGCAGTCCTTTTAAAATGTTGAGAAGTGTAACTCCAGCTCAGCTGCACAGGTATGGGCAGTGCTAAGAAACCTCATAGTACATGTGAGTGTCAAAACTGACCAAGAAAAAATGACAAGAGCTATCATATATATTTTTTCATTTACATGTTATAGTACTGCATTTTACCTTAATCTTTTTAATTTTTGGCTTCAGTTTAATTTCATTATGGCTATTAATTCCATTTGAATGACTTTACTGCAAGAGCTCTGAAACTATACTGTTTTAAATTCCTATAAATATATGTATATATATATACTGTATGAAAGAGTAGATCTGCTTAGAGAATGGTAATTATGAGAAATCATAACTGTGCTCTTTTGAACATTTTTGCTTGAAGAGAAGGCAAAACATCATCACTGTTTCATAAAGAAGTGCTCAGAAGAGCTTTCCATACTTACTTGTTTGTACCTTGCCACATTCTGACTTCTGCTGCAAGTGCTTTGTGCTGCACTGCAATAGTTTATGTTCTCACAGACAGTGCAGGAACCTCCCAACAACATCGGGGCAATTCCAGTGGTTGTGATGCATCTCCTGAAGTCTTTTTCTTGATACTGTTTCCATAAGTTGCTTCCATCAGGAACTTCCATAGAATTTGATAGTTTTTTTCATGTGTTTAACTAAGATCACCATGAAAAGCCAATGAGATTATTTAAATATAAACTGAGTTTCTGCTTGGGGTATAGATTTTGGCATTTAATATGCCAAGTGTATGAACTATGCTTGTTTATACACAATCACAAAAGAGAAATATTTTCTTTTGCACAAAGCTAGCTGTTGTCTTATCACGACTATTCACTGCTAAAATGATCTCTCTACTTAGTGGTGTTTAGGTAACACTGACTATGAAATGTCACTTCTTTGTTAAGCTCACTAAGATAAAGTTAGTAAAAAAGAGCAAAAGTGTCTTTTTCCTGCAGCTTAATCAACCTTTAGTCACACTAGACTCGTCCATCAGAAAATTGCAGTTTCCTCAGTTAAATGATGAATTTAATTATCTGGGTGTAGAAGAGAGCAGATTAGGCATGGAAAAAACCAAACCAAACCAAAGCTGCAGTGGGTGAAGGTGATAGTCCACCACTGCTGGCTTTGTTCTAGTTGTTGGCCTTGGGGACATGACAGATCTTTTGCTTGGTTTCATATAGGAAAATGAATTAAGAAGGTACCTCTTATAAGGCATGGTGCTCCTTTACTAACCTTTCTAATTATTATTTAAATGAAGATTAAAGTTATGGAGTTGAAGAGTATTTTGCTGTGTTATAATTTAGTGGTTCAGGCTGAAGTTTCCTTTATGTTCTTTCTGTTTTTATGCCGGCAGCCTAGAAGATGGACGTTTGACAGGCCACAATAGACTGCTCCTTTCCCAGGTATCTCCTGCTTGTTTCCTTTATCTGTGAATAGGAAATGGCTTAAAGGCACCTGTGTTATGAAGGTCCCAGGGGCAGCTGCCTGACTAGTGAATGCCTGATTATGTGTTAACATGCTTTGTCAGATATTGGCAGAATCTGTTCTCTTCTTTTGCCTTTTCAGCAAGGGTACCATTGACAGACTGGCTACCCATTTATAGAAATGTTGTCCATCAAACTGTGAGGAAGGACAATGGTGTTTTTCTGTGGCCAGTGACTGTGGGAAACTTTTCTTTGGCTATTCAGGCAATTTTTGTAGCTAGCTCTGAAGAGGAGAGACTGATGAGTGCAAAAAGTACAATTAAGCAAAGCCAGACTTCAATTGAAGGCTGTAGTGTAGTCTGCTGTTCTCATTTTTTTATTTGGAAAAAAATCTATGGGTTTTCACGTTGCTGTGTGGCATTCAGCGGGGGGCTATTACAATCCTAAATTTTTTTTCTAGACCACCTAATTCTAAGTTAAAATTAAATGTAATGAGAGCCACTTGGAGTTCTGAATATTTTAAAGCATAATTCCCACAGAAGGGATTCGACCTAAACTGCGAAGAGCATCAGTTGGCTAATTATAGCTGCATTTTATATTACAGCAGGTGTCAGATGCAGTCATCTCAATAAAGTCCACATAATACTCTAGAAAATAACAAAAGCTTTTCTTTGAATGTGGGTACTAATTTCTGCTAGGTGTCATATGAGCTCTGATACTTCTTGTTGGCATTAACAAGAGCACTGCAGCACTCAAACATGCTTTTTGCTTAGGATGAATTGATACTGTAAAGCACTTACTAGCCAGCCTTGGCAGATGTCAGTAGTTAATACTAGTGTTGCAGAGGTTGGTGTATAATGCAGAGTCTTATGTAAATACTTTTAGATGATGGGCTGGTTTTGAGAATGAGTTTGAGCCGTGCACCAACTTAATGAAAGCTAAATAGACAACAGCAGGATACTGCATTTCCTTTAGCTTCTATCTTAAGTCATCTGCAAGTAAAGGGCAGATGGGAAGGCCGTAAACTAGGTGAACAAAAACATTAAACTTAATAAGCACTTCATGCTTGCATACCATTTTCCCAATTCAATGGACACAGTGAGTTTGAATTACTAGAGTGATAGGTGAGAAAGGTTTTTCCTAAGCCTTGAAACTGAGATTCCCTGAAGATTGTATCTTCAGAACAGCCTGCATGTGATGAAACTACAATCTATAGGCATTTGATGGTCACCTGGCTTTTTAATTAAAAGATGGGATTCTGTGATTTCAAGAGAAATGTGTTTTAAAGTATTCATGAATCAGTAAAATAAATACTGAAGTGGGTAGCTTGCACAGAAGCCCTTGAATACAAGGAATTGTGATGACATTGAGATGGAACTTCAGGCACAATGGGCAGGGTAAAAAGCACAGGCAGCAAAGCCTGCCCAGCTGATCGTGCTTGGCCTGACATGCAACAGAGACACTTCCCAAGCTTCCCAGGTACCCCAAGAAGCAGTAAGATAGGAGGAGCCCTAGTACAGAATGGCAGGGCAGGGTCAGCTCATGGGAGGCTTGCTTCTTCTCCTGGTGGGGATAGGACATGCCTGGTCCAAGCATGGACAAGGGGAAAGGCTTCAACAAAGAATAATGCCAAATGTTGGGCTAGTCATGCAGGAGGATCAAGTATCTACCGTGTACTAGTGAAACAAAGGAAATTTGACAGGTTATTAAAAACCCCTAAAATCTGAGTCTTCTGTAAGAGCAACAAGCCACTTAATGATCTCTCCAGTGCTATATACCTCTCTCCCACATCATCTCCCCTGAGAAAAAGTACTCCCAAACACCAGGCTCCTTTGTCTCTGACATAGAAGACCATGGAGAATTGCAAAGGTTATAGAAATGATAAATACAACTTAATATAAGAAATCTTTCATTTTAAAAATATAATAAACAGTCAGCTTAACAAAACTGAACCACAAGTTCCAGCATGTTACCTTAGCAACTTTGTAAGAATAAACAATCACAGGTTATGAAATATCATTTAATATTTTGTAGAACTCCAGAATAGTTTAAATTATAATCTTACCATATTACATACTGAATATATGAACACATAGGAAGAGCCTGGTTTTGGCCTGAAGAGCAGATGCAACAAGTAATTTGTAAAAAACAAGTGAAAGTAAATTAGAGAAATATATTTGTATTAAGAATACATGTATTTCTGGACTAACATACATATATTGTTCAAAAAAGTTTCTAAATACAATAATAAACATATATAATCCATATAGCCTCTAAAACTGGCCAAAACACGATATAGAAACCAAACACAGAAATACAGAAAAGAAAATAAATGGAGAAACAATTCCTTGGCTATCTGTGCCTGGCATCTGGGAAGCAGAGGGCTGTCTATGAGAGAACTGCTTTAGCTCTTACACGAGGTTACCTCTAAGGAAAAGACATATGAAAAGGCCTGAGAACAAAAGCCCAATTATAAAAGCTGAAGGCATGATTGCCATTGTACCAATGAATTTACTAATTTACTCTCTTCATTCCACATAGCCACTTTCTGAAACATTTTAATATTGAGAGCCGCCCAGCTTAACTTGGAAAGCTCTGAGGAGTTCTGTAAAAGGTTGGGAAGGTAAACAAGAGGTAGAGTTAACTGCAGGAACTGTCAACCTAGTCATCCTTTGGTTGTCTCCTTTTTGGTCGAAAGGCCATGAGGAGACCACCACTGTACTACATTGGTTTTGCACTATTGCTTTCCCCGTCTTACATTCCTGGTGCTGGGATGTGCTCCTGTGCATGTGATACAGAATCTGGTGTTAAAGAATAAAACCTCCTCCTGCTGGTAGACATCCTATTTTTTTTTTCATTCTAGGGGGAGAAGGTAAGGGGTAGTTATCAGCAAGTGGAGATGCTGTTATAAAAAGTAACTACCAATAGTGTCACTTAGAATTTATTACCCTTTGCAGATTACAAAAACCTAGGGGCTTCTCCTTGTGATGTCTCTGAAGCATTCTTTGGAAGCAGGCATCTGACAGGCAGTTCCTATGGTAATGATTCTTACTGCCCTATATATAACATGAGTTTTATGTGGGTAATTCTCCTCAATTATTCAAAAAAAGTGAATGAGTCTAGGATAATTTTGTGTATCACCTACTATGAAAATTGCTTTGGTGGCAAGCAAAATCAACTATTCTGTGACCTACATTTCTCGGTATTAGAGGTTGTATGAAACTTACTGCACTCTCCTTTCTCCACAGTTATTGCTACCTCTTCTCCATTTTTACTCTGAGATTGCAGGGATGTGATTGCACAATGCAGGCAGCACAGATGGCAGTTGAAGGTCTGTATCTGCCAGGTGTCTGCGTAACAGCTGAGTCGGTGTATGCAGCTGAGCACAGCTCACTTTCTGACATAGATGTTCAGCGCCATTCCTCTGAATCATGGCTTGCATAACCCTTGGAAGTACCTCTGACAAATTTTAGACTATACTCAAGTACACAGTACTTTGACAGGCAGAAGTCAGAGGAAGTCTTGCTCTGAATTCATTGTAAATGTTCAGAAGACAGAAATACTTCCTGCATTTGCTACTGTGGATGCAAAGGATGGACATAATGATGTAAATCCCTGCGAAAGTGTAGACCCCATCTAAATATATCACCTATAAATATAAATAATTACCTATACTCAAAGAAAGTTTGCAGGAGATCTGCTCAAGTTTGCCGACAGACTCCAGTAGAGAGGAAGACTAACCTTCAGAGCCAAGGAGGAAGTCATGTAGTCCTATGGTAACTGGGAGAGAAGAACTGGTTCTTGTAGTTTGGGAGGGCATGATGATGTCATTCTGAGCTCTGTGGAATTACCTTACTCTTCATAGGGCTCAGATACATCCAACAACTCCTTTCTGGTAGCTGAGGTTCACAAATGAGGTGTCATGGGGAGAGAAGTGGTATGATGCAATATATGCACTGTCCTGTGATGGTACCAGAGTGAGGTGCCCTTTCCTGTAGACATGGCAGTTGTACGCCCATAGGCAGTGCAGATATAAGCTCTTCCAGCCTGATGCTGCTGGTCCCCATGTGCAAACAGATGCAAGAGGTGGGACACTGGGAACCTTGACTGAAGTGGGGAAAGAAATCTGAGGAAGGAAGCAGGTGATGGTTTATGTAAGAAGTAGTTTGGGAAAGAAGAGGAGATCTGCATCTTATAGGTCCAAGAACTACAAATAGTTTAGGGAACAAAGGAAGGTAGGAAATGCAAGAAGGAGTTCTGGGCATGGTGCTTACTGTGACCAGCATGTTATGGGACCAGAAATTGAGCCAAAGCCATATGTTTGAGAAGGCTTCGTGCTTCTTCAGTAGTTTTATAGGCAATATTATTTCACTGTCTGCATGAAACATTAGAGCTGATTACAATGCTGTAGATTCAAACCATCTGAGGAGATTTGGGGAGGAGTGTTGTTCCCTTGAGTAGCTTCACAAGATCAGCCTACAGAAAGGAGTGGGGAGTGGAAGGAAAAAAAAATGCGTGGGAAAGAAGAACTGAAAATTCCCAGAGTTCTACTGATATCAGGAAGGTGATTTGTGCATAAAAGAATGGTAAGGTCCCAAGGGTGCCAGCAGTGCTGCACACTATTTGTAAAGATTTTGTAGTGAGATACAGGGACAAGTTCATCCGTTACCAGTGCTGTGAAGAACTGAGCTATGGAGTCTAATGGTAGAGAATTACATTCCTAGATCCAAGCCTATGAGTGAAACAATGGTGCTTGCTGCTCCTCGTGAAAGATATATCTTCTTTAAGAGCTCACTTATTTTGTTGAAGGAGGGCATAAAAAGATTTTCCTAAAAATGAAGAGTAAAATAAACACTTTATATGTCTGTCAACGTAGTTTCGTTTTACTTCACCTGTGGCATGAAAGACCATGAAATATCTTCATCTGGCCTCCCATTAAACTACAGTATCTTTAACCATATTTCAAGGAAAGTAGAGAGTTTGGGGTATTAAAAACATATACAAAGATTTTGCAGGTAATGTGTATGTGAAGGTTCAAGCAATCATCCAAGGCCAGAGTACTTGAATAAGTGAGGGACTGTTAAATTACTACGATCTTAAAAATAATTACTGTAATACTTTGGAGAATACATTTGCCATAACAAATATAGAGCATATTTTCTAATTTCTATTATGTTTATCAAGGCCATTCAGTGACAGAATGCAAAATCTTCTATTTTGCTCATTCAGATATTGTCAGGTGTGTAAGTTCTATAGCTAATGTAGAAAGGCATTTAAAAATTGGAATTCATTAATGAAGAAATTATGTCTTTGCCTAATATCACACAATAATTTTTATCTTGTGAACAGACTTTAACAATATGCAGGCTCAGGCTGGCTTTATTCCACTAATACATGTCATTTCCAAAAGTGTGTTGCCTATATATTAAACACAGTGCACACACAAGTACCCCAGCATTCCTTGAAAATGAATTTCAAATCCACATTTATTGTAAGTGCTTTGGGGCAAGAACCATCTTTTGTTATTAAACAATGCAAATGGGATCTTGCCCCATAATTGGAGCTCCTAAGCACTGTGAATTCTTTTGCCAATGTCTCACATTCTCTTTCTCCCTCTCTTTGTCCCTCTGCAGATTATACCAGT